>CAUDMG010003705.1:530000-830000 GCA_958450375.1 Homarus gammarus | reverse complement strand
GGGTACAGTGGCTGTCTTGGCGGGTACCGCGGCGATCTTGGCGGGTACAGCGGCTGTCTTGGCGGGTACAGCGGCGGTCTTGGTGGGTACAGCGGCTGTCTTGGCGGGTACAGGGGCTGTCTTGGCGGGTACAGCAGCGGTCTTGGCGGGTACAGCGGTGGTCTTTGCTGATACAGCGGGAGTCATTGCCGGTGCAGCAGCGGTCTTCTTGGTTACAGCGGTGATATTGATGGTTTACAGCTGCGGTGATGATGTGTACAGAAATGATCATGTTGAATTGCAGGTGCGGTCAATGTAAGTGCTTCTGCGGTCATAACACAGCAGCGCCCATACTAAAACGGTCAGTACAACAGCGCTCACTCACAAAACAGCGGTTACCACAGCAACACTCTCATAGCAGTGCTCACAACAGCGGTCGGTACAGCAGCACTCACAAAACGGTAGTCAGCACACCCGCGCTCACACCACAGCGGTCATGACAACAACGCTTACACAACAACGGTCAGGAAACAGAAGCGGTCTTGACAGGAGCGCTTATACAACAGCTTTCACACAACAGCGGTCATGATAGCAGCATTCACACAACAACGGTCAGGAAACAGAAGCGGTCATGACAACAGCATTCACACAACAGCGGTCATGACAGCAGCATTCACACAACAACGGTCAGGAAACAGAAGCGGTCATGACAACAGCATTCACACAACAGCGGTCATGACAAAAGCACTCACAACAGCGGTCATGACAAAAGCACTCACAACAGCGGTCATGACAAAAGCACTCACAACAGCGGTCATGACAACAACACTCACACAACAGCGGTCATGACAAAAGCACTCACAACAGCGGTCATGACATTAACAGCGGCGAGGAGCGAACAGCAGTCAAGGAAAAGAAACTTGGATATTCGTTGCTGTGTCACACTACCACAGCGGGCAGGGTGGAGGGGGGACACAGCGGCGACACAGCGCTTCAACACCGCCAGGAGAACGACCATCACGGCGCCGCTATCATCACTACACCAGCAGGAGGAGGTCGTCCCCGTCAGGATAAGAACATGAGACTGACTCACTCGGTTCAACGAAAATATTTACAGGATGTACGATTTTCTGCCCATTAAATTTAACATATCCGGAGTTGACGGAGGGGTACGGTACAGTATACAACTTGTTGATGAAGTACAGTTCAGGAAGTTTGTATTTGATATTTTGTAATTTAGGTAAGTTAACGTATAGATCGTAGAAATTACCTTTAGTTCAATTTCTTAGGGAGTTTTGGATTAGATTTAGTGAAGTGATGTGTTATGAGATCTGTGAAATTGTTGACGTATCGAGGCACAACACAAGAGAGGTCCGTGGCTCCCTGTCGGAGAAAAAATATAATAATTGGAACGTTAAAGAAGACGCCAGTTTAACACTCACCAAAATTCATCTTGGAAGAGAGTGGTTAATATCCTGTGTTGCCGTGAGAAGATGAGCGGCAGTAGACGATGCGACGACGGTGTATAGCTAGACCAGGTCGGTCACACAGTAGTGTCTGGCAGCCTCACCACACAGGCCACTTCCACCACACTGACACCCTCTACCCTAGTCCCACCACCGCCCTGGTACGTGGCTCCGGCCTCTATTACCAGAATCAGATGGTACAAACCCAATATGGTCTTCCCTTATCAAATCATTGCCTCCTTTCCATGTGCAAACACGGAAGGCGGCCACTCAAAACTTCCCGCGCAGGCGTAGCAGTGCCGGGTGCCGCCAGCTGATTGGTGGGCGGGGCTGAGGCGCGCGCTCATTGGTCGCTCGCCCGCTAATGAGGGGAGTGATCGCTGTGGTTGGGGGAAACAAGGGAATCTGTATCTTTGTTGACTGTACGATAATGTGTCGTTTACGATCCTGCTCACTACATCTAATATGTATTATTTCATCGCAAGTTTTGTTGTATTCATCATTATGTGCTCACGCCAACACGATATAACGTGATCAATAAGACCAAGAAGGCCTCAGGGTGCTGGTGGGTGTGCGGGCGACACCTGGCAACTGGTCGATGGAGTCAGTGTGTCGGCATCCCCGAAATGATATTGTCGTGGTTGCCTAACAAGAATGGGCGGCGAAGTCATTGATTTTCGGATGAAATGGAGCAAATCTACAGCCAATACAGGGCGTCATTGTCCCATCAGCGATGTATTATCCCTGCCATTTACGCAATGAATCCCCTTCAATGGCTCAATACCACGGAAAACCTCTGTAAATAAAGCCTGATGATGGGGACGTCTTGAAGCGCCTCAAGTCGTGGCGGGGATCGAGGCAGCCCAGCAGGAGCAGCCGCGACACTCTAACCTAAATGTTTATTGTGTGTGTGGTGCTCAGGGAGTGTAATCTAAGTACCCTATCATATTAACATAATATCTACTTACTGTAAATGAATGAAAGGAATATATGAAGGAGATGTGAGGCCTTGAGAGACACACACACACACACACACACAAGCTAGCCAGGCACAAAGGGTAGCCGGGGAGGCGCGTTCGGGCGGAGATCATCTTTAGTGTTAATGAGACGGTGGCGATGTAACGTGTTTAGAGCGCCATCACAGCCAGATGAGAATCACGATTTAATTATACCGTTATATGAGGGGGAGGGAGGAGGAGGAGGGGAGAGTGAGGAAGGGGGGGACAAGGGGAAGTTCACTAGACCAGTTGAAGGAGGAGGAAGGGAGAGTGAGGAAGGAGGGGGCGTGTAGGAAGGGGAAGTTGACTAGAGGCAGAGGGGAGAGTCAGGAGGGAGAGAGGAACAGGAGGAGGAAGGGGAGGTTAATTTACTTGAGGAAGAGAAAGGAGGAGGAGGAGACAACTAAGAAAAGACAAAGGGAAGGAAAGAGAGGAGGAGGAAAATTAAAGAGTGGAGACTGAGGTGCCACTAGTAGAGAGAGTGAGTGAGACTGTCATCGGTGTATGAGAGATGGCACTAGTGGAGAGAGAGTGCCACTAGGAGAGAGAGCGCCACTAGGAGAGAGAGAGAGAGAGGGCTGTCACTAGCAGGGTGAGAGGGAGAGGTGCCACTATCTCTACTGCTCTACTAGTGGCACCTCTCTCTCTACTAGTGGCACCTCTCTCTCTACTAGTGGCACCTCTCTCTCAACTAGTGGCACCTCTCTCTCAACTAATGGCACCTCTCTCTCTACTAGTGGCACCTCTCTCTCAACTAATGGCACCTCTCTCTCTACTAGTGGCACCTCTCTCTCTACTAGTGGCACCTCTCTCTCTACTAGTGGCACCTCTCTCTCAACTAGTGGCACCTCTCTCTCAACTAATGGCACCTCTCTCTCTACTAGTGGCACCTCTCTCTCAACTAATGGCACCTCTCTCTCTACTAGTGGCACCTCTCTCTCAACTAGTGGCACCTCTCTCTCTACTAGTGGCACCTCTCTCTCTACTAGTGGCACCTCTCTCTCAACTAGTGGCACCTCTCTCTCAACTAATGGCACCTCTCTCTCTACTAGTGGCACCTCTCTCTCTCTACTAGTGGCACCTCTCTCTCAACTAATGGCACCTCTCTCTCTACTAGTGGCACCTCTCTCTCAACTAATGGCACCTCTCTCTCTACTAGTGGCACCTCTCTCTCAACTAGTGGCACCTCTCTCTCTACTAGTGGCACCTCTCTCTCTACTAGTGGCACCTCTCTCTCAACTAGTGGCACCTCTCTCTCAACTAATGGCACCTCTCTCTCTACTAGTGGCACCTCTCTCTCTCTACTAGTGGCACCTCTCTCTCAACTAATGGCACCTCTCTCTCTACTAGTGGCACCTCTCTCTCAACTAGTGGCACCTCTCTCTCAACTAATGGCACCTCTCTCTCTACTAGTGGCACCTCTCTCTCTACTAGTGGCACCTCTCTCTCAACTAATGGCACCTCTCTCTCTCTACTAGTGGCACCTCTCTCTCTACTAGTGGCACCTCTCTCTCTACTAGTGGCACCTCTCTCTCAACTAATGGCACACCAGTAGAGAGAGAACAGAACACATGAATTGTTATGCTGAAAGAACATAAGAACATACATAGTTTGTTATAAGAGAACATTTGAACACGAACAGTTTATAATGTAAATATGAACAGAAGAACACAGTTTGTTATGCTGGAAGAACATTTGAACACGAACAGTTTATTATATACAGTAAAACCTCCATATAAAGGACTTCTCTCCATATAGTCCGTTATATGGAGGTGACACGTCTAATTGACCCTCGATATAACGGACTTTCATCTCTACACACAAGAACTTAAACACACGCACAAAAAAGAACTTAGACACAAAAAAGAACTTAGACACAAAAAAGAACTTAGACGCAAAATAGAACTTATTCACACAAACAAAATTTTGACACAAAATAGAACTTAGACACAAAAAGAACTTAGACACAAAAAAAAGAACTTAGACACAAAAAAAGAACTTAGACACAAAAAGAACTTAGACACACAAAAAAGAACTTAGACACAAAAAGAACTTAGACACAAAAAGAACTTAGACACAAAAGAACTTAGACACAAAAAAAGAACTTAAACACAAAAAGAACTTAGACAAAAAAAGAACTTATACACACAAAAAAGAACTTAGACGCAAAATAGAACTTAGACACAAAAAGAACTTAGACACACAAAAAACGATTTAGACACAAAATAGAACTTAGTCACACAAACAAAATTTAGACAAATAATAGAACTTAGACACATAAAGAACTTAGACACACACAAAAAAGAGCTTACACACACACACACACACACACACACACACACACACACACACACACACACACACACACACACACATGCCCCAATATACTGACTAGAGAGTACAGTAGAGAACAAAGTGTGTTGAGTGAGAGGAATGTTGCCAGAACTAAGTATTGCATTGAACTTGATTTACATGTTGCATCTACTTAAACTTGTATTTGTACTTATTAAAGAGGTGTGTTAAGTATGTGCATGTTTTTGTAAGTGATAAGTGCGTCAAGTGTGTGGGATGGGCGTGTGTGTGTGTGTGTGTGTGTGTGTGTGTGTGTGTGTGTGTAAGTATGAATGTGTGTAAAGTGTAAATAATTATGTATGTTTGTGTGTAAATATGTATGTGCGTTTGTTTGTATGTAACGTGTATGTGTTTGTTTGTGTGTTGTAAGTATGTGTGTGTGTGTGTGTGTGTTGACGTTATTGAAGCCGATCGTTAATCTGTCAAATAATCTGGTTAAAATCGGATAAAATCTGAGAATATTTGTTCCGCTTTTATGTGCCAAGTTTACAGATTTCAAGCGCTAAACTTTCAAGTAATCGGCGCTAAGTTCGTCAGCCATTAGCGCTAAGTTCGTCAGCTATTAGCGCTAAAGTTATCAATACTTACCGTAAGACTTATGGGTAATTAGCGCTGAACTTGTCGTTAATTACCGCTAAACTTTTTAATAGTTAGCGCTAAATTTTGTAATAATTTCCTCTAAACTTTTTATTAATAATCGCTAATCTTTTCACTAATAATCGCTAACCTTTTCACTAATAATCGCTAACATTTTCACTAATAATCGCTAACCTTTTCACTAATAATCGCTAACATTTTCACTAATAATCGCTAACCTTTTCACTAATAATCGCTAACCTTTTCACTAATAATCGCTAACATTTTCACTAATAATCGCTAACCTTTTCACTAATAATCGCTAACATTTTCACTAATAATTGCTAACCTTTTCATTAATAATCGCTAAACCTTTTCAATTATTAGCGATAAAATTATTATTAAGCGCAAAACATATCTCTTGATAGCGCTAAAATTATCATCAACAATTACCGCTTAACTGATCAATATTCATCACGGGATTAAATTGTAATCCTCTTAAGTATTCCGTAAGTTACTGATAATTCACACTGAACCCCGTTGATAATTTCGATAAATTACTCTAAAATCACTGATAATTCACGTTGCCCATGCTAATAATTCCCTCTAAACTTTGATAATTCCCGCTAAACTTTGATAATTCCCGCTAAACTCTGATAATTCCCGCTAAACTTTGATAATTCCCGCTAAACTCTGATAATTCCTGCTAAACTCTGATAATTCCCGCTAAACTCTGATAATTCCCGCTAAACTCTGACAATTCCTGCTAAACTCTGATAATTCCCACTCAACTCTGATAATTCATGCTAAACTCTGATAATTCCCGCTCAACTCTGATAATTCCCGCTAAACTTAAACTCTGATAACTCCGCTAAACTTTGATAACTGACGCTACACTTTGATAATTCATTGACAAATTGCGTCTAACTCATGATAATTCACGCTAAACCATTTGATAATTAATCGGCTCCTAAGTAGTTATCAGTCACTAAATTATCGTCGTCAGCCTGCACTAATCTCTCGCTTAATTCGGTCTAATAGGACTCACTGTTAATCCTCGCTAATCCTATTGATGGTGCGGGAGGAGATATGGTGTACAGATGGTGTGGTGGTGTAGGGATGGTGTGGTGATGCAGGGATAGTGTGGTGGTGTAGGGATTGTGTGGTAGTGTAGGATGGTGTGGTGCTGTAGGGATGGTGTGGTGCTGTAGGGATGGTGTGGTGGTGTGGTGTACAGATGGTGTGGTGGTGTAGGGATGGTGTGGTGGTGTAGGGATGGTGTGATGGTGTGTAGGGATGGTGTGATGGTGTGTACAGATGGTGTGGTGGAGTGTAGGGATGGTGTGGTGGTGTACAGATGGTGTGGTGGTGTAGGGATGGTGTGGTGGTGTAGGGATGGTGTGGTGGTGTAGAGATGGTGTGGTGGTGTAGGGATGGTGTGGTGGTGTACAGATGGTGTGGTGGTGTAGGGATGGTGTGGTGGTGTACAGATGGTGTGGTGGTGTAGAGATGGTGTGGTGGTGTAGGGATGGTGTGGTGCTGTAGGGATGGTGTGGTGGTGTACAGATGGTGTGGTGGTGTAGGGATGGTGTGGTGGTGTACAGATGGTGTGGTGGTGTAGAGATGGTGTGGTGGTGTAGGGATGGTGTCCTTAACTACTATGTATACTGTTTACAACCTTAAAACAACATTTCACAATCCATTACACGGGTTGTATGTTATATTTCTACAACCTATACGACTTAACAAACCTCAAAGTTATTATCTGAAGGTGTTTAGTAAGTTATTAATGTGTTAGGTTAATGTTAGTGATAGTTATTGTCTTTCTTTTTTCACATTATCGGGAGTTTGGTTAGGTTAGGTTAGGTTAGGTTAGGTTAGGTTAGGTTAGGTTAGCTTTAGGTTAGGTTAAGTTATAATTGGTTAGGTTAGCGTTAGGTTATGGTAGCTTTACGTTAGCATTAAGTTAGCATTAAGTTAGCATTAAGTTAGGTTAGGTTAGCGTTAGGTTATGGTAGTTTTAAGTTAGTATTAAGTTAGGTTAGGTTAATTTAGGTTAGCGTTAGGTTAGCGTTAGTTTATGGTAGCTTTAAGTTAGATTAAGTTAGGTTAGGTTAGCGTTAGTTTATGGTAGCTTTAAGTTAGCATTAGGTTAGGGTGTCTATTCTTCAGGTAATCAAAGAGAGGTTCACCTGTATCCCAATAAACATGGACTTCATCAGTTCTGTATTAAGCCTTCCTGGTGTACCTGTTGATTCACAAACTGTATTCATTGATTCGTGACCTATTTATATTAGTTCGAAGCCTCACGAATCACGATGCAGTAATACAATATCATTACAGGTATTGATTCACCTCCATGTATTGTAATTGATTCTGTAAACAACTGTATTGGTTGATGAATTGATTATGGACTCACTGATCACTCCGTATAGAATTGTTGATTGGTGATTGTTTAGGTTGATTGTTTACCTGTTTACACACACACACACACACACACACACTGAAGGAATTTTTTATTAATACAAAAATTAACTCAAAATTTAATTACAAATATTAAATTTCCTTAAAAAAAACTCTTCTTGAAAGATGAAATAATTTAGAGACAGAACAGAAGAAGAAGAGGAAATGGAAGGAGGAAGAGAGAGAGAGAGAGAGAGAGAGAGAGAGAGAGAGAGAGAGAGGAGAGGGGGGGGGGGATAGAAAGATAGATATTAAATAAAAATCAACATACAAGTTTACATTGATTCAGTATATACATAGACAGTGCAGGTATACAAACAATATACATAGACAGTACAGGTATACAAACAATATACATAGACAGTACAGGTATACAAACAATATACATAGACAGTACAGGTATACAAACAATATACATAGACAGTACAGGTATACAAACAATATACATAGACAGTACAGGTATACAAACAATATACATAGACAGTACAGGTATACAAACAATATACATAGACGGTACAGGTATACAAACAATATACATAGACGGTACAGGTATACAAACAATATACATAGACGGTACAGGTATACAAACAATATACATAGACAGTACAGGTATACAAACAATATACATAGACGGTACAGGTATACAAACAATATACATAGACAGTACAGGTATACAAACAATATACATAGACAGTACAGGTATACAAACAATATACATAGACGGTACAGGTATACAAACAATATACATAGACAGTACAGGTATACAAACAATATACATAGACGGTACAGGTATACAAACAATATACATAGACGGTACAGGTATACAAACAATATACATAGACGGTACAGGTATACAAACAATATACATAGACAGTACAGGTATACAAACAATATACATAGACGGTACAGGTATACAAACAATATACATAGACAGTACAGGTATACAAACAATATACATAGACAGTACAGGTATACAAACAATATACATAGACGGTACAGGTATACAAACAATATACATAGACAGTACAGGTATACAAACAATATACATAGACAGTACAGGTATACAAACAATATACATAGACGGTACAGGTATACAAACAATATACATAGACAGTACAGGTATACAAACAATATACATAGACAGTACAGGTATACAAACAATATACATAGACGGTACAGGTATACAAACAATATACATAGACAGTACAGGTATACAAACAATATACATAGACGGTACAGGTATACAAACAATATACATAGACGGTACAGGTATACAAACAATATACATAGACGGTACAGGTATACAAACAATATACATAGACAGTACAGGTATACAAACAATATACATAGACAGTACAGGTATACAAACAATATACATAGACAGTACAGGTATACAAACAATATACATAGACAGTACAGGTATACAAACAAATTAATTCATTCCTAAGTCGATTAAAACTCCTCTAAAAGTGAGTTAGTGTTATATTAACCATTAAAGTCCTCTTAACACTCATCATTACACAGTGGTTAAGTTAATCGTCCATTTATACACTTCAATGAATGACTTGTAGACATACGAGCAGTTTTGGGGGCTGACGTCGTTGGCTACTAGCTAAAACGCCCGTCATCTATAATTAATTTAAAAAAATATTTATATACCCTGACATGGTTATTTATATATATTTTATTTATTTTTTTTGAGTTTTATAATACCACATGAAAGTATATATGGTATCACAACTACAGGAAAAGGGAATATATATATATTTTTTGTAATTTTTGTAAATACAGAAAATGTATTTGGAGTCGGAGAGGGAGAATATTATATTTTTTTTTTTATTCAACCAAATCGCGCCAACAATATGTATAATAAATGGCCGTGTTGTGTTTTTTTGCGTATAATTGTCAGGAATAATTACCAATAATATAATCAGTAGGCGGTAAATGCTCAGTAATGTGCTGTAATGAACGGGCAATTATACACGAGTGTGAAGTGTTATGGTGTCCACACTTTTACTTTTTGTTTGTTTGTTTGTTTGTTTGTGTGTGTATGTGTGTGGGGGGAGGGGAGGGAGGGAGGGGGAGTGTGTGTATGTATATGTGTTGTTTGTTTTGTAATGTGATTCTTGTATCTTGTGTTTTTATCGTGTATGTGTGTGTGTGTGTATCTGTGTGTGTGATACTTTATTGTTAACCTGTATTGTAACTCTCTCTCTCTCTCACACACACACACACACACACACACACACACACACACACACACACACACACACACACACACACACACACTCAGCTTTACTCTACACGAACGCTAATTCCCAGTGTTTACATCCACAGCGTTTGGGAAAGAATATCCGACGGGTTGACGGACAGAAGCAGGAAGACCCCCGTAAGTGTTAAACTGTATTAATTTCTTTATAAAACATTCCTTGGAAGAATAACTAAGAAGAAATGTTTTAATTACGAGAAAGATTCGACTTTTGGGACAATATTAAATGTCATCCTCAAATTTTTTTTTTTTTTTACTTTGTTTTCTTGTCAATGAAGTAAACCGTGACGTCATTAAAGTGTTCGTGTTTTGGGGGGGGAATTTATTTAACTTATCTGTACTTTCATTGTGTCATTTGCATTCTTTCATCTTTCCGAAGTAGTTTATATTTTTTCTGTATATAAAAGAGTATACATGATTTCGTGAAGTATTTTGGTAAATGTATATATAGATGTTACGATGTATTATTATGCGTTTTAAGCAAATGATTTAGGGTGAGAACTTGTAGTGGTGTCTGCTAGTAGCTTCTCGTTAACATCACCTAATAATAATAATAATAATAATAATAAAAGTACAACTACTGTACTACGATTGTTACTATTACTACTACGATTACTACTACTACTACAATTACAATTATTACTGCCAAATATAATTATAATCTCCCCAACACAACAATAACTAGACCCGCTCTCCGTATTCTAAAGCACATATTATATCCTAACCTTTTATAATTAACGATAGGAATAATATATATACTGTATATACCTAAGTTGAAGTCTAAATTGTTTCTCATTTCTCTAGGGCTGGTGAGGTAAAGACTGACCCACTAGGCTGTACAGTAGAAATAAACCGAATTTCGGATACCACTAAACAAGCTTTAACTCCCGCTTTCTATAAAAATAGTTACATTTTATAAAATATAGTAAATATATGTTCTAAAAATATTCTTTAGAGTTATGGAATAAAAGAATGTACTAAAACGCTTAAAATTCTTAAAAATCAAAGAAAAGAAATTCACGACTCAGCAATGTTTATTTAGGGATGTTCGACCATGCCGCCGCCTCCCCTACATGACTCTGGTCCCCTGTTGTTATACAAATCTACATCAAGTGCATACCTCTGCCGGCGTATACATGTTATTTCTGTTGCAATCAGTATGAAATAGAATTAAGATTATGTGCTCATTTATCAAAATTTTATAATTAATTATTTTTAATGTTAAACTCAAAGAATAATTATTCATATATGCAGCTGGATCATCAATTATTTGTACCCGGGCCAGCGAGACTCACCCACTGATAGGAGCGAACAAGTTGCGTTCTTATACAAAAAATGTGTAATATACATTTTCCTGTACACAATATATTCTCAAGATTCGTTTTTACGTTTATAGCGGCAAAATTACGTATTCTTTCCATCATAAGGTCTAATCAGCCAATCATAGCCGTCGATTCTACTGTATACCTGTTGTCTGTGTTATATCTTGACAACAAAGGACTAGTTTCCCTCCCAGTAAGTTGTCCTCTGCGTTTCTACATTAAGTAACTCGAAAATGGGAAAGAGAAACTGACTGTCAGAAATATCAGAACATATAACCGCCGCCAATCTGTCAGTAACGAGAATTTTTCCTGAAATAAGCTATATCCTGGATGGCTCTGGTCGTCTAGTGGTACAGCCTCTCACACCAGCTGATCGAAACAAAATATAAATTAATTCTTTGAGAAGCTACGATGATCTACTATTAACATGAAGTATCTTGAATATACACCAACAGTAGAAAGGTGTCACGAGAACAGAAAATTTAGCGGTAAATAAACATGTGGTGAGAGGGAAGGTTATCTGAGGCAGGGATTAGGATGCGCGTCATGCTTGGCCCCCGACTTCCCGCCCTCATCAGCGAGCGCTCTCTCTTTCTCCCGCCAAATAGATTGAAAACTAAGCTCCCCCTCAACACATTCTGCTCAGGGGGAGACGAGGCCGCGCGCATTACTTGAGTTAGAGTGATCCTAATGGGAGGAGTGTCCTCAACTATTGCATTTGCTCAATTTCCGGCGGACTCGTTAGCCTAGCCTGGGTCTCACAACAAGGCCTGTGTCCGGACCCCTGCCTACCGCTCCTGGCCACGACTTAGGCTACAGTTTACCCCTCTATATCCCCTCCCAGCGTCCCAAACTTCTTCATAATAATACCCAGAAAGTAAGAATAGATACCAGAACCTCCTCTCTTACATCAAATACCACAACACAGCATTTATTAGTGTTTTATTTGTCTGCAGTCAAATGAGCATCCGAAAATCTATGTCGTGTGACTATGGCGTCTCCTGGAAATAGAATTGCTTTGATTCTACTTTTACAAACTTGTGAAATTAGTCTTCAGTTTCCTGCCACAGCTAAACCCCGTAATTGAGTGGAGGGAGGGAGTGTGTGGTCGGGGCCAGTGGTGGGTGGTGTAGTGAACGACCCCGGCCAGCTCAGGAGGTTAACTGACGAAGTTGTTAACTTTGTGACGCCTCAACACCTTAACATTGTTGTGGTGTTTAACATTGACGCCTGAGAATTAACACTGGTTGTCAGGTTAACTGTGGTTGTCAGGTTAACTGTGGTTGTTGAAAGGTAATGTTGTTTGTCTAGTTAACACTGATTAATCAAAACTGGCTGCTGAGTTAACAGTGGCGGCTCACGAATTAACTCAATGGCTGCTCTACTCCTATTGGTCTCTGGTTCACTTCCGAGGCACCCCCAAGTCCACCCAGCTGTGAATGGGTACCTGGCTTTACAGTTGGGGAAGTGAAGGTAGTCGAGTGCAGTGCCGAGGGGGGAGGAAGAGGGGAGAGAGGGGGAGGAAGATTGGAGGAGAGAGAGGAAGACAGAAGAGGGGTAGGAAGATGGGAGGAGAGAGGGAGGGAGGGAGACAGGAGTAAAGAGGGAGGGAGACAGAAGGTGATTGGAGGTGAGGAAGAGAGGGAAGAAGACAGGAGGAGAGGGAGGAAGATGTCGTTGCGTCTGTATGTTCAACTTGCAACCTCTGCATAACAAAAGTTAAGAGTAACAGTAAGTTTGTGTGTGTGTGTGTGTGTGTGTGTGTGTGTGTGTGTGTGTGTTCGTGCGTGTATGTCTGTGTGTATGTGCTGTCGGTATACAATAGTATAAATTTGGTTTTAAAAAAATCATAATAATCAGAAAAAGGAATAATTTTTTCCCCTAATTGTCATCATCATCACACGAACAGATGAAACCTTGTGATTCACTTTACCTTGAGACTGAACACCTCATACTGAGACTCGTGAGTGAATGATGCTTCGAACTGAATGAACCAACTACTGGAAAACAACACAACGAAACATCGAAAACAGATGAATAATTAATAAATAACTATCTCAAATGAACCCCCCCTCTCTCCCCTCCCCACCCCCTCTCTCTCTCTCTCCCCACCCCCTCTCTCTCCCCACCCCCTCTCTCTCCCCACCCCCTCTCTCTCTCTCTCCCCCCTCCCTCTCCTCCTTCCCCTTCCCCCCACGTACCCACGATGACAATGACCTCACCACCACCACTGAAACAACACACCTCGAGACCACGAACAAAACCGAACCCCGACTCTTATGAACCCACAACAAAACCCGAACCTCCAACCCTTTGAACCCACAATGACAGGTAGATAGAACCCCGTAAGAAATAGAAAATAACCCCACACCCCACACACCCCTTCACCCTTACCCTCATCCATCCATTCCTCCATCATCACCCATGTATCCACCTTCCCCCTCACCTCTCACCCACCCTTCACCCCGCGTCTCTCCTCTATACCCATCCACCCTCCTCCATCACCCCACCACCCACTCTCACCCTTCACCCATCCACCTACCTACCGATCCACCCTCACCTCTCCCTCACCTCTCCCTTTAAAACCAACTCAAGACCGAACGAAGCCGAGAGAGAGAGAAAGAGAGAGTGAGAGAGAGTGAGAGAGAAAGTGTAACTTCTACATATACGACAGTGGGTCCGGTAACCTCTCTCTCTCTCTCTCTCTCTCTCTCCCTCCCTTGTTCCCTTCCCTTCCCTTATCTCTCTTTCTTCGTCTCTTTTCTCTCTCCTTTCCTTTCTCTCTCTTATTTCTTTCTCATCATCTCCCTTCCCTCTCTGTCTGTCTTTCTCCCTTCCTTCTCTCCCCTCTCTCCATCTCTCCTTCCCTCCCCCTCAAAAACCTTACGAGGAGAAGCCCTGGGAAAGGCCACGGCAGAGAGGCATTCCATTTAGGCAAATAGCACGCACTTCTGCTTCACCAATTTAAAAATTAAAACTTTTCAATTCAGTCTCTTTTTCCCGGGATATTGAGTTAACGTAACTTTGCCAACCCGCTCTCTCGTGCAGCGTGCGAGGCGGAGACACAATTTTACTCGAATTTTATAAAGTTTTCTATATTATTAAAGATGTAAATGGGGAAATTCGTCTTCACATGGCGATATTTTATAAAAGAATTGTTCTCCCTCGGCTCCTCAGACCGGTGTGTGTGTGTGTGTGTGTGTGTGTGTGTGTGTGTGTGTGTGTGTGTGTGTGTGTTGTGTTGTGTGTTGTGTAAGAATGTAATGTAATGTAAATAGATGTTATGATATGGTTTAAGATAATGTAAATTGTGTAAATAATGTGTGTGTGTGATGTGAATTATGTAAATTGTGTAAATAATGTGTGTATGTGCGATTTGAACTATGTAAATTGTATACATAATATATGATGTAAATGTTGTAAATAATAGAAGTTACGTAAATGGTGTTAATAACATTTTAGAAATTGTATAAATACTGTAAATAACATAAGCTAAATGTAAATATCGTAACTATGTTGACATATAAGTGTAAATCAATAAAAAACAAAAAATGTAAAAAAACACTAATTATCATAAACTACTAATAAACCACGAAAATAAATGTAAACAATGTAAACGTTGTAAATCAAACAACAGAATAACTACTTAAACCCTCATGTAAATATAACGACCTAAGATACTTCAAACCACTTGTAAATTGATGTAAATAGTTGTAAATGTTGTAAATAAGAGAGGAGGAAGAAGGGCGTGGCTCAAGGAACAACAACCACCTGAAATCGGATATTTTCCTCGTGAATTAAGGCAAGATTCTCTCAGCTGTGGGTAAAAGTTGTCATATTCTTACTGTGTGTGTGTGAGAGTCCACCTGTGTCTGTTGTGTATGTGTGTGTCTGTATGTGTGTGTGTGTTGACAGCAGGTGCCGTTCATTCAAGTGTATATTTAGGTACACATGTGTTTTATCTGTGTAAATGTATCTCACTGTTTGTATGTTTGTAAATAATTCGGGGTTTTAGGGTGTGGTTGGGGGTGTTTGTTTGTACATTAGTTCCCCCCCACCCCCCTCATCTCTCTCTCTCTCTCTCTCTCTCTCTCTCTCTCTCTCTCTCTCGTGTCTTTGAAGAGGAATTGGTGAAGAAAGAGAAAAGGAGGTGAGGGGAAGTAAAGGGTAGGTGAGGGGAAAGGGAAAGGGTAGGTGAAGGGAAGGGAGAGGGTAGATGAGGGGAAGATGAGAAGTAAAGGGTAGGTGCGGGGAAAGGGAGGGTAGGTGAAGGGAAGGGGAGGGGTAGGTGAAGGAAAAGGGGAGGGGTAAGTGAAGGAAAGGGGAGGGTAGATGAGGGGAAAGGTAGAGGGGTAGATTGAAGGTAGGTAAGGGGACGCGGAGGCTAGATGAGAAGGGGAAGAAGAGGTTAGGGGAGAGAGAGAGAGCGAGAGAGAGAGAGAGATTTTTAATGGAGACACTGTACTCAACCGCCTTCACTCTCTCAATTGTGAAGTCAGGTACAGATATACAGCTGGGTGGGGGTAGGTGGACTCGGGGTTGTCTTGGGCGCGAACCAGCGGGGTTTAGGTTTAAGAAGCGAGTGTTCTATCCACTCTGCCACCTCACTTTTAACATCTGCCATCATCATCATCATCATCATCAACCACCATTATCACCATTATAACCACCATCCTTTCTCTGTCACCACATCTACCACCATTACCACCACAACCAACACGTATTCACACTACAAGCAAAAGTCTCTCTCTCTCTCTCTCTCTCTCTCTCTCTCTCTCTCTCCTACACTTATAACCACTGACTATTTTACAAGGCAGTTTCCACTTTTTTTACACTAATCTAAAAGCTTTTATCCCCGTTTATGTACACTTTACAAGCCTTTAACCCCTTTATAAACACTTTACAAGCCTTTAACATCTTTATAAACACTTTACAAGCCTTTAACCCCTTTATAAACACTTTACAAGCCTTTAACCCCTTTATAAACACTTTACAAGCCTTTAACATCTTTATAAACACTTTACAAGCCTTTAACCCCTTTATAAACACTTTACAAGCCTTTAACCCCTTTATAAACACTTTACAAGCCTTTAACATCTTTATAAACACTTTACAAGCCTTTAACCCCTTTATAAACACTTTACAAGCCTTTAACCCCTTTATAAACACTTTACAAGCCTTTAACCCCTTTATAAACACTTTACAAGCCTTTAACCTCGGTAATACACACTTTACAAGCCTTTAACCCCGTTTATAAACACTTTACAAGCCTTTAACCTCGTTTATATACACTTTACAAGCCTCTTACCACTTATATACACACTTTACAAGCCTCTCACCCCCCCACTTATATACACACTTTACAAGCCTCTCACCCCCCCCCCCCCCACTTATATACACACTTTACAAGCCTCACACACCCCCCCACTTATATACACACTTTACAAGCCTCACACCCCCCCCCCCACTTATATACACACTTTACAAGCCTCTCACCCCCCACTTATATACACACTTTACAAGCCTCTCACCCCCCCACTTATATACACACTTTACAAGCCTCACACACCCCCCCCCTAACAAGTCTCGTCGTCTTTTTTTCACCACTTTACCATTACTTATGAAGATCGGGAAACTCAAAGCTGTCACCAGGCCACAAGGGTAACGCAATGACATAAAGTTTTGGCCGAGCGCCGTATTGAATAATGGGGAAGACGACTCACACCCGGGTCGTGGGTAATAAGGGTCGTCTTGGTAGTTAGTCGACGCACTTATTGGAGCCAACCACACCACCACACCACCAGTTTGAGACGGGGGAGGGGGGGGGTGTTAAGTGTGTGTGTGTGTGTGTGTGTGTGTGTGTGTGTAGTCGATGATATGTCAGTAGTTTGGTTTGTTAAGTATAGATACAGTTTATATATATAGCTGCCTCTTCTTCCTCCTCCTCCTCCTCCTTCTTCGTCTGTTCTTTCCTCCGCCTCCTCCTTCTTTTGCTTCTGCTTCTTCTTCTTCTACATCTTCTTCTATTTCTTCTTCTCCAATGGCGTCTTAAAACTGTCATTCGTCATCCTCCCTCCCTTCTTCCGCCTTCTATTCCTTCCTTCCTTCCTCCTCTTCCTCCTTTTATCCTCCTCTAATGAACTTCTTTAAACTGTCTTTAGTCCTCCTCTCTTCCTTTTCCTCCTTCCTCTTCCTCCATCTCTTCCCCCCTCCCTTCCTCCCACATTCCATCCTTCACGTTCACCTGAAGTTTAGACACCCCAGCGCTGCCTAGGGAATGGTATTAGGTTAGGTTAGGGAAGGGAAGGTTTGGATAGGTTAGATTAGGTTAGGTTAGGTTAGGTTAGGTTAGGTTAGGTTAGGTTAGGTTAGGTTAGGTGTAGGGAGTTTTGTCCTCAGCTGTACACGTCAACACTTTCTTGTATTTTAATTTATTACACGAGGTTAGGAATTAAAATAAAACATGTATATATAATAATGCCTGTTGTATTTATAAAGCAATTAGCCTCTTAATGACCGTGTTTGTGAGACTAATTACCTGTAATGAGGTGTAATGGTATAGAGTGACCTTCAGGTAAATGACTTAATTAGATTATAATAATATATAAACATTTATATTACCTTCATTATAATCACCGTATATGAAAGTGTATTTATATAAATAATGTAGAATATATGAAAAAATAATACAAATTTAATAAAAAAATAATTAAATATCTTAAATTATAGAAGCACAATAATTATGATAGAAAGATGTATTTAAGATTATATATTAAATTGAAATAGAAAAGTTAATATAAAATTCTTAAGAAAAAACAGGTTGATCAATATTATTCTTATTTCACTTAATGACTGAGCTGTGTAATAAAATACGGTTGTGGTATAATACTGACATGAGTGGCCGGGGAAATTTTGAGTAATGTTAGTTTTTCTTCCCGTAACTTTTATCCTATTTTCAATTATTCGGGTCAGTGTTTTTGATGAGGTGGTGTGAGTTGATAATTTTGTGGGGGTGTGTGGTTGTGGGGGTGTGGGGTGTGGTTGTGGGGGTGTGGGGGTGTGGTCGGGGGTGTGGGGTGTTGCTGTGAGTGTGTGGGGTGTGGGTGTGAGGGTGTGGGGTGTGGGGGTGTTGCTGTGAGGGTGTGGGATGTTTTTGTGAGTGTGTGGGGTGTGGTCGTGAGGGTGTGGGGTGTTGTTGTGAGGGGTGTGGGATGTTTTTGTGAGTGTGTGGGGTGTGGTTGCGTGGTTGTGGGTGTGTGGTTGTGAATGCCTGGTTCTTTGTGTTGGGTTGTTGTGAGTGTTTGACTGTGAGTACGTGGTTGTGAGTGTAAATACAGTGAAGGTAAGTTGTGATTACTGTTTTATTTACACTGGTAATGGTTGGTGTGTCACTGTTAACAGGTGTGTCACTGTTAACAGGTGTTTGTGATCAGAAGATAGCACTGTTGTCAGCAGATGAGACGTGGGTAGTGTGTTAGTGTCAGCAGCTGATGGAGGTGGTGTTTCACAGTCGTCAGCTGATTATCCGACGTCATTATCATTATCTTCCGTTTGGTGGCACTATTGATAAGTGGTGGCACTCAGTAGGTGGTGGCACTGACAGCAGAAGGTGGCAATGTTAGTAAGTGGTGGCACTGTTAGCAAGTTGTGTTACTAAGCAGGTGGTGACACTATATCAGCAGGGGATGGTACTGTCAGCAGGAGTTGGTACTGTCAACAGGTGGTGGCACTGGGCGTCACACAATAGCCCAATTGGTCGCCCCGGGGGTCTCCAACACGTCACCGTCTTATGCTAACGACCTCTATTTCTTCTCCAGTTGGGGTCGTCGTGGTATCGTAGTGTATTGTTCTCTAGGTGAGGTCGTATTAAAGTGCTGTGGTGTTGTAGGTCGTAATTTTGTTTAGCTAAAGTCGTTTTAAAGTGTTGTAGTTGTATGTTGTTTGTCTAGTTGAGGTCGTCTTCAAGTGCCATGATGTGTGGCACTGTAAACTGGTGTTATGAGATGGTGTGGCACTGTAAACTGGTGTATAAGATGGTATGCCACTGTAAACTGGTGTTATAGGATGTGTGGCACTGTAAACTGGTGTTAAACGATGTGGCACTGTAAACTGGTGTTATATGATGGTGTGGCACTGAAAATTGGTGTATAAGATGGTGTGGCACTGTAAATTGGTGTTATACGATGTGTGGCACTGTAAACTGGTGTATAAGATGGTGTGGCACTGTAAACTGGTGTTATAGGATGTGCAGCACTGTAAACTGGTGTTATACGATGTGGCACTGTAAATTGGTGTTATACGATGTGGCACTGTAAACTGGTGTTATGAGATGGTGTGGCACTGTAAACTGGTGTTATACGATGTGTGACACTGTAAACTGGTGTTTAAGATGGTATGGCACTGTAAACTGGTGTTATATGATGGTGTGGCACTGTAAACTGGTGTTATACGATGTGTGGCACTGTAAACTGGTGTTATACGATGTGTGACACTAAACTGGCGTATAAGATGGTATGGCATTGTAAACTGGTGTTATACGATGTGTGACACTGTAAACTGGTGTATAAGATGGTGTGGCACTGTAAACTGGTGTTATATGATGGTGTGGCACTGTAAACTGGTGTATTAAGACGATGTTGCACTGTAAACTGGTGTATAAGACGATGTGACACTGTAAACTAGTGTTATAAGATGGTGTGGCACTGTAAACTGGTGGGTAAAGACGGTGTGGCTCCGTATACTGGTGTATAAGAAGGTGTGTCGCTAAACTAGTGATATAAGATGGTGTGGCACTGTAAACTGGTGTCTTAAGACGTTGTGGCACTGTAAACTGGTATATGTTGGTGTGGCACTGTAAACTGGTGTCTTAAGACGATGTGACACTGTAAACTAGTGTTATAAGATGGTGTGGCACTGTAAACTGGTGTCTTAAGACGTTGTGGCACTGTGAACTGGTATAAGATGGTGTTGTATGTGTGGGGTAGTGTGGCCCTGTAAACATACATACATGAGGCACTGTATAATTTCAAAATAAGTTGGAAGTAGAATGGCTCTGTAGACTGGCCTGTGTGAGGCAGTATGGCTCTGTAGACTGGCCTGTGTGAGGCAGTATGGCTCTGTAGACTGGCCTGTGTGAGGCAGTATGGCTCTGTAGACTGGCCTGTGTGAGGCAGTATGGCTCTGTAGACTGGCCTGTGTGAGGCAGTATGGCTCTGTAGACTGGCCTGTGTGAGGCAGTATGGCTCTGTAGACTGGCCTGTGTGAGGCAGTATGACTTTGTAGACTGGTCTGTGTGAGGCAGTATGGCTCTGTAGACTGGCCTGTGTGAGGCAGTATGGCTCTGTAGACTGGCCTGTGTGAGGCAGTATGGCTCTGTAGACTGGCCTGTGTGAGGCAGTATGGCTCTGTAGACTGGCCTGTGTGAGGCAGTATGGCTCTGTAGACTGGCCTGTGTGAGGCAGTATGGCTCTGTAGACTGGCCTGTGTGAGGCAGTATGGCTCTGTAGACTGGCCTGTGTGAGGCAGTATGGCTCTGTAGACTGGCCTGTGTGAGGCAGTATGGCTCTGTAGACTGGCCTGTGTGAGGCAGTATGGCTCTGTAGACTGGCCTGTGTGAGGCAGTATGGCTCTGTAGACTGGCCTGTGTGAGGCAGTATGGCTCTGTAGACTGGCCTGTGTGAGGCAGTATGGCTCTGTAGACTGGCCTGTGTGAGGCAGTATGGCTCTGTAGACTGGCCTGTGTGAGGCAATATGACTTTGTAGACTGGCCTGTGTGAGGCAGTATGGCTCTATAGACTGGCCTGTGTGAGGCAGTATGGCTCTGTAGACTGGCCTGTGTGAGGCAGTATGGCTCTGTAGACTGGCCTGTGTGAGGCAGTATGGCTCTGTAGACTGGCAGTATGAGTCAATGTACAGTAGTGGTGTAACTGGTCGCTGGCAGAATTTCTACTGGCAGTTTAAGGCAGTGTGGAACCAAAATGGGCAAGTAACACTAAAGATGGGTGATTGAGACAGTGTGTAGTACAAGCTGTAAGAAATTGTATGTGTAAACTGGCACTGAGAGGCACTTTGACCCTATACAGTGGTTGGAGTGGCATTGTAAACTGGCAAGAAGGCATTATGATACTGTAAACTGGTAGTGTGTGATAGTGTAAACTAGAAGTGTGAGGCAGTGTGGCATCGTAGTATGGTGTTTATGGCTCTTTAAACTGGCTTTGTGACATTGTAGACTAGTAGCGTGACAGTGTAAACCGGTAGTCGTAGCTGGCAGCGTGAGGCAGTGTGGCACTGTAAACTGGTGGTTGTGGCACTAAAACACGCGGGTTGGCCCTTCACGTGATTATAGTGGCTGTCTTTGATCTGGTAGCGCGCGAGCCGCCCACCAATTCACTCTTCTTCGTTCGTTTTCGGTTCCCTTCATCGTGTGTGTTGTTGCTGCACCTTTATCTATCTTGCTGATCTTTTAGGTTTTTCCTGTCGGAGGAGGAGCACTGGGGAAGTCGGGTGAAGGAGGAGGCTGTTGGGGGAGGAGGTGAAGTATCTCACACACGTTGATTTGTGAACGATCGCCGGCGGACCCCCGGCCACCACAGTATATCGTTCACTCAGCGGAATTTCATTATGGCTATCAGCTCCCAGTAAAAGTTCAAATTGCAATATTTCAACTCCATTACTGCAAAATGCAGTTTTTCAGCTGTACGTGAACTGCATTCATTCCACAATTCACAGTTGACTACTTTTACACTTTCCCGTCACTATTTTCTCCCCGCCATGGTCTTACAAAAAGGAAAAAATCCCTCCGCCAACGTCTCGCCGGCGGCCAAATGCGATTGATATTCTATGTAAATTCGGTCTGACAACGCTGAGCTTGGGAATACCATTTAGCATAAGTTTTTTCCAGGGAGTATTGAATGAGATTTGCCGGGATCGAGTAACATAGGCGAGCACGGACCCGCCACTTCCCGCCGCATTAGGGGAAAAATTACAGCGGAATTTGTGGCGGGGGATAAAACTGTGTGTTGGGGGAAATATGAATCTATTAGTGGCCGCGTTTGTGGCTTATTTACAAGTTATCCAACATTATGGCCAGCATCGTGACGACCTCGGTATGACCTGCAGTGTCCTCCTGCCCACCACCAACAACCACTCATAAAATCACATTCACTTTATGGGCGCAAAACAAAAAAATAAATATAATAAAAAATATGAACATAATGAATTCAGGGGAGCCAAATTTTCCCTAACAGATACCCGCGGGCGTGAGTTTTGAAGAGAAAATTGATATCACAGGTGATTTGGTCCGGCGAACTGGATGGAATATCGAGTGAATTTTTATATGAATTTTTGTACCTACAGGGGAGGATAATGTGTGTCACGTTTTAATGACAGTAAAAATATTTTCTTTTTAATTTATTTTTTTATTTTTTTTTTTTAGAGTTTTTCACAATATATCTTTTACGGAATATAATGATAGTTTAGTTGTAGAGTCAAATGATGTCAACAAGTTATATATAAATATTAATACCAAAATAAGGTCTTGCCTATCACATTTTTTACCATAAGGCGTCAACCACCACCACAAACTGCGTCAACCACTACCACCACAAACTGCGTCAACCACCTCCACAAACTGCCTCAACCACCTCCACATACAGCTTCGACCACCTCCACATACTGCATCAACCACCTCCACGTACTGCATCAACCACCTCCCCATACTGCATCAACCACCACCACAAACTGCGTCAACCACCACCACCACAAACTGCGTCAACCACCACCACAAACTGCCTCAACCACCTCCACATACAGCTTCAACCACCTCCACATACTGCATCAACCACCTCCACATACAGCGTCAACCACCTCCACATACTGCATCAACCACCTCCACATACTGCATCAACCACCTCCACATACAGCGTCAACCACCTCCACATACTGCATCAACCACCACCACAAACTGCGTCAACCACCACCACAAACTGCGTCAACCACCACCACAAACTGCCTCAACCACCTTCACAAACTGCGTCAACCACCTCCACATACTGCATCAACCACCTCCACATACAGCGTCAACCACCTCCACATACTGCATCAACCACCTCCACGTACTGCATCAACCACCTCCACATACAGCGTCAACCACCTCCACATACTGCATCAACCACCACCACAAACTGCGTCAACCACCTCCACATACAGCGTCAACCACCTCCACATACTGCATCAACCACCTCCACATACTGCATCAACCACCTCCACATACAGCGTCAACCACCTCCACATACTGCATCAACCACCACCACAAACTGCGTCAACCACCACCACAAACTGCGTCAACCACCTCTAGATACTGCATCAACTACCTCCGCAAACTGCATCAACCACCTCCACAAACTGCATCAACCACCTCCGCAAACTGCATCAACCACCTCCACATACTGCATCAACCGCCTCCACAAACTCCATCAACCACCTCCACATACTGCATCAACCACCTCCACATACTGCATCAACCACCTCCACATACTGCATCAACCACCACCACAAACTGCATCAACCACCTCCACATACTGCATCAACCACCTCCACATACAGCGTCAACCACCTCCACATACAGCGTCAACCACCTCCACATACTGCATCAACCACCTCCATATACTGCATCAACCACCTCCACATACTGCATCAACCACCTCCACATACTGCATCAACCACCACCACAAATTCCATCAACCACCCCCACAAACTGCATCAACCACCTCCACATACTGCGACAACCACCTCCACATACTGCATCAACGACCTCCACAAACTGCATCAACCACCTCCACATACTGCATCGACCACCACCACAAATTCCATCAACCACCTCCGCAAACTGCATCAACCACCTCCACATACTGCATCAACCACCTCCACATACTGCATCAACCACCTCCACATACTGCATCAACCACCTCCACATACTGCATCAACCACCTCCACATACTGCATCAACCACCTCCACATACTGCATCAACCACCTCCACAAACTGCATCAACCACCTCCACAAACTGCATCAACCACCTCCACATACTGCATCAACCACCTCCACATACTGCATCAACTACCTCCACATACTGCATCAACCATCTCCACAAACTGCATCAACCACCTCCACAAACTGCATCAACCACCTCCACATACAGCGTCAACCACCTCCACGTACTGCATCAACCACCTCCACAAACTGCATCAACCACCTCCACATACAGCGTCAACCACCACCACAAACTGCGTCAACCACCTCCACATACTGCATCAACCACCTCCGCAAACTGCGTCAACCACCTCCACATACAGCATCAACCACCTCCACATACAGCATCAACCACCTCCACATACAGCATCAACCACCTCCACATACTGCGTCAACCACCTCCACATACTGCATCAACCACCTCCACATACTGCGTCAACAACCTCCACATACTGCATCAACCACCTCCACATACTGCATCAACCACCTCCACATACTGCGTCAACAGCCTCCTGTGTACTGTAAGGCGAAGGTCACACCATATAATGATACAGGGTTGTGTTGTAGTGTTGGTTGGACTGGTGAGGGAGGGTCGTTGGTTGTACTGGTGAGGGAGGGTTGTTGGTTGTACTGGTGAGGGAGGGTTGTTGGTTGTACTGGTGAGGGTAGGTTGTTGGTTGTACTGGTGAGGGAGGGTTGTTGGTTGTACTGGTGAGGGCGGGTTGTTGGTTGTACTGGTGAGGGCGGGTTGTTGGTTGTACTGGTGAGGGAAGGTTGTTGGTTGTACTGGTGAGGGAGGGTTGTTGGTTGTACTGGTGAGGGAGGGTTGTTGGTTGTACTGGTGAGGGAAGGTTGTTGGTTGTACTGGTGAGGGAAGGTTGTTGGTTGTACTGGTGAGGGAGGGTTGTTGGTTGTACTGGTGAGGAAGGGTTGTTGGTTGTACTGGTGAGGGCGGGTTGTTGGTTGTACTGGTGAGGGAAGGTTGTTGGTTGTACTGGTGAGGGAGGGTTGTTGCTTGTACTGGTGAGGGAAGGTTGTTGGTTGTACTGGTGAGGGAGGGTTGTTGGTTGTACTGGTGAGGGCTGGTTGTTGGTTGTACTGGTGAGGGAGGGTTGTTGGTTGTACTGGTGAGGGAGGGTTGTTGGTTGTACTGGTGAGGGCGGGTTGTTGGTTGTACTGGTGAGGGCTGGTTGTTGGTTGTACTGGTGAGGGAGGGTTGTTGGTTGTACTGGTGAGGGAGGGTTGTTGGTTGTACTGGTGAGGGCGGGTTGTTGGTTGTACTGGTGAGGGAGGGTTGTTGGTTGTACTGGAGAGGGAAGGTTGTTGGTTGTACTGGTGAGGGAGGGTTGTTGGTTGTACTGGTGAGGGAGGGTTGTTGGTTGTACTGGTGAGGGAGGGTTGTTGGTTGTACTGGTGAGGGAGGGTTGTTGGTTGTACTGGTGAGGGAGGGTTGTTGGTTGTACTGGTGAGGGCTGGTTGTTGGTTGTACTGGTGAGGGAGGGTTGTTGGTTGTACTGGTGAGGGAGGGTTCTTGGTTGTACTGGTGAGGGAGGGTTGTTGGTTGTACTGGTGAGGGAGGGTTCTTGGTTGTACTGGTGAGGGAGGGTTGTTGGTTGTACTGGTGATGGATGGTTGTTGGTTGTACTGGTGAGGGAGGGTTGTTGGTTGTACTGGTGAGGGAAGGTTGTTGGTTGTACTGGTGAGGGAGGGTTGTTGGTTGTACTGGTGAGGGAGGGTTGTTGGTTGTACTGGTGAGGGAGGGTTGTTGGTTGTACTGGTGAGGGAGGGTTGTTGGTTGTACTGGTGAGGGAGGGTTGTTGGTTGTACTGGTGAGGGAGGGTTGTTGGTTGTACTGGTGAGGGAGGGTTGTTGGTTGTACTGGTGAGGTGAGGGTTGTTGGTTGTACTGGTGAGGGAGGGTTGTTGGTTGTACTGGTGAGGGAGGGTTGTTGGTTGTACTGGTGAGGGAGGGTTGTTGGTTGTACTGGAGAGGGAAGGTTGTTGGTTGTACTGGTGAGGGAGGGTTGTTGGTTGTACTGGTGAGGGAGGGTTGTTGGTTGTACTGGTGAGGGAGGGTTGTTGGTTGTACTGGTGAGGGCGGGTTGTTGGTTGTACTGGTGAGGGAGGGTTGTTGGTTGTACTGGAGAGGGAAGGTTGTTGGTTGTACTGGTGAGGGAGGGTTGTTGGTTGTACTGGTGAGGGAGGGTTGTTGGTTGTACTGGTGAGGGAGGGTTGTTGGTTGTACTGGTGAGGGCGGGTTGTTGGTTGTACTGGTGAGGGAGGGTTGTTGGTTGTACTGGTGAGGGAGGGTTGTTGGTTGTACTGGTGAGGGCGGGTTGTTGGTTGTACTGGTGAGGGAGGGTTGTTGGTTGTACTGGTGAGGGAGGGTTGTTGGTTGTACTGGAGAGGGAAGGTTGTTGGTTGTACTGGTGAGGGAGGGTTGTTGGTTGTACTGGTGAGGGAGGGTTGTTGGTTGTACTGGTGAGGGAGGGTCGTTGGTTGTACTGGTGAGGGAGGGTTGTTGGTTGTACTGGTGAGGGAGGGTTGTTGGTTGTACTGGTGAGGGAGGGTTGTTGGTTGTACTGGTGAGGGAGGGTTGTTGGTTGTACTGGTGAGGGAGGGTTGTTGGTTGTACTGGTGAGGGAGGGTTGTTGGTTGTACTGGTGAGGGAGGTTGTTGGTTGTTCTGGTGAGGGTGGGTGTTGGTTGTACTGGTGAGGGAGGGTTGTTGGTTGTACTGGTGAGGGAGGGTTGTTGGTTGTACTGGTGAGGGAGGGTTGTTGGTTGTACTGGTGAGGGAGGGTTGTTGGTTGTACTGGTGAGGGAGGGTTGTTGGTTGTACTGGTGAGGGAGGGTTGTTGGTTGTACTGGTGAGGGAGGGTTGTTGGTTGTACTGGTGAGGGAGGGTTGTTGGTTGTACTGGTGAGGGAGGGTTGTTGGTTGTACTGGTGAGGGAGGGTTGTTGGTTGTACTGGTGAGGGAGGGTTGTTGGTTGTACTGGTGAGGGAGGGTTGTTGGTTGTGACGTGACTAAACTTTGTATTACGGTTATACCTCCATAAAACGGACTACCCTCTCCCATATTGTCCGTTAAATGGAGGTTTCACATATAACGGACCTCGAGCCAATGGACCTAACCTAACCATACCATTTAAGATATGCGCTTTATGACCTTAGTTGTTTAAGCGCAGTAATACTTTAAAACAACAACAACAAGAAGCGCAGTAATACATTATAACAACAGCAACAAGCGCAGTAATACATTATGACAACAACAACAAGAAGCGCAGTAATACATTATAACAGCAACAACAAGCGCAGTAATACATTATAACAACAACAAGCGCAGTAATACATTATAACAGCAACAACAAGCGCAGTAATACATTATAACAACAGCAACAAGCGCAGTAATACATTACTACAACAACAACAAGAAGCGCAGTAATACATTATAACAGCAACAACAAGCGCAGTAATACATTATAACAACAGCAACAAGCGCAGTAATACATTACTACAACAACAACAACAAGCGCAGTAATATATTATAACAAAAACAACAAGAGCAGTACTTTATTTTAATACTTACAGTATATAGCAAATCCACAGAGTATTTATATATAATTTTATACCATTAACTTTCGTAGGATAGTTTTCGAATTCTAGACGATAGCGTAACCCATTCATGACGTCACAGCACTTCCTCCTCCCCCCCCCCCTCCCCCCCGCCGCGACACACAACATTGGCAACGGTGTCCAGTAATGTAAACAATGGTGTAATGATTACATTATTAGTTAGCCTTTCATATTAAACAGCCTAAAGGGTATTATATTTCACAATCATATGAGTTGAAAAAATGTTGCAGTGTTTTGTTTTTGCTTATAATTATTAATATATATATGAGAGGGAAATATTCAGTGATACAGTTAACTATTACAGCTGGGTGTCGTTGGTAATGGTGGTTTTGAGTACACAGGGAGATGGGATCACCTGAAGATTAACCCCCCCACCCAGGTTATTACACCTTAAGATTAATCACTCTAACTTAACCCAATTCTTACCTAATCTAATGCTAACTTAACCATGTCGTATCTAACCTAACCTAACCTAATATAATTCAACTTAATCTAACCTAATCCAACCTAACCCCTCTAGATAGCTGTGCATCGCCATGGTAGTGCAGCACCACCATGGTAGTACAGCACCACCATGGTAGTACAACACTACAATGGTAATACAGCACTACAATGGTAGTACAGCACTACAATGGTAGTACAGCACCACCATGGTAGTACAGCACCACCATGGTAGTACAGCACTACAATGGTAGTACAGCACTACAATGGTAGTACAACACTACAATGGTAGTACAGCACCACCACGGTTGTTCAGTACCACCATGGTAGTACAACACCACCATGGTAGTACAGCACCACCATGGTAGTGCAGCACTACAATGGTAGTACAACACTACAATGGTAGTACAGCACCACCATGGTAATACAGCACCACCATGGTAGTCCAGTACCACCATGGTAGTACAACACCACCATGGTAGTACAGCACCACCATGGTAGTACAGCACCACCATGGTAGTACAGCACCACCATGGAAGTACAGCACCACCATGGTAGTCCAGTACCACCATGGTAGTACAACACCACCATGGTAGTACAGCACCACCATGGTAGTACAGCACCACCATGGTAGTACAGCACCACCATGGTAGTACAACACCACCATGGTAGTACAGCACCACCATGGTAGTCCACCACCACTATGATAGTACAGCACCACCATGGTAGTCCAGCACCACCATGGTAGTACAGCACCACCATGGTAGTACAACACCACCATGGTAGTACAGCACCACCATGGTAGTACAGCACCACTATGAAAGTACACTGTACAGTACCACCATGGTAGTACAGCACCACCATGGTAGTACAGCACCACCATGGTAGTCCAGTACCACCATGGTAGTACAACACCACCATGGTAGTCCAGCACCACCATGGTAGTACAGCACCACCATGGTAGTACAGCACTACAATGGTAGTACAGTACCACCATGGTAGTACAGCACCACCATGGTAGTACAGCACCACCATGGTAGTCCACCACCACTATGATAGTACAGCACCACCATGGTAGTCCAGCACCACCATGGTAGTACAGCACCACCATGGTAGTACAACACCACCATGGTAGTCCAGCACCACCATGGTAGTACAGCACCACCATGGTAGTACAGCACTACAATGGTAGTACAGTACCACCATGGTAGTACAGCACCACCATGGTAGTACAGCACCACTATGGTAGTCCAGCACCACCATGGTAGTACAGCACCAGTATGATAGTACAGCACCACCATGGTAGTCCAGCACCACCATGGTAGCACAGCACCACTATGAAAGTACACTGTACAGTACCACCATGGTAGTACAGCACCACCATGGTAGTACAGCACCACCATGGTAGTCCAGCACCACCATGGTAGTACAGCACCACTATGATAGTACAGCACCACCATGGTAGTACAGCACCACTATGGTAGTCCAGCACCACCATGGTAGTACAGCACCAGTATGATAGTACAGCACCACCATGGTAGTCCAGCACCACCATGGTAGCACAGCACCACTATGAAAGTACACTGTACAGTACCACCATGGTAGTACAGCACCACCATGGTAGTACAGCACCACCATGGTAGTCCAGCACCACCATGGTAGTCCAGCACCACCATGGTAGCACAGCACCACTATGAAAGTACACTGTACAGTACCACCATGGTAGTACAGCACCACCATGGTAGTACAGCACCACCATGGTAGTCCAGCACCACCATGGTAGTACAGCACCACTATGATAGTACAGCACCACCATGGTAGTACAGCACCACCATGGTAGTACAGCACCACCATGGTAGTACAGCACCACCATGGTAGTCCAGCACCACCATGGTAGGGAACTGGACGAGCCTCCCCTTCCCAAATCTTCCCTTTGCTTGCATTTGATTTGCTTTTTTCTGAACACAGGCAGCGGAACCCCACTCTGCTCTCTCTCTCTCTCTCTCTCTCTCTCTCTCTCTCTCTCTCTCTCTCACACACACACACACACACTTTCTATCCTCTTTCCCTTTCGAATTCTTTCCGTAGTCCTTTTAGCATTTATATTGTGTTAGAAGCTCTTTGTGAGACTATCAGTGACATCTTATATAACGGATCTCTATCTAACTGATGTAGTCCGTTATATGGAAGTTTTACATCTAACGGACCTTGAAATACCGGAATGTTCTCTCCCATATAGTCCGTTATATTGAAGTTTCATATTTAACGGACCTCGAATTAACGGAATGCCCTATACGTGTCTTTGGTATCGAAATTACTCGAAGTACGACCCCCCCTTATTACACAGATTACGACTTCCTTCTCCGAACTCAGAAATACCCCGAAGTACGACCCCCTCTCCCCTAGAAATATCCCGAAATACGACCACCTCTCCCCTAGAAATATCCCGAAATACGACCCCCCATTTCCCATAGAATTACCCAAAATACGACCCCTCCCAGAATTACCTAAACCACGACTCCTATACCCCTAGAATTACCCAAAATACGACCCCTTCCCTCGAAATTTCCCCAAAGTACGACCTCCCCCCCCTAGATTATCCCTAAATACGACCCCCCCCCCCCCACCACCACCCCCTACCATCAAACCGCCCTTCCTCACTCTGATCTTCGCCGGGTCTTGGTATGAGGGCGTCTGAACTACCAAGGAGATCTGCCGTCGGGCGTCGTTACACTCGTGGGTAATCGAATCTTAACCACGGCTTTGCTACTCGAAATGTTAACTTGAGTCTTCTTCTTCTTCCTCCTCTTTCTTCTTCTTCTTCTCCTTCTTCTTCTTCTCCTTCTTCTTCTTTCTTCTACTTTTTCATTCTTCTTCGCCTTGTTTCTTCTTCTTCTTCTTCTTCTTCTTCTTCTTCTTCTTCTTCTTCTTCTTCTTCTTCTCCACGTCTCCTCTTCCTCCTCTTCCTTGGGTGGTTGTTCGCTGTGTGATGATCGGGAATGTGTTTTAAACTGGTCCCCTGAGACGGTGATTGATCTTGGTAGTGTAAAAGTGGGATTACCTCAAGCTTATGACAACTCCCACTCTCAGCTTAATGCACCTGATGATTTAACACACTAAGGCTATATACCTGGGGTGAGTTAGGTTAGGCTGGGTTAGGGTAGGTTAGGTTAGTATTAGGTTAAGTTACATTAGATTAGGTTAAGTTAGCGTTCAAACCCAAAGAATTTCTGGGTCTCGAAGCTTCAAACCCAAACGTTCTGGATCTCGAGGCTTCAAACACCAAACACTCGCTGGGTCTCAAGGCTTCAAACCCAAAGAATTTCTGGGTCTCGAGGCTTCAAATCCAAACACTCTCTGGATCTCGAGGCTTCATGGCTTCAGAACCACCACTAAGAGAATCTGCCATGTGGACGACGTTATGCTTGGTAGGGAACGAACCCCAAATCCCCTCGTCTCTTCTTGGCTTCAGTACCCCCTCCCCCCCCACCACCTCCTTCCCTCTCCCTCATTCCTCCCTTCCTCTCTCCCTCCCTCCATCCCTCCCTCCTCTCCCCTCTCCCTCATTCCTCCCTCCTCTCCCTCATTTCTCCCCCTCTCTCTCCCTCGTATTTTATTGATGGAACTCTGAGCTGAGGTAAATTCCATTTTCGTATTTGGGCTTCGTTTTGCCTGCGAGTTAAACAAGATCTGTGGCGCCACTTTGATGTTGGTACCCTGACTCCCTCTCCCCTCTCCTCCCCTCTCCCCTCTCCCCTTTCCCCTCTCCCCTCTCCCCTTCTCCCCCTCCCCTTCCTTTCTTTCCCAGGGTACTCCTTAGCCACCCGTCCTCCCCCTCTCTTTTTTCCTTCCCTCTCCTCTCTTTCTTCCATCCAGTCTTCTCCCCTACCCTCCCTTTCCCTACCCTTCTCTCACTTACCCTACCCTCCCCTTCCCTACCCTTCTCTCCCCTTCCCTTCCTTTCCCTCCCCTTCCTCCCCTTTCTTCCCCGGGCACTCCTTAGCCACCCCCCCTCTCTTCGTTCTCCCTCCCCTTTCTTCTCTCCCCCTCTCTTCTCTTCCTCTTCTCGTCACTGCCTTCCACATTAACGGTCAGGAAGAGAAAGAGAGAGAGAGAGAGAGAGAGAGAGAGAAAGAGAGAGAGAGAGAGAGATGAAAATGGAAAGGTAGGAAGAGGGAAAATAAATAGGGAGAAGGGAAGGAGGATAAATAGAAGAGAGGGAAGAAAGGAGGATAGAGAGACAGAGGTAAGAGCTGAAAGGGGAAAAAGGAAGAGCAAGGAAGTAAAAAGGGGAAAGAAAATGGACAAAGTAGGAAGAAAGAGAGAGAGAAATGAGATGATTGAGTGATTGAGAGAGAGAGAGAGAGAGAGAGAGAGAGAGAGAGAGAGAGAGGAGTTGGAAAAACAAAAAGGTGTAGGAATGGGCACGTCCTCTAAGGTTCAAACAACAACAACAGCAATAACAATAACAACAACTAAAATCTGTAAGTACGTATTTCAAGGACTTTTGTACCCTCCCTCCCCCTTCCCCTTCCCTTCCCTCTCCCTTCCCTTCCCTCTCCCTTTCCTTTCCCTTCCCCTTCCCTTCCCTCTCCCTCCCCTTCCCCTCCCTCTCTCCCCCCTCCCCCCTTCCCTCCCCAGAACACCTTAACTGGGGTCTTGTAAAACTTAAGGCACTGAATGGCACTGTGGACAGGGGGTGGTGGAGAGCCCTGGTGGGAAGGAAGGAAGGAAGGAAGGGAGGAAGAAAGGAAGGGAGGAAGGAAGGGAGGAAGAAAGGAAGGAAGGAAGGATGGGAAAAAAGAGGACGGGATAGGAACTGGGAAAGAAGAGTGATAAATATGGACGAAGGGAAGATGGGGAGGTAGAGAGAGGGAAGGAATAGGGGGAGTAGAGAAGGGAGGAGGATAAGGTGATAGGAATAAGAGAGAGTAGATGATGTTTGAGGGGAGGGAAAAGGACACAGGGAGGAAAGGAGAAGACGGAGAGAGAGAGAGAGAGAGAGAGAGAGAGAGATAGAGAGAGAGAGAGAGAACAGAGAGAGAGAGAGAGAGAACAGAACAGAACAGAAAGAAAGGGAGAAACAGAGAGAAATAGACACAGACAGACACAGACTCACTAATCTACACTAAGACCTTCCCTCCTAAGACCTCCCCCCTCCCCCTCCCCCCCTCCCCTCCCCCCTCCCCCTCCCCCCTTCCCCTCCTCCATCTTGACCTTAAACTGACCAGCGGCCGACGGGAGCTTGTGACGTAAATCGTGACGTAATCCCGCCGATCCGCAACGTTCGTGACGTAATCCGCTCCACTGTTGACTCTATCCGACCAAACGCCCCCCGCTAATCCACTCTCGTCTTTGGTGTAATCCACTCCACAGGTGACGGGAAGGAGGGGGTGAGGGGGGAGGAGTGACAGGAGGAAGGAGGGAGTGGGTGAGAGGAGGAGGAAGGAGGGAGTGGGTGAGAGGAGGAGGAAGGAGGGAGTGGGTGAGAGGAGGAGGAAGGAGGGAGTAGGTAAGAGGAGTGAGAGGAGGGAGGGGGGAGTGGGTGAGAGGAGGAGGAAGGAGGGAGTGGGTGAGAGGAGGAGGAAGGAGGGAGTGGGTGAGAGGAGGAAGGAGGGAGTGGGTGAGAGGAGGAGGAAGGAGGGAGTGGGTGAGAGGAGGAGGAAGGAGGGAGTGGGTGAGAGGAGGAGGAAGAAGGGAGTGGGTGACAGGAGGAAGGAGGGAATGGGTGAGAGGAGGAGGAAGGAGGGAGTGGGTGAGAGGAGGAGGAAGGAGGGAGTGGGTGAGAGGAGGAGGAAGGAGGGAGTGGGTGAGAGGAGGAGGAAGGAGGGAGTGGGTGAGAGGAGTGACAGGAGGAGGACGGAGGGAGTAGGTGACAGGGGTGACAGGAGGAGGAAGGAGGGAGTAGGTGACAGGAGTGACAGGAGGGAGTAGGTGACAGGAGTAACAGGAGGAGGAAGGAGGGAGTGGGTGAGAGGAGTGACAGGAGGAGGAAGGAGGGAGTGGGTGACAGGAGTGACAGGAGGAGGAAGGAGGGAGTAGGTGACAGGGGTGACAGGAGGAGGAAGGAGGGAGTAGGTGACAGGGGTGACAGGAGGGAGTAGGTGACAGGAGTAACAGGAGGAGGAAGGAGGGAGTGGGTGAGAGGAGTGACAGGAGGAAGGAGGTTAGGTTAGGATAGTACCACACTTACAAATACCATTATTACCACTTAACCATCATCTACCACCACCAACCACTACTACTACTACTACTACCATTATCACCACCAACCACCATTACCATCACCTACCACCTTCGTTACTGACATGGCATCGGTCCGGTGGGGGGGTGGGGTGAAGAAAGGGCATGAAGGGTAGGGGGGTCATAGGTAAGGGGAGGTAGGGGGGTCATAGGTAAGGGGAGGTAGGGGGGTCATAGGTAAGGGGAGGTAGGGGGGTCATAGGTAAGGGGAGGTAGGGGGGATCATAGGTAAGGGGAGGTAGGGGGGTGGGTCAGTAAGGGGAGGTGGGGGATCATAGGTAAGGGGAGGTAGGGGGGTGGGTCATAGGTAAGGGGAGGTAGGGGGGGTCATAGGTAAGGGGAGGTAGGGGGGTCATAGGTAAGGGGAGGTAGGGGGGTCATAGGTAAGGGGAGGTAGGGGGATCATAGGTAAGGGGAGGTAGGGGGGTCATAGGTAAGGGGAGGTAGGGGGGTGGGTCATAGGTAAGGGGAGGTAGGGGGATCATAGGTAAGGGGAGGTAGGGGGGTAGGGGTCATAGGTAAGGGGAGGTAGGGGGGGTCATAGGTAAGGGGAGGTAGGGGGGGTCATAGGTAAGGGGAGGTAGGGGGGTCATAGGTAAGGGGAGGTAGGGGGGTAGGGGTCATAGGTAAGGGGAGGTAGGGGGGTGGGTCATAGGTAAGGGGAGGTAGGGGGGTGGGTCATAGGTAAGGGGAGGTAGGGGGGTAGGGGTCATAGGTAAGGGGAGGTAGGGGGGTAGGGGTCATAGGTAAGGGGAGGTAGGGGGGTAGGGGTCATAGGTAAGGGGAGGTAGGGGGGTGGGTCATAGGTAAGGGGAGGTAGGGGGGTGGGTCATAGGTAAGGGGAGGTAGGGGGGGTCATAGGTAAGGGGAGGTAGGGGTGGGTCATAGGTAAGGGGAGGTAGGGGTCATACTGTACTCCCTCACACATCGTCTTCTAAAAGGAATCTCTCCGTATATTTTTTTCCCTCTCCCTCACTACCTAACACCACCAGCCGCCGCAAGTGAGGGAACAACTGATGGCACCGTCGCCTTGAGAGTTGTCAAGTGTCGATTTCTGAATAAACTATAAGTCACCCGGGAGAAGAAAAGTGCTGGAATATTCGATGGTTTCTGACTTACCTATCCCTCCCCTCCCCCCAACCCCTCTCTACCCCCTTCCTTCCCCCCTCCCCCCCCCCCCCACCTTTTTTTATTATCACACCCTCCCTTCTTAAACGGACAGACGGACATCTTGACTCACCTCGAGCTTATTTAAAAATGACAGGTAACTGGAATATTCATGAAATCCTGACAGATATATGGAATGTTTAAGACGGCGGGGGGGGGAGGGGGGTGGGAGGGGAGGGGAGGGATTTTTACACACACACACACACGCACTACCATCTCAGACGCCTCCCCCCCCCTCCCTCCCTCCCTCCGTCCCTCCCCCAAAAGCGCTGAGGATATCAACTGTTAAGATATTCCTTGGCTTGAGGTCCTACGGAGTTATTGATGTGGTTGTCAAGGAGCCAATGTGATTCTTCTTTATTTATATATCGAGAGCGTTACTCACACCACCGCTCCTGCTTTGAATACCACTGCCAGCCATCATGTGACGTTTGCTGTCTCCTCCTTCTTCTTCTTCTTCCTCCTACTCTTCTTCTTCATCTTCCTCCTCCTCTGCATATTCCTTCTCCTCTGCATTTTCTTCCTCTTCCAAATCCGTCCTCTTATTCCTCCTTCCTCTAACCTACCCTAGCTTAACTTAATCTAATCTAACTTAATCTAATCTATCCTTAACTATCCTAACCTAACCCCCTCCCAGGTAACGTTATAGGTGTGTTAATCATCAGGTGAAATAAGCTGGGGTGTCTAATCTTCAGGTGAAATAAGCTGGGGTGTCTAATCTTCAGGTGAAATAAGCTGGGGTGTCTAATCTTCAGGTGAAATAAGCTTTGGGTGTCTAATCTTCAGGTGAAATAAGCTGGGGTGTCTAATCTTCAGGTGAAATAAGCTTTGGGTGTCTAATCTTCAGGTGAAATAAGCTGGGGTGTCTAATCTTCAGGTGAAATAAGCTGGGGTGTCTAATCTTCAGGTGAAATAAGCTGGGGTGTCTAATCTTCAGGTGAAATAAGCTGGGGTGTCTAATCTTCAGGTGAAATAAGCTGGGGTGTCTAATCTTCAGGTGAAATAAGCTGGGGTGTCTAATCTTCAGGTGAAATAAGCTGGGGTGTCTAATCTTCTTACACACACCTGTACGTCTTATCACCTGACCTTATAACACCTTCGTACTGTAATTAAATAAATATTGAAATTTTATGATACAAGCATCATTATGGATAAAAATGATATAATGAGAAAATGTTATAAAAGGTGAGAATTTGTAACTTAACAGTGAAAATTATTATTATTATTATTATTAGTATTATTATTATTATTATTACTACTACTACTACTACTACTACTACTACTACTACTACTACTACTAATTTTGTTGCTAATACTAATACTATTACTAATACTACTTTTACTACTACTACTCCTACTAATAATAATAATAGTAATAATAGCAGGAGCAGAATTAATAGCACTAGTAAAACGAAGTAGTAATAGTAGTAGTAGTACAGGAGCAGGAAAAGTTGAGTGCATCAAAAGTAGTGGGACTTGGTAGCATCGCGAGGTCCACAAATAGGGTACCACCCAAACGCCAGCAAGTCCTTCCTCATCGTGAAGCCAGAACATTATGAACGGGCATTGGCGGTTTTTGGCGGAAGTGAGGTCAAAATAACCAAGGACGGCCAAAGACATCTAGGCGCAGTAATTGGCACTACGGACTTCAAGACCGAGTACGTGGCGGGAAGGGTGAATGAGTGGGTTAGTGAAATCCAAGCTCTGTCTGAGATTGCTAACACAGAGCCACATGCGGCCTTTGCAGCATTCACCCATGGAGTCAAGCATCGCTGGAACTACCTGATGCGTACCATCCCTGAGATCGGACCCCTCCTCCACCCTCTGGAAGAAGCTATCAGTGTCAAGTTCATTCCCAAACTAGTGAAACACCCTGACTTAACCCTAGCAGAAAGAGCACTTCTTGCACTTCCACCAAGACTGGGAGGGATGAGACTAACTAATCCAGAGGAGATTGCTGCCACTGAACATCAAAATTCACTTATGCTCACGGCAGCCCTCACGGACCACATAATAGCCCAGAATGCAACAGGGGAAGTGGAAAGCAGCGAAGTAAATAAGATTCGTAGGTCCATTACGACAGATCGACAGCACTGCCAAATGAAAAGTTGCAGCAACGATTGCTGCAGGTTCCAGAAAATTTGAAAAAAAAAGTACCTATAGCGCAGGAGGTGGGCGCCTCGAACTGGTTAACTACGTTACCGATAAGGGCAAATGGTTTCAGTCTTAATAAACAAGAATTTACAGATGCCATTGCTCTAAGGTACGGTTGGCCAGTAGAAGGTTTGCCCTCCCAATGCGTGTGTGGCTCTTCCAATGATGGCGATCACGCCATGGTCTGCAAGAAGGGGGGCTTCATATGCATGAGGCATGACGAGGTAAGGGATCTCACAGCAAATATGTTAAAGGAAATCTGCCGGGACATCATGGTAGAACCGACCCTCCTTCCATTGGATGGCGAGATCTTCCAACACAGGACTTCAAACACATCTAACGAAGCCCGCGTGGACGTCAGTGCTCGAGGATTCTGGACGCGGGGACAGCGAGCTTTCTTCGACATCAGGATTTTTGATCCCATGGCCGCATGTCACCATAACCTAGCTCTCGATGCTGCACATAGGAGGAACGAGAACGACAAGAGAAGGGCATATGGGGAGAGAATTCAAAACGTTGATCAAGGCAGCTTCACTCCTCTAGTGTTCACAACCTCTGGTGGGATGGGCCCAAGTGCAAGATGTTTCTACGCCAGACTCGCGGAGTTGATCTCCGAACAGAAGCAGCAGCCCAGAAGTTATGTTACAGCCTGGATGAGATGTCGACTGTCTTTCTCTCTCTTTCGGTCGACTTTGCTTTGCCTCAGGGGAACGAGAGCTTCTGCCCCTACTCCGACAACTGCTGCAGATATTGACTATGAGGCTACAGTCACTGAATGCCGCATAGATCTGCGGCTCAACTAATTTAACACAGATAGGATAGCTTCTTATGTATTAGGATATTTAATAGTAAGGTGAATAAATGGTGGCGAAGGTGTGGCTATTGGGGGAGGCTGGAGGCCACGTTAAAAAAAAAAAAAGTAGTAACAGGAGAAGTAGTAGTAGTAGTGGTAGTAGTAGTATCAAGAGCAGTAGTAATAGTAGCAAGAGTAGTAGTTGTAGTAGTAGTAGCAAGAGTAGTAGTAGTGGCATCAAGAGTAGTAGTAGTAGTTGTGGTAGCAGCTAGAGTAGTAATAGTAGTAGTAATAGTAGTAGAATAATATCAAGAGGTGAGTGAGTGTGTGTGTGTCTGGCTGTCTCCCCTCCCTGGTATTTGCATGTTGCTCTGCCTTACTTAGTGTTTTGTTATACTGACGCGGCCACGCAGGGAGGGAAGGAGGGCAGGGAAGGAAGGAAAGGGAGGGCAAGAAAAGAAGGGGAGGGAGGGCAGGGAAGGGGAGGGAGGAAGGGCTGATAGAGAAGGAGTGGGAGACAGGGAGGAAAGGACGGAAGGAAGGGGAGGGAGAGGAGGGCTAGAGAGAAGGAGAGCAATAAAGAAGATGGGAGTGAAGGGCAGGCAGAGAGATAGAGCAGATTGAGGAGAAATGAAGGGTAGGAGGGAAGGGAGGAAAGGAAGGGAGATGGGCTGGGAGGGAGGGAGGGAGGGGAAGAAGGTCAGGAAGGGAGGGAGGGAGGTCAGGCACAGAGGCTGTTTAGGCAGGGCGGGAAGAGGGAAGGGAGGGAGGGGAAGAAGGTCAGGAAGGGAGGGAGGGAAGGAGGGAAGGGAGGGAGGACCAACTTAAACTAGTTTAGGGAGCCACTGTGTTTATAATGTTGTCTCCTGACACAGCCACAGCGGACCTCTCCTCGCTACACCAATCCTATTACCACAGCAAGTTATCCTACCGTCTCACTCACTCACTCACCACAGTAAACTTCCAGTCACTCACCACAGTAAACTTCGAGTCACTCACCACAGTAAACTTCCAGTCACTCACCACAGTAAACTTCGAGTCACTCACCACAGTAAACATCCAGTCACTCACCACAGTAAACTTCCAGTCACTCACCACAGTAAACTTCCAGTCACTCACCACAGTAAACTTCCAGTCACTCACCACAGTAAACTTCCAGTCACTCACCACAGTAAACTTCGAGTCACTCACCACAGCAAACTTCCAGTCACTCACCACAGTAAACTTCGAGTCACTCACAACAGTAAACTTCCAGTCACTCACCACAGTAAACTTCCAGTCACTCACCACAGTAAACTTCCAGTCACTCACCACAGCAAACTTCCAGTCACTCACCACAGCAAACTTCCAGTCACTCACCACAGTAAACTTCGAGTCACTCACCACAGTAAACTTCCAGTCACTCACCACAGCAAACTTCCAGTCACTCACCACCGCAAACTTCCAGTCACTCACCACAGTAAACTTCCAGTCACTCACCACAGTAAACTTCCAGTCACTCACCACAGTAAACTTCCAGTCACTCACCACAGTAAACTTCCAGTCACTCACCACAGAAAACTTCCAGTCACTCACCACAGCAAACTTCCAGTCACTCACCACAGCAAACTTCCAGTCACTCACCACAGTAAACTTCCAGTCACTCACCACAGTAAACTTCCAGTCACTCACCACAGTAAACTTCCAGTCACTCACCACAGTAAACTTCCAGTCACTCACCACAGTAAACTTCCAGTCACTCACCACAGTAAACTTCCAGTCACTCACCACAGCAAACTTCCAGTCACTCACCACAGTAAACTTCCAGTCACTCACCACAGTAAACTTCCAGTCACTCACCACAGTAAACTTCCAGTCACTCACCACAGTAGACTTCCAGTCACTCACCACAGTAAACTTCCAGTCACTCACCACAGTAAACTTCCAGTCACTCACCACAGTAAACTTCCAGTCACTCACCACAGCAAACTTCCAGTCACTCACCACAGCAAACTTCCAGTCACTCACCACAGTAAACTTCCAGTCACTCACCACAGTAAACTTCGACTCACTCACCACAGTAAACTTCCAGTCACTCACCACAGCAAACTTCCAGTCACTCACCACAGTAAACTTCCAGTCACTCACCACAGTAAACTTCCAGTCACTCACCACAGTAAACTTCCAGTCACTCACCACAGTAAACTTCCAGTCACTCACCACAGTAAACTTCCAGTCACTCACCACAGCAAACTTCCAGTCACTCACCACAGTAAACTTCCAGTCACTCACCACAGTAAACTTCCAATCACTCACCACAGCAAACTTCCAGTCACTCACCACAGTAAACTTCCAGTCACTCACCACAGTAAACTTCCAGTCACTCACCACAGTAAACTTCCAGTCACTCACCACAGTAAACTTCGAGTCACTGATCACAGTAAACTTCCAGTCACTCACCACAGTAAACTTCCAGTCACTCACCACAGTAAACTTCCAGTCACTCACCACAGTAAACTTCCAGTCACTCACCACAGTAAACTTCCAGTCACTCGCCACAGTAAACTTCCAGTCACTCACCACAGTAAACTTCCAGTCACTCACCACAGTAAACTTCCAGTCACTCACCACAGCAAACTTCCAGTCACTCATCACAGCAAACTTCCAGTCACTCACCACAGTAAACTTCGAGTCACTCACCACAGTAAACTTCCAGTCACTCACCACAGTAAACATCCAGTCACTCACCACAGTAAACTTCCAGTCACTCACCACAGTAAACTTCGAGTCACTCACCACAGTAAACTTCCAGTCACTCACCACAGTAAACTTCCAGTCACTCACCACAGTAAACTTCGAGTCACTCACCACAGTAAACTTCCAGTCACTCACCACAGCAAACTTCCCTCTCTCCCTCCGTCTCCCCTTTCCTCCCTCCTTCTCTCCCTCCCTCTCTCCTTCACTCACCACAACACCACACTTCCCTCTCTCTCCCTCTCCTTCCCTCCCTCCTTCCCTCTTCCCTTCCCTCCCACCTTTTCTCCCTCCTTCTCTCCCTCCTTCTCCCCCTCCCTCTCTCCTTCACTCATCACAACACCAAACTTCCCTCTCTCTCCCTCCTTCCCTCCCTCCTTCCCTCCCTCACCACAACGACCACTAACACAGCCACAGTTCGGCGCTAATTCAATCCGCCACCTCAAACTCGCCTCCTTTCTTACATTTTAAAATTACATTTGCACATTAGGGCGCTGGCACACTGCGGTAAGCTGGTTACAGGAGCGCTGCTAACACAATTGTCCCCACCCTCACCGCCTCTATGCCGCGCCACTATGCCCACACACACACACAACACATACACTATGCCGCGCCACTATGCCCACGTACACACTCTAAGCCGTGTTATTATACTGAGAATTATGGTGAGATGCTCTGCCACGCTATTATGCTCATATGCCGCGCCACTATGTCCATACACACTATGACCACACACTATGCCGCGCCACTATGCTCACACACACTACGCAACTCCACTATGCCCACATTATTCCGCGACACTATGCCCACACACTACACGGCAGCACTATTCCCATACACACTATGCCACGCCACTATCCCACACACACTACGCCGCGCCATTATACTGAGAATTGTGGTGAGATGCTCTGCCACGCCAATATGTTCACATTATGCCGTGTCACTATGCCCATACATAGACTTTGTCACGCCACTATACCCACACACAATGCTGCGCCACTATGCCCATACAGACACTATACCACGCCACTATCCTCACACACATACTTCGCCGCGCCACTATGCCCACACAGACACTATACCACGCCACTATGCTCACACCCATACTTCGCCGCGCCACTATGCCCACATACACACACTACACCGCGCCAATATACCAAAGTTGTAGTGAGATGTTGTACCATGCCATTATATCGAGCACTAGGTTGTGGTAGTTTGTTCAACGCTCTGGCGCTGCGCCATTATACTGTGACGCTATGCCACGCCACTATACCGAGTGCTGGAATGTTATCTAATCACTATGCCATTCTACTATGCTTACACTATGTCACGCCATAATAATATATAAAGACCGTAGCGCCATAATGTATAGACTTCTACTCCATAATTACTATACTCTATGCTATAACCAGACTATGCCGCACCACTATAACCAGACTATGCCGCACCACTATAACCAGACTATGCCGCACCACTATAACCAGACTATGCCGCACCACTATAATCAGACTATGCCGCACCACTATAACCAGACTATGCCGCACCACTATAACCAGACTATGCCGCACCACTATAACCAGACTATGCCGCGCCATTATGCACCTAAAGTATACCACGCCACTATAAAGGACAATACACACAGTATCTTTCTTATTATGTAGATTGTGAATGATGATTAATACAGTGTTTGTGTGTATATGTGTGTATAATTAGTTAATGGTTGTATATATAAACAGGTGATGTCGTAGAGGTGTGTGTGTGTGTGTGTGTGTGTGTGTGTGTGTGTGTGTGTGTTTGGTAATCTACACATATTTAATTATGCAAGTAGAGATATATGTACATGTGCATTTATATCATCAATGTGTATGTATGTATGTATGTATGTATGTTTGTATGTACGTGTGAATAAAACTACCCTAACACAGTTTACAGCAGGTATTGACTGCCAGTTGTCACCTAACCTAATTTGCTGTATTTTTCTGCATCCTCTGTCACAGCATCACAGCTTAAAGTGGTGGAGGCCGGCCACTGTGAGGTACTCTGTCACAGCATCACAGCTTAAAGTGGTGGAGGCCGGCCACTGTGAGGTACTCTGTCACAGTATCACAGCTTAAAGTGGCGGAGGCCGGCCACTGTGAGGTACTCTGGTTGAGTTACGCTTACTTTATAGAGAGTGCCGTCCGTGCAGTGTGAGTGCCGTGCTGTGAGTACCGTGCTGTGAGTACCGTTCTGTGAGTTCCGTGTTGTGTGAGTTGGTTGTATTATTTTTATTATTATATTATTATTATTATTATTATTATTATTATTATATAATCATTATTATTAGTAGTATTAATAACTGCTGTTAATTTATTTGCGTAATTATATATTCTTTGACTACATTAGTTGGTTTATGTTTCTTTGTCTTTTGTAAAAAATTAGTAAAAAATTTACAAAAAATTAATTAAGGAGTGAAGGTGTTTGACGGCCACAGCGGGTACAGAAAAGTTGCAGAGTTTGTGTACATATTTGCAAGATTTGGGGGGAATTTGCAAGTTTTTTTTATAATTTTTTGCAATAATTTTGTGTTGCGAATTTAGATTTTAGGCACAAATAAATACAACGGAATGTTCACACGCACGCACACACACACACACACACACACACACACACATACGTCAGGTCTCCAGCTACCCCCTCTAAACCCCCCCTCTATCCTTCACCTTCAGTTCTCCATCAGGTGAGAGACGCCCCTGAATGAACGCCTTTTTCCTCACAAAATATCAATTCATAATCACCAAACACCCAACACTCTGCCCTGAGCTCGTGTATGTTGGGTGTGGGTGTGTGAAAGGCTCCCGTGGTGTGGCAGCCCTGCGCCTCCATGTTTACAAAAGCCTCCGTGCACCGTGAAGTCTCTGTGGCGGGGTAATAATGAGTGAGGGATATGATCTTGAAGGGGGCAACTCCTGAATAAGCTCTTCTTCCCGGCCAGACAGCAAGTAAACATTCGAGATTAACCTTTCTATATTCTCATTAACATCTCGGTAACTCCTTCACGCGGGGGTATTCACTGACGGTGCTCAGGACCCTCTCTCTCTCTCTCTCTCTCTCTCTGCCTCGCCGCGTCAGGAGCCCGCCTAACTTTTATTCACCCAAAGAAAAAAAAATAATGATATGGACGAAGACTTAGTAGACTTGGTAATTTTTTGGGGGGGGTTATGTTGAGACTGGAACCATTTATTTTATTACGAGTGACTCTGAATAATTGATATGTATGGTATGGGTTTGTGTTTGTGGGAAAACATGAATCAGTGGCGGGCATCACTCTCCACGGAGGCCGCAGGGGTAAACACAGTCATGTGTAGCTTGAGTAAACACGATACGCTAAATCCACTTGCAAAATGTTTTTTCAAAAATGCGTTTATGACCCCCGCCTTTCATTCCTACTCGAGGGAAAATGGATGGAGATGGAGAGCTAACCTGACCTGACCTGGCTAATTGTGTAGTTGTGTCCCTGGAGGGCGCGGGGCCGCTGGTATTCAGAGCAAGGGCGCGCGGGAAATTGAAAAGATTCCCTTGGGTCGACGTGGACGAACCCAGAGGTCTCTGGAGCAGGTCATTAGCCACGGAACGGACGTACTATACCTCCACTTGCTAGACTGAATGTAATATATGTAGATATAGTTGATGATAGCGACAGAGAGCAGGTAGGTCACTCACCCTACACCTGCAGCAGCCCACACACACACCCACGTACTGGGAGATGATGAATGATACCTGCTGCCCCCACCCACACAACTGCTGGTTATTTTACCGGCTGTTCTGATACTACTAACATAATAATAATAATAATAATAATAATAATAATAATAATAATAATAATAATAATAATAATAATACAGCAGTACAATATTTCTCACATCTGCAGCATCGCTAAAACAACCAAGTCAATGATTCAAGCTTAATAATACTATAATATATAAGAAAAAAAACTTAAAATTGCGATACAAAATATACATTACAACCCAACAAACCATTTGGGGGTAAAAACGACATAACTTTACGTCAGAGTTGTCTTAATATAGTTCTTAATTGCAAGATAAAATAATGGCAGTACGGGAATGAGATTAAAATTGTTGGGAAAAAGACTAGGTGTAAAAACTTTTGCTCAATACGAGAAAATTATAAAAGTTAAGGAAGAAACATTTTAACTTGATCAGAAAAACTTATTAGAGAGAATGTGAATAGAAGGAGTGAGATCGTGAAATGCCGATTGAATTAACTTAGTATAAGGCTTTATTTAATGTAACTTATCAGGCCTAGATTAATGTCGTTTATTAGACCTTGATATATGTAATTTATTTAGATCCTAAGATACATATTTTGTGATTGGGATAATATTTAATGGCACAACAAATGGTTTAACAGGTCGGTGTGGACTTGTCATTACAGAAAATGGTCCTGTAAGCTATCCAAAGTTTCAAGGGGTGATCGAGTTATTAATATCCTCGTCTATCAGCTTAAAACTTCAACGCATAAGCTTGATTAATCGGTTTTATTTGTGTCAGGTTTATAAATTTATAGTAAAGTTTCATACAGCTTAATATATGGGCAAATCTCTTCACGTTGTCTTTCTCGGGGTTAGGTTAGGTTACAGTAGGCTTAGATTGCATTAGATTAGGTTAGATCTCTCGACTCATTCAATTTTCGACCATAGCTAAACAACGTGAGGAGATTTGACCGTACTATTATTTATGTCTTCTCAAAAGTAAATATTGAATTATGGGGTTGTAGTTATTCAGTGTTGATGCAGTAAGGAGTAGGAAGGTTCTGGTGATTTTTGACTCAATTCATGTCATCATCACTATTACTACTACCATTACTTTTTTCTTCTTTTAACATGACCTCCAGCCTCCCTCAATAGCCACACCTTCGCCATCATTTTATTGTCTTAAAATTAATTATCCTAATACAAAAGTAGTTACCCTAGCTGCGTTGAGTTACTACTGCTACTACTACCATCATCAGCTTGCCACCAACACTACTACAACTACTACTACCCTCAGTCCTTCACCACCACTACCACCATCGTTACCTCCATTACCACAACTACCACCAGTACCCCCACCACCACCACTACCCCCAATACCTCCACCACCTCGCTCACTGCCAAAAACGAATCGTCTTTTCTTAAGAATGGATACTCGTTCGTAAACTGGAACTGCCAAACTCCTACTGTAGGATTTAGTGATGTAATAAAAAACGTAAATAACTCAGACAAAGCCCAGATATCTCTCTTCCTTCGCCTTGCACGCCATTTACTCCGGGATTATCTTGCAAGGCAGCGCCACGTCAGCACGCCATTGTGGTGACGTCACTTCCTGCGTGTGGTATAATCCGGGACCCTTTCACATCTCCCACACATTATATAAACTTCTACCAACATAATAAAAAAATTGCTTTGTGTGTATTATTTAAGCGTTTTACTATGAAAAAGAGGGAAAAGGAGACGTAGTTTTATCTTCAAGAAATGTTCCTGCAACTTTCCTCTCGCGAGCCACAACTGCGGACGAACATAAAAATTATGACCCCTCATGATCTCAATAGCATTTGCATATGAATCCCCCGTATGAATTTCAGATCAAGTAGAGGCGGGAGACGATCGGCATTTACATGTAATTCACATATTTCATAAATGTGTCAAAAATCCCATCGTGGTGTTTCATGGGTGTTGTAGCAGCACAGATCGACAGCGGGAGTCCATATTGCCCGCTAACACCGCCCGCGATTTCCTGGTCTTTGACTTTATCCACGATACAGTTTTGTCGCATTGCTAAAATCAGCGAGTAATAGCTGAATTTTCGGATTAATAATAGGATATTATTGTCATTTGGAGTGAAAAGGGTATTAATCTTATATATATACTGTGAAGAAAATTTAATTTTAGAAAACCTATGAAGACGAAGTCACGTCTAGTTGTTTTTTTCGCATCATTTAGCGGCGCCTCACTACCCTCAGACACCGCCGCCGCTCCTTCACCAACCCACACATTGATATCTCCGATGGACGCTTTCACGATGCATGCCTGAAGTACCGCGGCAAAACACCAAACAACTCTTATTCTTCTCCTCCCTGATAAAAGCCTCCAAGTGAGAGAGATATTAAGTACATTTGCCTCCCTCTCGCCAACGTTCACACACCCACTACCACTGGCGGACGATTCTCAAACGTCACTGCGTTAAAATCTTACCCGAGAACCGAGATGGTTATATGAGAAGCCATTTTACCGACTCTCCAAAGCTACGAGACAAATATGACAATGAAAATGGCGCATTACACTGATACTCTACCATAAATAGAGAACATTTACCCATGGAGGTTTTGAGGTTAATGGTGTATGAAGCCCATCGTTGACACATATAATTCACTTTGTTGTGTGGCTGCTTTGTGACACACCAAGTGGAGCAACAGCGCGAGAACCACATCAATAAAATAAAATATAAGTGTATGGGTAAATGCCTCACTTATCCAAATACCCGGGTCGTGTTATGGTGGCGTGTCTTCTGTAACTCCACCGGACTGTTATGTTATCTTACCATTCTACATGCTAATTCATCCGTATCTGTGATAATAATAAACACACCCCCTCAAAAAAGGAAACATTAACACAGTACACCATACTATATACAGTAGTAGGGTTCCCGGACATGTCCTCCATTTAGGTCTCGAAATCTTCGTCCGGAAGTAATTTTTAAAATTCTTTAAAAGTCCGGAATTTCAGCTTCCATCATTTTCTCCACGGAAAAAAACATGAAACTGTAACGACGAGAGAAAGAGAGGGGAGGTGGAAACCGTAGAGATCTCGTTCAGTTTTCGTCAGGTGATAAGTCACGTGTACGCCTGTACGGTGTTGTCAACTTAGCTGCTAGCAGTTTTTGGGCTAGCATGTAGTGCCATGTACTGCTTTTCCTTGTTCTTCAGCCACGCGCATTATTAAATTTGTTTTTGTATTTAGTGCTATTACAGCCATAAATGAAATGTTGAAAGTATACCATTTTTTTTCTTATGGCTTTTTTTTTTACACTGAAGCATTTGTTTTTCTTGTCCTGCATTTAAGGCATTTTAGCAATTTTCAACCATAATCTTGATGTGCATGGGCACATCAAGTCACACACACAGTGGGGGAAGAAAACTGCAGCTAAGGGAATGAAGATATTCAGCCTTAAGCAAAGGTAATTTTTTTTATAATTTTTAAGATTTCTTTACCATGAATGTTGTATATTAGCTTACATTAAAACACAATGCAATACAATACACCGGGGGGGGGGGGGGGCAGGATGTCGTCTGGAGCGCCCTCTTTTTTTAATGTTCACATATGGCAACCCTACTATATAGGCTAGCCATAATGACGAGTCTGGTCGGAACACTTATACATAAAGGGCGACCGTGAATATTTACATCAAGAAAAAATAAATAAACTCAAGTATCCTACACTCTTATGGCGCTGTTACTGCTGTTCTGACTCTACGTGCCTCTATTATGTCTCTCTCTTTGCTGTTAAACTCTGGTATATAAACAAGAATGAGGCATAACGTCCGTAAACTTCTCAGTAAGTGCATTTTTAGATACGAGTTTATGTAAGATGGCCGAAAGTGAATGTAAAGAAAGAAGCATTCACAACAGTTGGGGGTAACATTCACAAGTATAGTAATTTAATAGAAATGTAACCTAAATCAACATTACTTATTGATAGATTAATCGGATAAATTTATGAAGTTCGTTAATTTTAAGGTTTTTACCCGACAATTTCACTAACTACCGTACTAAAATAAGATTAAGATAAGATGGCTGCCTAAATGAAAGTAATTATTGATGATTCTTTCCTTAGAACTGGACCGTAGGTAAGGAGTAAATAAGGAGCATAACTGTGTGATTCTATAATGCGGAAGATTCACCTCTAGCTTATTTCACCTAAAGATTAATCACCCTAACCTAACCTAACCTAACCTAACCTAACCTAACCTAACCTAACCTCACCTCCCTAGTTTATTTAACCTGATGATTTAACACCCTAACGCTACCTAGGTGGGGGGGTTAGGTTAGGTTAGGTTAGATTAGATTAGGTCAAGTTCAATTAGATTAGGTTAGGTAAAGTTGAATTAGGATAGGTTAGGTAAACCTTAACTAGGATAGGTTAAATTAGGTTGGGTTAGGTTAGTATAAGTTCGATTAGGTTCAGTTACACTAGGTTAGATTAGGTTAGGTAAAATTAGATTAGATTGGGTTAGGTTAGGTTAGCGCTAAGGTGGTTCAGTTAGTGAAATAACCTAAACTTGTCGAATATTCAGGTAATAATCTGGCGCTACTGTTAAAACAACGCCCCCCCCTCCCCCGACCACCCCCCCCCCCGACTCCGAAGAATACTTACCATAATACACAGTTTGAATAAATACCATAATATATTGTATTATTTTAGTGTAAATTCCCTTATGGCTGGAGATATATTATACTATTAAAACATCGTCGTGTTAAAACAGTGCAATATGGCTGTCTTTTGTCCCCCACCACTTGTTTTGTTTTGTTTTGTTTATAAGTCTACGATAAACTCTACTCTTTTATGGTCGTGCGACTTAATCAGATTAGATTACACACTTGTAATTACAGAGTGAATGGCCAGGAGTGGGATTAGCACGCGTCAGTGCATAGGGTAGTGGAGGGGAGGGCCGCGTGCCGTGAGACATGGAAGAGGGTGACATGGTAGAACTTATTGGTGAGGGGCGCGTGGCATGGCCTAGCATATGTTGTGAGGGACGTGGAGTGTGTGTGTGAGGGGGCTGTCGGAGTGTGTGTGTGTGAGGGAGCTGTCGGAGTGTGTGTGTGTGAGGGGGCTGTCGGAGTGTGTGTGTGAGGGGGCTGTCGGAGTGTGTGTGTGAGGGGGCTGTCGGAGTGTGTGTGTGAGGGGGCTGTCGGAGTGTGTGTGTGTGAGGGACCCTGTCGGAGTATGTGTGTGTGTGGGGGGGGGGCCTGTCGGAGTTTGTGTGTGTGTGTGTGTGAGCCCTGATGGAGTGCATGTGTATGTGGACCCTAACTGAGTGTATTTGTGAGTGTGTAGGTCCTGGCGGAGTGTATGTGTGTGTACGTGGACCCTGACTGAGTGCATTTGTGTGTGTGTGTGTGTGGGTCTTGATGAAGTATATGTATGTTGGGGGTGAGGGATGAGAGGGGGGCAGTCGTCCTCCACCATCATCATGTAAGGAGGAGGAGAGGGGGGGGATAAACACCCTCCACTTGAAGACTCAGGAGAGAGGCACAGATGAGGATGACACTACTCGACATTTTTACCCAAACCTGTTTATCCCGGAGTCCTCCCGCCATTACCAACTCATCTTGAAGAAAATGACATCCATGAATTTCTAATCCTTCCCGACGACACACGACGATTTTCAAAAGAAATCTCGTGAAATGCGAATAAACACGAACTGCAACCCTGGGTCCCTAACAAAACTCTCACCATCAAGTAGGACCATGAATAACTTAGTCGCGCTACCATCTCCTCAACACCCGTTCAAAAATGATCACTCGGCCGGGTACCTTCCTGACGAGGGTGTACGGAACACAGTGGTAAAGGTCCCGCTGGTTATGGGAAGGCGTGGAGGTCTGGGCCCGCCTCGCTTCCACGTATTAGCTCTATTCAAACGGAATTATAGGTAAACAATGATGCTGTTACGGACGACGTTAGATGTTTGTCTATTAAATATTGCGGAGAGAAGGCATCTGCTGCCCGTGTCAATGGAGGCAAGCAGCTCGCTAATTGAGATATGAATGTTTTATACGTCCTCCGCCATGCCTCCGGCGACCCCACCCACCTACCCAACTACCCACCTGTGTGATACTGAGGTCCTGGACGCCCACCCACCTACCCACCCACCCACCCACCCCTATGATGCCAAGAATAGGCACCCGTTACCACCTTACAAGAGACCCCGTTAGTGATCTTCCAGGTACTCTCGTTAGTAACTTCTTGATCGCGTTACTAAGGTGACCTACACACACACACACACACACACACACACACACACACACATACATACATGATAACGTCACAGTGTTAGTTAATGTGAGGCTCTTTAGTATTACGTTATGTAGAATACTAGTGTGTGTGTGTTAGTTAGTGTGACGAAAGCTCGTTAGTATGTTAGTTTACCAGCGTGTTATTAGTCAGACACTGGAACTGTGTCGTCAGAACCGTTTCCAAAATCTCTGTTGATTTATGGTTTTTCCAGATTTATCAACTATGAATTCTCCAGATTATTTTTCAACATTTTAAGGATTAAGTCATTTTTTAATACCCCAGTTAACTAAATGTTCCCGCAAAATTGAACGCCATGTTTGTGACGTCATAGTCCTCCCGTAGGCCTCGGTTCTCAACACAAATATTGTGTATGTATGTACAGTAAGTATGTATGTACAGTATGTATGTATGTATAGTATGTATGTATGTACAGAAAGTATGTATGTATTGTACAGTATGTATGTATATATGTATGTATGTATGTACAGTATGTATGTATGTATGTATGTATGTTCTCGTACTCTTACCCATCCAAAATAGACAACATTCATCAACATTTTATTTATTGTTATTAATTAGAATTTATAGATAATTATCAATAGAAGTATGCTTTTAATAAGGACAATATTTTCTTAACTTGACGAACACACAAGATCTTAGCCGAACAAAATGGTGTTTTCCCCACACACACACACACACACACACACACACACACACACACACACACACACACACACACACACGACAAAACAAATTTAAATTACACTGTTTTTGTAAGTAGTTGTTTTTGATGTCATAGGAGACTCTTGGAATATTAAACAAGGTATATGAAAGATGGATGATGTTTGAGGGTTATGTAAGAGAGGTTCTATATAGGCTCTAGGTAGGCCTATTGTAGTGGCTCTCACAAGATAGTCTCGTGACCTTTAAAGACATAGGCCTAGATTATTTATACATTTGGACGTTTTTAGATAGACAGACAGACTGACAGACTTACAGGAGAAGAGACACACATACAGACAAAGACAGAAAGAAACACACACACACACACACACACACACACACACTTGTCAACCCTCAGTGAGACAGGACGTGCCCCGAAGGCGCTCCCGGTTTTAGCAGCCAGGCCGAGTCTGTTTGGCCCTGCCACTCCCCCTGCTATACCCCAACGCCCTACCAGCCTTACTACACCAGGATCGATTCAGCAAAACATTCTAGTGATTAGTGAACGATTGATTACGGAGCAGTGCAATAAGTGATTACCATACAGTGCTCGATAGTGCACCCCAAGGAAAAGTCAGACAGTGGGCACTTTATCGGTCCCCTTTAAAGTGCCAGTGACAAGGACCACCGCGGTGTTTACATATATCGTGAAAACTGTGTCGGCGACCCCAAGCACCAGGGACAAAGACCCACGGTCTTTACGACTGACAAATACTAACAGATGTCTACCAGTGTCAGTGTCCCTCAAAGTGCCGCCAGTGACAAACACTTCCGTCCGCCCACAACAGATTTCAACAGATGGCCACCAATCACTTACTCCCGACGCACTCTGTACCATCTAAAGCGTGGGAACGGTTATCCTGATGGCAGTGTTATCGCGCTACTCAAGTCACTAAACCTATTCCACGCGCGGAGCCGTAGACAAGGCCGTCATGCACATAAGCCCATTAGAACCGTAACCTCCACTAGGAAACCGGAGAAACCCACCCCTGACAGACCATACCACCACACTGAAGTTCCACGGATATGGTATGATCTCCCGTCTTTACTGCTATCCAACGTCACTTCCCTAGCTAACAAGTTCGACGAGCTGGCAACTACAGTCAGGTCAACCGCCGCGAGCGTCGTTGCCATATGTGAGGCCTGGCAAATTGTGCCTGAAACGTGTCATATTGAGGGATATCAACTCTTTCATCACCTTCGTTCACAAAGACGCGGAGGGGGCGTTGCCCTCTTCTGTCAAGATGACCTACGCCCGTCACGCCTGGATGTTCAAGTCCCAGCAGATGTGGAAGCATTATGGGTACGTGTCGTGCTAAGAGCCCACCCACGCAACACTGCTTCCATTATAATCTGTGTGGCATACCATCCGCCTCGATCACCCACCAGAGACACTCTTATCAATCATCTCATCACCACCTCAGACCACCTCAGAGTTAGGTACCCATGTGCCAAGTTAATATTATGTGGGGATTTAAATGAAATTGACACCACTGATATCCAGGACCAGCTATCACTATCACAAGTTGTGACCTTCCCCACACACGGTCAAAATACCCTGGACCTTATCTTAACTGACTTAGCGGACCAGTACCAACCACCTCAACCAATGCCTCCTATCGGGTGTAGCACACACTTATCAGTGCTCTGGTCCCCAGCTGCCACTCCCACTCAAGTACAGAGACCCTACATCAAGACCTACAGGCCGATTACTGACTCTGCAGTGCGCCTCTTCGGGCAGTGGATAGTTCACCATCCCTGGACTGAAGTACTTAGCGTGGATGACGTGGAAACCAAATGGATAAATTATACCAACACCACCACGCAAGCTCACCACCACTTCTTCCCCGAGAAGTCCGTCAGATCTCACCCAGCTGACTTGCCCTGGATCACACCTCGGATCAAAAGACTTATGCAACAGAGAGACAGAGCCTTTCATCTCAATGACCACATCCGCTACAGGTCCCTTCGCAACCGAGTCATCCGCGAAATACGCACTGCAAAGAAGTCCCACTACCCAACCAAATTACAACACCTGAAACAGACCAACATCAGTCAATGGTATGGTAAGCTTAAAGAACTCTGTGGACTAAACAATAAGACACACCCCCTCCCCTTCCTTAGCCATCTCACTAGTGTTGACGCAGCTGAGCAAACAAATAACCATTTCGCTACTATATGCCAGACGCTCCCACGGCTTGACACAACCACTCTCCCTGCTTACCTACCAGCCTCCCTTCCCACTGACTTAGTAGAAGAATTTGACGTAGCAAAACGCCTGGACAAACTAAAATTAAAACGCTCTACCACCCCCATTGACTTACCAATGAAACTCTTCAAGGAGTTCTCCCCGGAGCTTGCTAAACCCCTCTGCTCCATCATCAATGCTTCTCTCAGTCAAGCCAGATGCCCAGCTGACTGGAAGACCTCTTATGTATCACCAGTGCCCAAGTCAACCAGCCCACAATCCTTAAATCAGCTACGACCTATTGCAATCACCCCAATACCCAGCCTAATCTGTGAAAGTTTTGTGTTCGACTGGGCTTATGCTGATATTGCAGGAGTCGTAGACCCTCAGCAATTTGGCAACATGAAAACTTCCTCCACCACTCACTGTCTTGTCAGCTTTCTCGATTACATATACCGCCATCTCGAGAAACGAAAAACGTCTGTAGCTGTCGCCTTCATTGATTTCACTAAAGCGTTCGACCTAGTCGACCACAATATAATCATCAACAAAGCTATTGACCTCGGGCTTCGAAGAAGCCTCATACCATGGCTTACAGACTTCCTCAGTGACCGACGCCAAGCTGTACGCTTCCGAGGGGCTGTCTCCACCTTTCAGTCACTCACCTGTGGCGTCCCCCAAGGCACCAAGATGGGACCACTCTGCTTCCTTATGCTCATCAATGATGCCCTAAGAGAAACCCCTGCTCGCTGGAAATATGTCGACGACTCCACCATTGGGATCAGCGTCAACAATTCTGCTCCCAACTATACCGCCCTTCAGGATTTATTGAACAGTCTCCAAAACTGGGCTACCAACAACCATGTCACCATCAACCATACCAAGACCATGGTTATGCACATCAACCTCTCCTCCGACATTGTCCCACCTCCTTCCATTACTCTAGGTCCGAACACACTCCAGGTCGTAGATTCCACGAAGCTCCTCGGCGTCACCATAGACAACAAACTAAATTGGAAACCACACGTCAATGAAGTTGTCAAATCCTCCAGTTTCCGTCTCCACCTCCTCCGCCGACTCAAGTCCCTCGGAGTTCCTGCACACGAGCTCCTCAGTGTTTACACAACATTCATACTTCCCAAGCTCACCTATGCCTCCCCCACCTGGTCTTCCTCCCTAAATGCCACACAACGTAAACACCTAGAAAAAGTGCAAAAGAGGGCATGCAAGATTATTCTCTCCTCCTCCTACTCCACATATCAAGAAGCGCTCAACACACTGACCCTTTCGACTCTCACTGACCATCACCACGACCTCATCTGCAAATTTGGTAAGAAGCTTCTACACCATCCCCGACACCGGCTCCTACTACCACCCGAGGTCCCTTGTCCGAGAATTGCTGTTCGACACCACAACCGCATCCAGCCCATACGTGCACGAACTGATCGCTATAAGAACAGCCCAGTCCCAACCATTGTAAAAATTATCAATAACTTGTAATACTGTAACACTGTCACTATGTTGAATTGAACTGTAGTTTGAGCTTTTCCCCATCTAAGTTATTATATGTCTTATTTGTGTCACTTATGTTACTTGTATATTATTTGTAATTCGTAACCCACTCCCCAAATATGTAACTGTATATTTTCAGCCTTCTGGCTGCCAAGCTCTTTCAATAAACCGTTAATTATTATTATTATTATTATATTATTATTACACACACACACACATACACACATAGACAGTGGCAGACGGACACAGAGAAAGATAGAGACGGATAGACAGGCACATAAAGGGAAAGACAGAGAGAACACAAGATCAGGGACGGATCCAGGGTGGTTCAGGGGGACCGGACCCCCCCTTTTTATCAGAAAATTCCAACACTTTTTCTTTATTACAGTATTGTACTCAGGCATTTTTTGTATAGTAAAAAGTAATGACTATTGACCTCAGAATATCTCCTAATATCAAGTGCACATGGCCTCAAAATGGCCATGACATTGGTGAGATTTCAAAAAATTTACTGGACTGGCCCAAACCCACAGCTGGGTGGTCTCGCTGTTCCCCCACCCACAAAATTCTTCTTGGACCCCGGATGTAGGGTCTTTTCAACATAAGACGACTCCAGGCAGGAAAAAAGGTGTCGGCAGCTTCCTTTACTGAAGTTCAATATTCAGACGACCTCACCTTTGTCACGTACACTGAACGTGATCTACTGGAGGTCCTGAACACCTACGCAGATGCGTATGCACACTTCGGCCTTGAGGTGAATGTTTGTAAGACTCAAATTCTCTCAGCCTGCTCCTGGTTCACCAACACCTCCACCATCCATCCAGCTTAACGGTACTACCCTCTCTAATGTTACCCACTTTCAGTGTCTCGGCTCCCACCTGTCCACCACTGCGGACATCGATGAAGAGGTTCAACATCGGATCAGATGTGCATCTCAAGCATTTGGCGGACTCCGTACCCGTGTTTTTAGCTGTAGGGAGCTGAAATTATCTACACAGCTGCATGTATATCGAGCAGTGGTCCTCCCCACCCTGCTGTATGGCAGCGAGACATGGGTCACATACAGGAGGCACCTCAAGGCACTTGAAAACTTTCACCAACGTAGTCTATGTTCCATCCTCCGAGTTCGCTGGGAAGACAAGAGAACAAATGCCAGTATTCTTGCTGACACCGACTGTAGGAGCATCGAGGATACCATTATCCATGAACAGCTGCTTTGGACTGGCCATGTTACCCGCATGAACGACAGTAGACTGTCAAAGCAGCTGCTTTACAGTCACCTAATGAATACTAAACGTAACGCTGGCCGGCAACTGAAAAGGTATAAGGATAGTCTTAAGACAAACCTGAAAAGTGTCAATCGACCCCCTCACCTGGGAGACATAACTCAACACCGTAACGCTTGGAGGAGCACCACACGAGAAGGTGTCAATACTTTTGAGTTAACCCGACTGCAAACTGGAGCAGACAAGCGCCAACGCCGGAAAGACGCTGCCGCCGCCCCTCCTGCATTAGATGCGACCCCCCACACGTGGAACACCTGTAAACGACCCAACCGGTCCCATATCGGCCTCTTTAGTCACCAATGAAGATGACATCCTTAATACCTCATATCATTGTATCATAGCTGGATGATCGTTATAATCGATTCCGAGTGACAGCAAAGTAGTTGTAGTGTGTGTGTGTGGGGGGGGGGGGGGGGTCATTTGTGTATGTGTGGGTTGTGAGTGTGTGTAGGTGTGTGGGTCGATATTCTGTGCATGTGTGTAAATCACTTGAGTTTGAAAATAGGGAATATTGACACACACACACACACACACACACACACACACACACACACACACACACACACACACACACACACACACACAGCTCTTTCATGACTATTGGTGACCTGTTTAAGACGCAACTGACAGTTTGTTTATTCCTGAAGATAGAGGGAGAGGGGAGGGGGGTCCTGGTCGTGGGAGGGGGGTGTCCTGGTCGTGGGAGGGGGGTGTCCTGGTCGTGGGAGGGGGGGTGTCCTGGTCGTGGGAGGGAGGTAGAGGAGAAAGGAGAAAGAGGAGGGAAAGGAGGAGAAGAAAAAGAAAGGGTTTGTCCATGTTTTCTGGCTCCCTGGATTTTTGTCCTCTCCCTACCTTCTCCCTCTTTCCTCCTACCCTTTCTATCCCTCCTCCGCCCTATCCTCCTCTTCTCCTACCTTTCCTCTTAACTTCCCCTCCTATTCTTTCCCTTCCACCTCCTTTCAGCTTTATCTACCTCCCTCTCCCTTTCCTCCCTCCCCTTTCCTCCTCCCTCTCCCTTTCCTCCCTCCCCTTTCCTCATCTCTTCCCCTTTTCTCCCTCTCCCTTTCCTCCTCCCTCTCCCTTTCCTCCTCTCTTCCCCTTTCCTCCCTCTCCCTTTCCTCCTCCCTCCCCCTTTCCTCCCTCTCCCTTTCCTCCTCCCTCCCCCTTTCCTCCCTCCCCCTTTCCTCCCTCTCCCTCCCTCCCCCTTTCCTCCCTCTCCCTTTCCTCCTCCCTCCCCCTTTCCTCCCTCCCCCTTTCCTCCTCCCTCTCCCTTTCCTCCTCCCTCTCCCTTTCCTCCTCCCTCCCCCTTTCCTCCCTCTCCCTTTCCTCCTCCCTCCCCCTTTCCCCCTCTCTTCCCCTTTTCCCCCTCTCCCTTTCCTCCTCCCTCTCCCTTTCCTCCTCCCTCTCCCTTTCCTCCCTCTCTTCCCCTTTCCTCCCACCCCTTTCCTCCTCCCTCTCCCTTTCCTCCCTCCCCCTTTCCTCCCTCTCCCTTTCCTCCTCTCTTCCCCTTTCCTCCCTCTCCCTTTCCTCCCTCTCCCTTTCCTCCTCCCTCCCCCTTTCCTCCCTCTCCCTTTCCTCCTCCCTCCCCCTTTCCCCCTCTCTTCCCCTTTTCCCCCTCTCCCTTTCCTCCTCCCTCTCCCTTTCCTCCTCCCTCTCCCTTTCCTCCCTCTCCCTTTCCTCCTCCCTCTCCCTTTCCTCCTCCCTCTCCCTTTCCTCCTCTCTTCCCCTTTCCTCCCTCTCCCTTTCCTCTTCTCTTCCCCTTTCCCCCCTCTCCCTTTCCTCCCTCTCCCTTCTTTCTCTCTCCTGTTCCATCATGATGCTGAACTTCGATATGACGGTGTATATTGGACCCTCCATTTAGCGGACTATAGGGGAGATGGTAGTCCGTTAAATTGAGGATCTATTTAACGGACTGTGTGATACAATACCTCTATTTAACGGACTGTGATATGTGATAGTCCTTTAGATCGAAGGTCCGTTAATATATATAAAACCTCCATTTAACGGACTGTGATATGTGATAGTCCTTTAGATCGAAGGTCCGTTAATATATAAAACCTCCATTTAACGGACTGTGATATGTGAGACTGATGTACGTTATATGGAGGTTTTATTGAATATAGAAATTAACTAAAAGTAATTATTAAACGATGCTTATTTCACCTGAAGATTAACTACCCAAACTCTAACTAGGTGGGTTAGGTTAGGTTAATTTTGTGTTAGGTTAAGTTAATTTAGGTTATGTTATTTTAAGTTTGGTTAAATTAATTTAGGTTATGTTAGATTAGGTTAAGTCAGGTTAAGTTAATTTAGGTTAGGTTAGGTTAAGTTAATTACAATACATGTGGCCAATCATCAGGTTAAATAAGCTGGAGAGGGACGGATGTTCAGGTGATCCGGATAACTAAACAAACTTACGGTTTAAAAGTATCAAGTTACGGTTAAGATATGATCAGACGGTAGAGTAAATGCGCATCCGAATTAGCCGGAAATGGTGCGTCAGCTCGAGGGAGATGGAAAATTAGAAATACGTGCATTAGAATATCCTGAGATCAGACGCACAGAGATGAAAGGTACAATTAATGACATTAGGGTAAAAATGGTATTGCGTTGATCCGCTCCCCGCCAGACCTCTCCATTACCCTCCCTGCTATGATATACTGGATTTTAACCTTTTCACACAACTCCCACCGCTTCAACATGCAAATATCTTCCGTGAATACATTCCACTAATCTCATTCAACACACTGAAGTTTGTAGGACAGTTCAATAGAGATAAATTAAACATTTTCATTGCGTATTTACATTAGGTCGTGTTTTCCCGCCCAAAAGAAGCTGACAGGCTGGGCTAGTTGGCTGCTCTCTCCCGGCGCCGCCAACCTCCCAATGATCCACCTTCATTTTGTCAGCTAATGTGTTCTCTTCAAAATTCCTTCATGGCTGGATCTCGTTCCGTTTAGTGGCATGGCGGCATAATATCAAACCAATATCAAATCTATTAGGTATCGTCTGAGCGCTCTTTGATCTGCCCACTCAGGGGTCCAAAGGTCGCTAGCCTATCAATTCCCCGCCATTTTTACCCGACACAATATCTATACAGTTTTATTGTGTTGGTGTGGCTGTTGTGGACTGCTCGCCGATGAGAGATCACTGGTGATGCTGTATGGGTGTGTGTTTCATATATTGATTTTAAGAGATTGATTAGAAAATGATAATTTGTAAGGTTCCCGCCATCCAGGAGGTTTTCAGAAGTCTGCGTGCCGTTACCACAACCCGTCTCCTTATCTCACTTTATTTCAACCTTGATAAAAATAAACAGAGCGAGTATATGAGTATGTGGATCTGTATATGAATAAATTGTTGTGCCGGTAGTGAGTTAGGCCGCCGAGGTAGCGTGTGTTGTGGGTTTTTGTCGTGGTTGAAACATTGTGGGAACAGCTGTGAGTATCGTTCAGCGTCAGTGACGACATTAATGGTATTGCTATCATATGTAAATCCCATTTGTCGTGAGCCTGCCCCGCACCCCTGCCACCCACCCACCCGCTGCCACTCCCCCCTAACTAACCTGCACCCTTGTCAACCCCCTGCCACCCAACCTCTGCCACCCACTGCCGTCCCCCCCCCCTTGACACCCCCTGCCACCCGCTGCCGCCCCTCCCCTTACCTACCCCCTTTTACCCCTGCCGCCCATCCCCCTAACCCGCACCCCTGCCATCCGCTACCGCCCCTCATAAACTGCCGCACTTTCACCCTAAGCCGCCCACTGCCACCCATCCCCTTAGCCCGTACCCCAGTCACCCACTGCTCCCCCTCCCCTAACTTGCCCCCGTGTTACCCCTTGCCGCCCCTAATTTGCACCCTTGCAACCTCCTACCGCCCCTCCTCCTTGCGCTAGCCCGTACCCCTGCCACCCCTCCCCTACCCTCTGCCGCCCCACCCCCACTGCCACCTTACGCTGCTGCCCCGCCCCCTCCACTGCCACCCGCTGCTGCCCCGCCACCTTACGCTGCTGCCCCGCCCCCTCCACTGCCACCCGTTGCCGTCCCCTCCACTGACACCCGTTGCCGCCCCCTCCACTGCCACCCGTTGCCGCCCTCTCCACTGACACCCGTTGCCGCCCCCTCCACTGCCACCCGTTGCCGCCCTCTCCACTGACACCCGTTGCCGCCCCCCTCACTGCCACCCGTTGCAGTCCCGCCCCTCCACTACCACCCGTTGCCGCCCTCTCCACTGACACCCGTTGCCGCCCCCTCCACTGGCACCCGTTGCAGTCCCGCCCCTCCACTACCACCCGCTGCCGCCCCCTCCACTGCCACCCGTTACCACTTCCTCCTACTGTCACTCGCTGCCACACCACAAGCGCCACCTGTGACCACCCCGCCCCGCCCCTACCATCACCCGCTGCCACCCCGCCCCAAACTGCCACTTGGTTCCGACCCCATGGCCACCCGCTGCCACTCCGCCCCTCACTGCCACCCGTTGCCACCCTTCAACCACTACCACTCGCTGTCGCCCCGCCATCCGCTACTGTCTTCCTCCCCACTGCCACCCGCCGCCTCCCCCCCACTGCCACCCGCCGCCTCCCCCACTGCCACCCCCCATTACCAACTGCCGCTGCTGCCTCCCTCTCCTGCCGCCCCATTGCCATACGATGCCACTCCCGGTTCCATATGCCACCCAATGACAACCGCCCATAACCTCTTCATTTCAATTCTCTGCTGCTCCCATCACCACCACCCCAATCCACCCATCACTGCCACCCTCATCCAACCACCATCCTCATTCACCCATCACCCACACCCACATACCTCTCTCTCTCTCTCTCTCTCTCTCTCTCTCTCTCTCTCTCTCTCTCTCTCTCTCTCTCTCCATATCTTCCATTTTTATAATTATTATTATTATTTATACACATTTTTATTATACATTTTCTTCATATTTTTCTTCACTTCTCAAATCATGTAATTTTGTATACCTGTACTGTCTATGTATATTGTTTGTATACCTGTACTGTCTATGTATATTGTTTGTATACCTGTACTGTCTATGTATATTGTTTGTATACCTGTACCGTCTATGTATATTGTTTGTATACCTGTACTGTCTATGTATATTGTTTGTATACCTGTACTGTCTATGTATATTGTTTGTATACCTGTACTGTCTATGTATATTGTTTGTATACCTGTACCGTCTATGTATATTGTTTGTATACCTGCACTCTGATCCCCGTCAGGTCACCCTCAGGTCTAGACAGGTCCTTCCCGCAGTTCCTGATCACCTCCAGGTCACCCCCAGGTTCTAGACAGGTCCCTTCCCTAGGCCCTGATTCCCGCCAGGTCACCCCCAGGTCTAGACAGGTCCCTTCCCTAGGCCCTGATTCCCGCCAGGTCACCCCCAGGTCTAGACAGGTCCCTTCCCTAGGCCCTGATTCCCGCCAGGTCACCCCCAGGTCTAGACAGGTCCCTTCCCTAGGCCCTGATTCCCGCCAGGTCACCCCCAGGTTCTAGACAGGTCCCTTCCCTAGGCCCTGATTCCCGCCAGGTCACCCCCAGGTCTAGACAGGTCTTCCCCCAGGTCCTGACCATATCTGCTCCCCTCCACACACTGCCAATTGGCCGTGAATGACGTAAATTGACAGTTGACGCCGTGTTTATTTACCTCCCCGGGAAACTGATTGGCTGGTCCTCCCCCTCCCTCCCTCACTCCCTCCCTCCCTCCCTCCCTCTGTCCAGAACCCATCCCCTCCCTCCCTCCCTCGGTCCAGAACCCATCCCCTCCCTCACTCCCTCCCTCCCTCGGTCCAGAACCCATCCCCTCCCTCCCTCCCTCTGTCCAGAACCCATCCCCTCCCTCCCTCCCTCCCTCCCTCTGTCCAGAACCCATCCCCTCCCTCCCTCATTCCCTCCCTCGGTCCAGAACCCATCCCCTCCCTCACTCCCTCCCTCGGTCCAGAACCCATCCCCTCCCTCCTTCGGTCCAGAACCCATCCCCTCCCTCACTCCCCCCATAACCCCTCCTCTCCTACCCGAACCTCACTCCCTCCTTTGGTCCAGTACCCCTCCCTCCTACCTCCTCTTCCTCACTCCCTCCGTCACTCCTACCCTCCCTCACTCCTACCCTCCCTCACTCCTACCCTCCCTCACTCCCTCCCTCACTACTACCCTCCCTCACTCGGCCGTTATTATTATTATTATTATTATTAATCTCTCTCTTGCTCCCCCTCTTTGTCTTCCTCTTTCTATTCTTCTAATCTTCCCCACCTCTCCCTGCCCTTCTTCCCCCCTCCTCCTCCTCCTCTCCTTCCCTCCTCCTCTTCTTCCCTCCTCCTCCTCCTCCTCCTCCTCCTCCCGTCGTTCAATAATCACTACGAGAAATATTTGTACCGGTTGAGTTAGGTTAGGTTAGGTTAGGTCTCGACCAATAGGAGGAAGGTTAGGTAAGGTCTTGACCAATAGGAGGAAGGTTAGGTTAGGACTTGACCAATAGGAGGAAGGTTAGGTTAGGACTTGACCAATAGGAGGAAGGTTAGGTTAGGACTTGACCAATAGGAGGAAGGTTAGGTTAGGTCTTGACCAATGGGAGGAAGGTTAGGTTAGGACTTGGCCAATAGGAGGAAGGTTAGGTTAGGACTTGACCAATAGGAGGAAGGTTAGGTTAGGACTTGACCAATAGGAGGAAGGTTAGGTTAGGACTTGACCAATGGGAGGAAGGTTAGGTTAGGACTTGGCCAATAGGAGGAAGGTTAGGTTAGGACTTGGCCAATAGGAGGAAGGTTAGGTTAGGACTTGACCAATAGGAGGAAGGTTAGGTTAGGACTTGACCAATAGGAGGAAGGTTAGGTTAGGTCTTGACCAATGGGAGGAAGGTTAGGTTAGGACTTGGCCAATAGGAGGAAGGTTAGGTTAGGACTTGACCAATAGGAGGAAGGTTAGGTTAGGTCTTGACCAATGGGAGGAAGGTTAGGTTAGGACTTGACCAATAGGAGGAAGGTTAGGTTAGGTCTTGACCAATAGGAGGAAGGTTAGGTTAGGTCTTGACCAATAGGAGGAAGGTTAGGTTATGTCTTGACCAATAGGAGGAAGGTTAGGTTAGGTTAGGTCTTGACCAATAAGAGGAAGGTTAGGTTAGGACTTGACCAATAGGAGGAAGGTGAGGTTAAGTCTTGACCAATAGGAGGAAGGTTAGGTAAGGTCTTGACCAATAGGAGGAAGGTTAGGTTAGGTCTTGACCAATAGGAGGAAGGCTAGTAGGAGGCAAGAGGAGGTCATTGTGTCCCCTATGTCAATTTTCATCTCCCCTTCCCTGTACCGTTGCGTCCTCTCTTCTCTTCCTCCTCCTGAATCCCCTATCGTCCTCTCCGCGTGTTTCCCCTCTCCTCCCATCCCCTTCCTTTTCCCCTTCCCCTCCTCCTCCTCCTCTTCCCCTCCCCGGCCGAGCAATTCTGGCAGTCTACCCAAAGTTTAATAATCGCGGTGTGTACACTGTGTCAATCCCCTGTGACTACATATTGAAAATTTGTTTAAAACGGTTTTCAAACGCTTCCATGTTTGCCTACGGAATTAGATTTTGCAGGCAGTTAATAGTGAACCACAAGAAGAATTATTTGATAACGGATGGGAAGTTATTTCAACGGCAAATATTGACACTCCCTGAGCCTCGCTTTGGGACAGTTTCATTCCGTTTGGATATTTCTCCGTTGTGGTGCGTCCGGCCGTCCCCGTGTACCCCCAGCAGTTGCCAGTGATATAATTACCACCACTATTTTTATATCACCCCTTGAAACACACGGTACACACCCAATGTTTATTTGTACTAATTAAAAAAAAAAACGTATCATCACATTGTTTACAAAAAAAATAATAATCAACATAAGTCAATAATGGGGTATGAGAAATAATCTTTTGAGAAAGTTGGTATATTTCGTGGCCAGGATAAAATAGTGATCACCTCCAGGCATCACTCAGCCCGCTCCTCGCTACTCAATCAACACAAGTCCTAATTATCATTTGTGTAATTAACTGCCTAATTATCTGATCACTTTTAGTCCCTTTTCTTGCCCCCTCCCCCTCCCTCAAGTCTCTCATTTGAGGCTGGGGCTCAGTAATTGCCAAGGGGTATTGACGTCATTCAGGTATTGGCGCCATTGGGGTATTGACGTCATTGGGGTTTTGACGTCATTTGGGTATTGACATTATTGTGGTATTAATGATGTCATTGTTATGTTAACATCATTGAGTATGATGTCATTAAGTAACTGATATGATCACTTTGAATATACTTGGGATGTTGACGTCCCTTCGAAAATGACATAATTGTTGGCATTGATGTCAGCAGGGTTTAATATCCTCATAAAAGTGACGCCACATGAAATATTAACACATTTTGAAACATTAACATCATTGGGATTAATCATTACTGACATGTAAGATATGTCAAAAGATGCAGAACGTCACTCAACTATATTTAGGTGTGTAGTCCCCCAGAATAAAACGCTGCCTCAACTTGTAATGTTGTGTTATATTGTGCACTGTAGCTCATAGTTCCCCGCCTCTCTCATATCAACAACAACAAAAAACAATATTCAAATTATGTAATCCAAAATACATTACGAATTTATTTGACGAAGCGTGAATACAAATTTGAGAGGAGGTGGTGGAGGGCGAGAGATAGTTAGGTTACCCTCCTGCGCTGACGCTAATTATAACAAATATACTGAGGTCGACACACCTCTGTAATGTTTGCTGGGTAGAACAGCATGATAAAAACCAATCTTCATGATAATCTATAAACATGCAGATGTAAATTTGAAAATATTTGTTTCATTGTGTTTACTTAGTGAATAACCAAAATTTGTGTGTTACATTTTGTTCCAATAATATTCTTTAAACATCTATGTTGAATAGATACAATTTCAGTAATACAGTATTTGCCACATATAACATTATTAACATTAAATAGCTTTTTGAACTATTGGTATAGCAGCAGTTACAGGTCGAGTGTACTGTGGCTACAAAAAGGTGTTAAGACCCAGTGACTTTATTGGGTCTGCACTGTTTTTGTTGTTGTTGTTAAGTTATAACTCTAGTTTTTATGTTAGTCAAGATGTTGCAGAATAGTTTATTTCCAATAGGATGTGCTGTAAATCATCCACAAACTGAACATAATCCATAAGCCAGTTCAGTACTGAATTACATTATTATTCGCAGCTGCCAAACCCCAAACCTTGACTGTATAGTACTGTATTGTTGGAGTTTCACCAGTGTTTCTGTATCTCAGTCTGGCATTATTGACATCCTCTGCGTCCATCTTATGAACAAAAGTTGTATACTAATGGTACGTGACCCTACACCAGCCACCCTGGGATTATGGTTGTTAAGATGAGGCTCTCATGTACTACTACACCTCAACAGCTAAGTTTTTAAGCATATAACTATTATAGGTTACTAATTACGTTAGTCAGCAACAATTGACAATTAAGACATACATCTCTCGTTCACATCCGTCTTTTTACCCAACCAAGTGAACCATCAACCAGTGTGAGCTTACGTTTAAAAAAAAAAAAAAAAAAAAATAATGAACTCTGCTTGCTTCCCATTTGGGTACTGTAATGCTTCGCCTTGTACAGGATTTAAAGAGGTGCCCAATAAACTAGTCCTCGTGCTGTGTGGGGGTTAATCTGAATCTGACTGCACCGGTCAGCCAACAGTGCCACCAAGAACATCTTGACAGACATCCATTCTTAGTTTCTGCAGCAACCTGCCTGAAACTTCCGAAAAACATTCAATCGGCAGCCTCTGCCAACACAACAGCCAAGCAACTGCTTTTATCATCACCATCATCAGGACAGTGCTCAGGCCTACAAGTACCAGACACCCTGTACCTATTTGGGAAACTCCTCCTGAGGGGACTGTTGGCATCCAGTGCCCCCACTCCCCTGGAAGCTTTGTTCCTCCATTTGTCAATCTTTCTCCTTAACCACCACTTTGTAATTGATGTAGCTGCGACAATTCTGCCACTGCCAGCAGTGATTATGAGTATCATACCCACACTTAAATTTGGCCGATCATTATGCCATTTCAACCTTTTTCTTGTGGAATCTTCAACATACCCAAATCGCTGTCATTATCTTCTTCAGCCTTCTGTAATACGTTTGCCCACCTTTGAACTATGGATCATTCCAGATGTTCTAGTGGTTTGCTCAACAACCCTCTGGAAGCCAGTTGCTCTATGACTATGGACTCCAGTTGAGCACTGATAAGTATCTTTAGGGTGCTTGCCTTTACTTTCTATGACACCGAGTCAGTTGCTGGCATACAACAGACAAGGTTGAAGCTGCCAAGGAGTTTTCTTACCCTGGTCATAAGGCTACAAAGTTCACCTTACTTAGCCACCCTGCTCATGATGCTCCAGCCATGCATCCTCATAAATGTCTTCTCAGCTACCACAAACTCATCAATAGGTAGTAGCTGCCTGTCGCTTTCTTTCCCAAGCACTATCACTGACAGGAACAATACTGTACCTTCAATGGGACTCTTTGCCTGTCCACATTTATCCAGCACTTTTTCCCTTTAACCCTACAGAGGGCAGTGGTTTCTCTCAGCTAAATAAATTAACCCAGGGCTACACTGCCATCTAAAGGGTTAATTGGAGGCCAAGAGTTCCACTTTCTCTCTGAACAAAAGATCTAGAAGTGCAAACATGTCATGGCTACCAACAACTCTCACTCTCCTCAAGTTACCACGTCAGTTTTAAATACACGTGGTTGGTGCTAGTATGAAGACTCCACAAATAGCTCATTTGTTATTACTACATTACACTAGTAGAGCTGACCACATAACAGTACTTTACTGTATGTGTCGTTGTGTTAAACTTTGGTGACGTTGTCTATAGTGAGTAACTTTGTCATTATCTAATGACACTCTTTGTTGCCTAATGTAAGAAGATGACCTCTAGCCAATGGTTATCTATAATGGATTTATCTCATTGTAAACTTCACTATAAAGCATCAAAAACAACATACATAATGATAAAAGGAAAAACACAACCATGCTTTACAGTCTATTATAAAATATCCAAACGAAAATAAAGAAAAACACAAATATGCTTTTTAATTTATTACAAAATATCTGCTTGAAAATAACACCATACCTAATAACAGATTCAAGGCATCAGGATCAAATTGTTGATGTCACTTATTGTATTATATCCTTTAAAATTCCACGCAGACAAACTGTAGTCATTATTATGCAGCAACAAGGTGCAGTACTGTACATATAATTGGAATAATATTTGGTACATGAATATGGCCAATACCTGTACAGAAACATTATAGTATTTAAATATTAAATAAACATTTTTCTGTACAGTAGGAAATTAATAATTTTTGTTTTCTGTACAGTATGTGATTCCCTGTATTCATTAAGTCAACTTCATGGCACATAAAAAAACACTCTTGTATGCTTCCTTTAGTAATGGTTACCTCACAATATTAAGTAACAAAACATGGTCATCAGTTACACCCCAAAATGTCTATGAACCCCTTGGGGCATTTCCTGACTATAAACAGTACCAGATTTTTCTAGTAAATGTTAAGCCACTATTGTATGCACGTCTAGTATGATAAACTAGTGTAAGAATCGTCTATCATGAACTATACAACCATATTTTTCACCTCAATTACAAAACAGTGTAGGTGTGTGCTTCCTCCTCAGTACATCTTGGTAGTCTGGTTCTTCTTTTCACATGTCTACATCTATCCGTTCACTTGTACCATAACTAATACATGAAGCACCAATCCTACATACCTTTTTTCCCTCTTTGCTCCCTAAATAAGTGTTCATATTTACCTTGTTTTTTTTGTTTTTTTTTAATTATATGAAAGAGTGACAAGCTTGATTTTGTTTCACTCCATTTCGTCAATTCTCTTAAGATTATAGTGTAAATTTTTGTGACTTGATCAAGTATAATTTATCATATATATTCACTTGATGCATTGAAAATAAAAAAAGGATAAAAGGACAGTCAACACTTTAAGCTGAAAACAGAATCTGTGGACTGTGGTTAAGTTAAGCACAACACTAATGCTGGCTCATTCTGAATACAACACCTCTAATCCCGGCTCACACAGAATACAGTAGATTAAACATTAAGTACATACTGTATATAGGGTATTCACTTATAGCAAATCTGAAATAAGCTTTCTGTCAGGTCTTCACACAGTACAGGGTATTACAAAAAGGTACAGCATATCACACGTTATCTTTTTACTATGCACTTTCATTATACGAGTAGATACTGTACATGTCACCATCTCTCATGATAGGTCTTATGTTGGAAGATACAGATACTTGACCCTAAGTTATATGTAAGGATGAGCATGAATGTACAGTATACTTGTTTGTTACAACTGTTACAAATCACACACACATTATATCAAAATTTTTAACATTCCTGGAAGAATATTGGCTGAAATACTACATTCGAGCAAGTCATGTCATAGACACTATTCCTCTACATTTAAATTTTACAATAGATATTCATGCAGTTATTATCTTTTCACTTGTTAGTAAGTCTTTAAGATTCATTTCTCATATTCACAAGTTGTTTATTTTTTTTCAAGCCATCTGTTGAAGCCAGGATATGACAGGTGCTAAGTTTTCCCCTCCCTTAGCTGTAGTCTCCACAAACTCCACTTTCAGGGGGCTGAGGTGACTAAACTCAAAATCTTGTCCCTGACGACCCAGGAAGCTGTTGTTGTTGCTGCCTTCACCCACTGACTGCAGCTGGCTGGCACGTGTCACTCGCAACAGGTTCCTGGTGAAGTCATTAAACATATTAAGAAATGCAAATAAATCACTGTAGGTGCGCGTGATCCATGTGTATATGCTGATAACCACATAGGAAACAAGAGAACACGAAGTTCCCAAGCACTTTCGTGTAATTCACATCTTCAAGGTTTAGTATAGACTGAGGAGTAATTATTGACAAGGCTAATATGTACAGTAAAGGAGTGAGATCAATTCCCTAGGGACAGCATGTGTTCACCATATTCAGGTCGTAAGGTAGAGTGACCCAACCCTTTCACTTGGTTACAAATCGTCTTAATAACAAAATTGTGGTTATCAGCATATACCTGTATTAAGAAATTTGTATGGCTCCAATTTCCATAATTACATTTTCAGCCATATATCCTGGAATCCCAGTTTATGAACGAAGTGAAATCATGTTTTTCAAATCCTATTTTCTATAAGAATATGTTAAAGAATTGGTAAATGAAGATTGCTTAAAACAAGCCAGTAGATTTTTCAGGCACAAAATACTGTAACAACACCCATGCCTAGGAAGCACTGTTTTCTATAACTTGAGCGATCCCCATATGGTTGAGAAAAACTGCTGTTCATGAAGTAACTGCACTACCATTTTTTATTTTTTTTTATGGGGATTAGCCCAACCAGGCACAGGGTCACTGACCCACATTGGGGCCTGGGGGGCAAAATGTAATAATATTAATAATGATTATGATGGTAATAATAATAATTATTCAAATTAAATTTATAATAAAATAAAAACAAAATTGAAATAAAATTATAATATAAATAAAGAATCATAAAGAAATACAAAAATGAAAAAAAAAAGATCAAAAGTGCAAAAAATATCTGTATGTTGTGTTGTCAATAGTAAGAGAAACAATTGAGACCCTGCAATTGTGTGTAAATGAGGCAGAAAGTCAGATCAGCAACCTGGGACTTGGTCACAATTTTTGTGATGCCATATGGCAGCAGGGTCTACCATTAGACAATACATTATGCTTCCTATATCTTTCCAGGCGGTAGTACTTCCCTGTTTGGTATGAGGATCTAGTGAGCTGTAATGACCACAAGTCACTGGTTTACCTCTCAGTCATATATTGAAGTTTCAGAATTCAGTTCCCCATTATTTTTACTGACAAGTACCTCCCCCTAGAGTGTAAACTTGGTGTGATTGTCCTCGATCTTGTCACACATCACCATCAATTAAAATAACCATGAAGTGATAATATAGTCAAACTAGGTAGAAGAATTTTGTATTTTATGTTTTAGATATTACAGCAATGTTTAAAGTTTGAGTGAAAATAAGTACTGTAACCGATATACTGTATGATGAGGCATGGACTGTTTGATGATGATGATGATGACTGTGAATGGAATTAAGAAATTACCTTCAGACATAGGAAATATTCATATCATTATTTATATCATTCATTTATACTCAATATGGTTATAACTGCTGATCCTAGTCTGCTGTATGCCTTTAAACTGTTAATTCTTGACAGTTGCCATTTTATAAAACTATCACACAGCATAAATAAATAAGAACATTTAACTTTGAATAATAAAAAAAAAAACACGACTTGACTTACATTTCTTTTTCGAGAGTTTTCTGGATGAGTGCTGCAGCCCTGGCTAACTTGAGGTCCTGCTTGTTGCACACCACCAAAACCCTCAATCCTCCACTCTGGACAGCTCCATCACAAAGGGTCGAGTAGAGGAACCTACATTGTTGAAAAAATATTGAGAAATGTTGTTGGAAAATTTATCAGTGTCAATGAACTCAAGTTATTTGCTATATACAGTACTAAAAAAAAAAAAAAATTGCTTTGAAACATCACATCCCCCATCTTGCATTTTACTGGCATGCCTCTGGGTATTTTTAAACTGTGTACTGTATTACCTATGATCAAAAGGAATCCATTAGTATGCACAGTGGGTTGGGTTAAGAACAGATCATGGTAACAGTACAGTAGTCATGGGTTTGTTTATTTTTTATTTATGTATTTAGTTTTCATTTCACACATTTGATGACTTTTTTGTGATTATCAAGTCTGCAGGTAATAATTTTCAGTTGATGTTGTTGATAGGTTGTGAGGTTTAGTTGTGGTTGTAGTCAGTCAATAAAATAGTTAAAAATCCTACATCACCATGACAGAATGATTAATATTACGGGTGACTATCACTCCGCTTCACAAATGAGAAATGCGTAGTTATCATTATGCAAATACATAAGAGAAATGACAACACAAAATTACTCCAGTACTTACTCCGCAACATCCCGGACATCCTTCTGTATCGTTGCTGAATCCACAACAAAGATGATGCCACGAGCCAGCTTCTTCACCTTTTCAAACAGTCCGTAACGTATTCTCTCGTGGCCAGGAAGATCATACATAGTCAATGATTTCTGTTGACACCAGAAAAATTAGCCTATACGAGAGATTTTGTGAAGACTACGAGTACCTACCAGTATATAATTTATAATGAAGGGTCAAAGGCGGAGGAAAAATTCTTTCAATCGAGACTTGCTTAACTACAAAATATGGTTCAGATATGACAACACTCGCACAGACCCTACACGAGAATAGGTTAAAAGGGGCACTTAACTTGGAAGGTCTTTTTCTGTACCCTGAGCACTGAGTGAGCATTATATGAACCCTCCATGACTCCTGTAAATTACTAATTAAAGTTTGAGTGTATGTGTAAGCCATTTTAGCCATTCTTTTGTCCATTTGTTATGGACTTGACCCAAAAGGTTTCGTAACAGCCATTGGTCCGAGAGTCAATCAACTGAAGTTATCACCTCCAGTTGACTCACAATTTCCATCTATTCCATTGTATGTATTTACAACCCATAGCTAAACAGCAGCTAACTTCATAATGTTGAATAATGAAAAAGATAAAAGTGTATTTGTGATGAATTATATTTTCACATCTATATTGATTACAGATGGAATTTCTAGTTGAAGGATAACAGCAGAAAAGCATATACAGTTCAGGTTTTCATAACAAATGGTAGACATGTTAGGCATGATGCAAATGAGACTGTGAAAGTTACTCATGAAAAGAAACCTCAATAATTCTGCAAGTACATTAAATCCATAAAAACTCAAACTGAGAAGAATTATACTGTATTGTCTTCAAAGTTTATTTAATACAGTAATCATGTTGTAGCTAGATAACTCATTATACAGTACAATATTATGTTAAGCAAAATAAAACACACACACACCTTTCCAGAGCTATATTCCCCAACTGATTCTTTGATGGAAGTAACGGAAGTCACGTCCGTTCCATAACATAACTGTGAGAACAAATGCGTCTTGCCAGATTCACACAGGCCCATTAGTAGTATTGCACGTCTCTTGCTTGTTCCACGTAACAGACGCCATAAAAGTACTGAAATGAAGACCACAAATTGATTCACATTTCATTAGCATACCTCATTTATTAATGTTCAAAGGGAAACTCTGAAATACTCACGTACTACATAAATATATTAATGTACACAGCTTAATAAAACCTGAACAATAATGATAACTGTACAGTACATCAATATGAACAACACACTGTGAAGACTAGTTACTGTGATCCTTTACACTACCATATGTACCCTATAATTAAACATATGACTGTATACTATGATGCTGTATGTGTATAATTTGTTAAATTATCGTTTCGGTCATCCCTATGTTTTTATGACATTTTTTGACATGTTTTGAACAATTTTAATCTTACCTTACCTAACCTAACCTAGCCACAGAACCCAGGAACTATATCTAACCTAACCTAAATTCCTAAGATTGCCCCGATGACTGAAATGATAATACCAATTTATAATAAATACTGTATAGGGGTTACGAAGCTTACATTAGGGAGTATGTACTTTATGACAAAGGGTCATACACAACCAAAGTGATTTACAATCGGAGACATATGGTATATTTGTACAGTTCAATTACATTCATAGTCATAATTATGTTGTTTAAGGCAGGTGACGACAGCTTACTCTCAGGACTTGTGAATTCTTACTTTATATCTTCATTGAGAAAAGCCTAGTTTGGCCACTAGAGCTACTTAAGTATTAACCTTACTGGAAATAAGCATCTCTTGGGTTTGTAAGCTATACTTTGGTCAAATTGCCATACGGCTTACTACTTTTGTATACCTGTACTGTCTAGGTAAATTAGAAACTATACCTGCACGTTCTATGTACACCTGCATATTTTATATAATGTACATTCTGTATGGTGAATTTTCTGGAAAAAATAGTATTAATATTATTGTAATTAATACTACTACTATTACTACAGTATTATGACCCACCTAAAGTGACCAGACCAACCACCACAGCCGCCAACACCTGAGCCCAGAACATATTTTCCTCATTAAACTCTGGAACATATTTATTAAACGTCTCCTTTATGGATATCCTCTTCCTTTGCCTAACTTCCTCCGTCATGGTTGTGAATGTCTTGTGTCTTTTGCCTCAATACGTCGCCTAAATCTGTTAACTTTCTTCTGGGGAGAGACACTTGATGACAGATCCAAACACCTCTAAATAAAGATTATATTATTGCTATGAATTATTTAACAACATACAAATTAAATACACTTTGATGTTATTATTTATTTTATTTTATTTTAATAAATATATTTGGAATTTTTAGGTATTTAAATTCTAATTATCTTTGTAAATTGAGGTTATAAAACAATATAATATAAGGTGGAAATATGGTATCGTGGCCAGACATGACTACATCATAACCTATCTGTATTAATATTTTGTTAGAATATAAATCATAAATAAAAATTCAAACATGAGATTTAAAAGGATACTGACACTGTAAGATATCTTAAGGCCACAATATTACAACTTATGACATTTATAAGAGGATATTTCTAGAGCCAAAGACAATCACGCCAATATAGCCAAGAGAACTATAGAAAATAATGTAAAATTGTCACTGGTCACACATTGGTAAATTATTTTATATTACATTTTTTTTTAGGTTTTTTTTAAAGTTTGTTGAGTAGATATGACCCACTAGTAGAGGGACGGCAACAAATGTATTGGCTAATAACAGGAACTTTAAAACTCGCCAACACGGCTATAAGGTTGGCGGGAAATGTTTGTTTCACCACATTGCCTCACTCACAGCTGACCTGTCTCCTGCTGCTCCTGTGACCCGGGCCCCCAGGTACGGTCACCTCTACTGCTCTCTTGTGTATGTTAAAAGAACACTGAACAGGGGGAGATAATACTTTACGGCATGAGTAGCCCTGAACTACGGCCGTGATTTGATCGTTTAGGCGTATATAACACTTAGTTTCTTTTTTGTATTTGTAATTAATGGATTCGATGTCTGAAGGGTAATTTTTTTTTAATAATATGGAAAGTGTGTGTGTTTGCAGGGCTTCACTTTTACTTCTATGCCGTTTCTGTGAGTTTATTAAAACCTTGACCTATAGGTATTTTGGACATTTGAAACAACACCCTACTTGACCCCAAACCAGAGATTTCCACCCATGGTTGGACCCAATTTACTTCTCACGAAAGTGGGTACTGGCAAGAGAGAATTGGATCCCACCCCCTAGGTACATTGCTTGTCCAGAACTGACCAAAAACCAGAACAGCTGTCTCTGGACAGCAAGGATGGTTTTACAGCAGTCCTGTTGACAGATTTCTTATAGACAAATTTCTTCAAGTTGGTGGTTAAATTTCACAGCCATCATAGAATATTACCCTCTCCTCCTTTCTTTGGTATTCGTAGAAATGGAGAGAGCGTCATTTCTTTCAGTCGTCCAGATGGACCATTCCTATACAGTACAGTATTCCTGATGTATAGTTTCACTGGACATTTTGTGGTAGAGGTGGAGCAGACGGTTAATACCAGAAGAAATTGTTCGATTTTGTTTATTGTTCCACAGATATTCTTTGGATAATAGTAAGTTATAAAAATTATACGATAATGTACAAAACCTAATAGAACCTGACCTAACCAACCAAAGAATCCTACCTAACTTCCTATCCAGGAGGGTGGAGCCCACTGGATCCCTCGGCATATTGAACATAAAGTACTTACCGTACTGTATACTTTGATATCTGGTGCCGATGAAAGCAAATCTCTTGAAGCAACAAGTTGCAATTTTTAGTTTTTCATGGACGTGAGAATACGAGAGTACGCTCTGTTGTAGAACTGAAACAAACAAAGGTCGGACGACAACACAAACTGATATGGCAAATTTTTCAGCTGAATATTTATGGTAAATAATTAATTTCTTCATGTACGAAGTACGTAGAAACATAATTTTAATGTCGTGTTATCAGTTTTCACCTTGTTTTACTCCACAATTTCCCTCATCCTTCATTACCTGCCCACTATAAGTGATTTATGATCGTAGATAGAGAAAAAAATATTTATAGCATATCAAATGAAGAAGTATCATTTTTATTACTTAGCTACTGTCATCCAAAGAACATCTTTGGAAAAAATTAATTAAATCAAACAGCTCCTTCTGGTGTTAGCTGTCTGCTCCGCTGTTACCCAGTGAGAAGAGCTGAAGTTATTATTTCCACATCCAGCGGCAGTCTCTAGCCATGATAGAGGGCACCTGACAGTGTATCAGTACCATTACTGTAGTGTGACTGGATCTGTGGCTCTTCCATTACTCTCCTCCTACATCACAGTCTCCACAGGATGGTTAATTATCTACCAGTTCCATCCCTAGAAGGACCAATACAGTACAGTGTATTTAATATTGCCTGGTGAATCTTAGGAGGTGGTCCAAATTTTAGGGTGAAAATTTTAAAAGTTTTCTGAACCAAGCGAGCACATGATGCCCTTGTTACACTTCATGTACACTAGCTTTGTATAATTGAACCCAGTCAGGTGCTTGTGACATTCAATAAGTAATAGGGATCTAATGTAAACCTTTGTTTGTTTGTTTTGTTTCATGTGCAGTCCATAATACAGTATTTCAACCATGTGAGGAATGTAAAGAAACTTTAGAAATTGTCATTCAACGTTTTACAGCCATTTTCTTGATGGTGTCTAATTTATTTAATACTTACAGTTACTCCTCTCAAGAAGCACCAGATAATTTTTCTTACCTCCTTTTCTTCATTATGGCCTCCAGAGTTAAAATAGCGACCAGTGTTTTGGTAGAAATTTGCATCAAAGTCTTTTGAGAATTATGAAACAACTGTTGTAATAGAATTATGTAGATGTAGTATGGTAAAATATATACTGTACTGTCATACTGTATGTAAATCTTTCATAATTCAGTACAGTAAATCACTTAAATTGTATACTTTAAGTTTAATTTTAATTTCTTTCAGCAATGATGGTGGGTGGTGATGGTGGTCTGCCTGGGCGGTTGCCTGCCCTTATGGGCAACCCACATAATATTCGTAACTTGTGTATTATGGCGCATGTTGACCATGGGAAGACTTCACTAGCAGATTCTCTTGTGGCCTCCAATGGTCTGATTGCTCATCGCCAAGCAGGGAAGATCAGATACATGGACAGGTGAGTTTATTACAGTGGTATGATTTTTCAAGCATTACCCAGTGTGTTTGATGGTCTACTGTACAAGCAGCCTTCCAGATAACCTACAGTAGAAACTCATCACATGTCTGTTTAGGTACATTGCCTCATTCCTGTTGGTATTCTTTTGAAGCTCACTATGAAGGTGAAGGATAATCTAATTCTTCAATTAATTAGATATTAGTCACAGAACTGTATTATGATCAACAATACCCTCCCCAACAGTCGCAAGGATGAGGTGGAGCGAGGGATCACCATGAAGAGCTCTTGTGTGTCACTGGCGTACAGTAGACCAGACGGTGAATACATTATCAACCTAATTGATTCACCGGGACACGTGGATTTTTCGTCAGAGGTTTCAACGGCTGTTCGTCTCTGTGATGGTACAATTATTGTTGTGGACGTTGTTGAGGGAGTCTGCGCTCAGACTAAGGTATGTTATTTATCCTGGTACAGTACAGTATTTATTAAAGTTTCTGCATATTTGAGTAGGGACTGTGAGAGAAGAGAGTTGGCTTATGTGTAATGCTCTTGTTGTAGATATACAGTACGGTACTGTTTTTCCTCTCGGCAATAAACATACAGTATATACAGTAAATCATAATGAAACATGAACATTAATAAATGAATTTTATATACAAAAGTATGAAGACCCACTTGTATGGGAAGATTCTCTTTATGATTAGAGAGCAGTTTCATGACAAGGTATTTTAACACTTGTTACTTGGAATTTTTTTTTTTATAATTTCATGATTTCTACCAGTTAATTTATTCTATTCGAGAACCCTAAATGACTAGACAGTACTATTGTAATATATTTTAGGATGTGCAATAAGCAGGAACCTAAAATTAAGTAGGAATAAAGTTTGATCATCTGAGTCAGACTAACATACAGTAAATGAGCAGACTTTATTCTTATTGATTTTGAGATTCCTGTTTATTGCACTTCCTAAAATGTAGTACGGTCTCTCCTCGACTTACGACAACTTGAACATACGATGGCCATGGTCGTATAAAATATTTTTCACATTACGTATTTTCGAGTCCCGGCGTTAGTGATTGCGCTGTGTACTGACAAAATTTTTGCTTGTAATTCCCTTTAAAATGACTGACAAGCGTAAACGTGAGAGTTCTCGTGGTGCTGAGAAGAAAAAGAGACCCCCATCTAGAATTTTTATGTATTATTTTCGCCTTTTCGACTTGTGACCAATTCTAATTGTGTTGGTCACACAAAATATATATGTAACCGGTCGGAATACCAGTTATTGTTTTTTTTTAAGTTATAGTGAATGGTAATGCAGTGGAAGCGTCCCTCAGAGAAAATCCCAAACCAGCACAAACACAATTAATAAAAGTGTTCTCCGTGACCGTGGAAAGCTAGTACCTGTGATTGGGGTAAATGAGACAGAATCAATAATTGTACACAAGCACTAGAGTACTTCTTAGCGTGGCTTATAACACTACAATGGGAAAAAAAGTTATACATGGTATCCAAAAAATTATTAAAAGATATTAATTGCATCTGAAGAGGACTAATAATACCACAGTACTACATACACCAGAACAGACACCAGAATGAGGAACTCATCTGAAACAATTCCTTCATACATCCTACATCACTTAGTGGCACAGGAAACATTAAAAAAATATTACTTGCACCAATGAACATGCCTTAAGGGCATCCGACAAAATTATAGCAATCTCTGAGGAATAGAAATCCCGATTTTAGTCATACTATACAAGAACATGGATCACTCATAGCCTGTCTGGGATGACCCACAAAATACTATAATCCTAACTGTCCTAACTACACAGAACCCGAAGGTTGTAACTACTAACCTGCCAAGGGGCAGGCATTTACAAGAAACCGAGAAAATCACTCATGACCCATCATGCAGGCGGGTGCTCTGCTGTTTTTTTTTCATTACTCTCTCTAGATTTCAGGAGTCATAAGTGTATTTCTCCACCAACACCCATAACATGCTTCACACATGGGTTCAGAATGCACCCATACTTTTAAGGTACTAACAGCCTTTCACAAACTTTTGGAGAGGAACTTCTACGTCCCACGTGTGCAATCAACCATGAGGAACGTTGATCTCACACCTGGACCTGGCTATTCTAATCACATTTTACCACCATCACCCGCAACATGCTTCACACATATGCTCAGAATACACCCATACTATAAGGTGTTACAGCCTTTCACCAACTTTGAAGAGGAACCCCTACGTCCCACGTGTGCAATCAACCATGAGGAGCGTTGATTACACACCTGGACTTGGTTAATTCAATCATATACACCCATACTGGGGAAATGAATGTCTCTATGCAACCACTACACTCCCTGTCTCAGCGTGTGACCTTTCATTCACTCACTCTGCACTCAGTTTATTCCCAGTTCTTCATGGACAGGAAGAGAGTGACCGTGGGCAAGACAAGTGTTACGAGCCCACGGCCTTTCCAGCAGTACAGTGGTCCGTCGGTTAACGAGCACAATCCGTTACAGCAGGTTGCTCGTTAACCGAAACCATCGTTTCAATGGGTTTTTGGGTAATTGATTCCAGCTCACCGAAAATTGCCTAAATTCAACAAAAAAGGTAGTAAAGTACACTTACTTTGAAGTGTGTATGTAGAAGGCTCCTTGATGATGATGGTGATGATGATGGGAATTAGAATGGGGGTGGAGAAGGGAGAAGAGAAAGCATTGGGGTGGAAGAGAAGTCACCCCATGGCACCATTTCACCTATAAAATTTTAGTTCACTTGGTGTAATTCAAGATTATTTTCTTTAAATCAACACTGCACTGCATTATATATTGTCAATATGTAAAATAAATTTCAAAATGACCAATAATTTGACTGGAAACAGAAAAAAAGCGTTTATGTTGAAGAGAGTCTGAAGCAAGATGTTACCTCCACTGAAAAGGCACAGAGACACGCCTGTATGGTGTGTTCACAGACTGTTTGGCGTGCTAAAAACTAGTTTCCCTGGACTTAAATTATGTTAAATAATTGTTAAAATTACTAAAAATTTAAATATAAGACTTAAATTTATTGAATAGTACAAACTTCTTGAGATTTACTAAAATAGTAAGGAATTTAAGCCCTAGAACCGATTACTGTATTGGCAGACTAATATGACAGCTAGTGTGCAAGCGAAAACATGTTGAGGGGCGCTCGTAAGGAATTCGTTAATAGTGGGAATGCTCGTTAACCAAAGTTAAGAATCTTATGGAAAGTAATAAATATATATATATATATATACACACACACAGGTGCTCCCCGACTTACGACCGGGTTAGGGACCCAAATCCAGGTCGTAAGCCCGAATGGTCGTAAGTCCGGCATAGATAAAAAAAAATAAAAAATTTAAAAAAAAAATTAAAAAATTAAAAAAAAATCTACAATGAAATACAGTACAGTAAAAGTAATAAATAATGAGGAATGGATACAGTGTGACTGAGCACTTACCTTTAATGTAGTCAGCTGAATGCACATGGGGCCCCTCATAATTTTCTAATTATACAAGGAGACTACATTAACTGGAAACGTTTCAGTATAGAAAATGCACACGTCATTTGAAAAAAAAATTTTGGGTCACGACTGCGGTGGTCGTATGTCCCGACGGTCGTAAGGTCAGAGCAGGTCGTAAGTACCGATGGACGTAAGTTGAGGCAGTCGTAAGTCGGGGACTACCTGTATATATACAGTATTAGTTCTGGAATTGATAAGTGGCTGGGCTGAAGTAAACACTTTGTTGGTTTTTCTTTATTGTAGAAAAATATACTTTCACAGGTACTGAGTTCAGTTGAGAGTATACAGTGACCCCTCGTTTAACGAACACCTCGGTTAACGTAATTTCGATTAACGAACTGCCTTCCATAAGGATCTTGAATTCGGTTAATGAAAAAAATTCGGTTAACGAAGTTCTTACGAACCGACCTCAGCATGTTTTCACTTGCACTGACCCGGCAACCAGCTTTAGTATCAGTCCGCCAATACATTAATCGGTTCTAGGGCTTAAATTCCTTACTATTTTAGTAAATATCAAGAAGTTTATACTATTCAATAATTTTAAAACATTAATATTCAATTTTTTAGTCATTTTAACAATTATTGAACATAATTGAAGGTAAAGTGACTAGTTTAATGCGTGGCATCCAGCCTCTTAACACAGCAAACAGGAGTTTAGTCTCTCTCTGTTTTCACTGGAGGTAACATCTTGCTTGAGACTCCCTTCAACTAAACGCTTTTTTTCTGTGTTTCCAAGCAAATTATTGGTCATTTTGAAATATATTTTACATATTGACAATATATAATGCAGTGCAGTGTTGATTTAAAGAAAATAATCTTGAATTACACCAAGAGAGCTAAAATTTTATGGGTGAAATGGCGCCATGGGGTGACTTCTCTTCCACCCCAATGCCTTCTCTTCTTCCTTCTCCTCCACCCCCATTCTAAATCCCATCATCATCATCATCATCCAGGAGCCTTCTACATACACACCTCAAAGTAAGTGAACTTTTCTACCATTTTTGTTGAATTTAGGAAATTTTCGGTGAGCTGGAACCAATTACCCAAAAACCCATTGAAACAATGGTTTCGGTTAACGAACTTTTCGGTTAACAAACGACCTTCTGGAACGGATTGAGTTCGTTAACGGAGGGGTCACTGTATTGTATCTTCTCTGCTGAGGGAAGTGTCGTACTGACCAAAGGAGAGAGGGAAAAGCAGGCCTCAAGAGTGTGATAAAAGGAAACGTGTCAGATATCTTGTTGCTAACATGCACTGACCTCAGACTGCCCTCGCTCGCTCCCCGAAGGAACTGCAACCTCAGCCATGCATAACATCAACAGCTGAGACACAATTGAATAACTTGGTGAATAATTTGGTGCTGTTACATATTTACGACCTGGTCGTCGGGTTTGAACCCCGCCGTAAGTCGAGGAGAGACTATATACTGTACTGTATTATATAGTGATTTCTGGGTTCTGGAATTTAATAAATTATCCTGTACTGTGTTTACCAACTATGACAGGAAATAATATTTTTCCTTGTGGTTTTGTCTCCTGTGGGAATAAGCTGCTGATATATAAATTGCTCATATCTGAGGATTGACGTCATTGTTGAACTTTTCACATACTGTATGTTTTTAGTATTTATTTTATTTTATTTTTTATTTTTTTTTACAGGGATTAGCCCACCCAGGCACAGGTCATCAACCCACATTGGGGCCTGGGGGGGGGGGGATAAATAAGTTGAACCATAAATAAATACGAAAATGAAAAAAATAAAACAAGTCAAGAGTGAGAAATGATATGTATATGTTGTGTTGTCAAAGTAAGAGAAACAATTGAGACCCTGCAAATGAGGCATAAAGTCAGTCAGATGACAACTTGGGACTTGGTCACAATACAGTATTTGTGATGCCATATGGCAGCAGGGTCTACCATTAGACAACACATTATGCTTCCAATGTCTTCCCAGGCAGTAGTACCTCCCTGTTTGATAATTGCCGACTAGCTGCTGTACTGTACATACTGTAGTTCACTTTAAATCATAAATTTTAATGGAAGAGATGGAGGAGTTTGGAAGGCCAGGAAAGTGTGTTTGTGATGCATTTTTGCTGCAGTATAACAAAGTTTGGCATGTGGAGCTGGGTTCTTGGGCATTTTGTCACAGGACAATTCATCATTAGGTCATTATAAACCTAATCTAACCAAAGCATCAAAAACAAGGTTCAGATTATTTTGGTCAAGATCATTGTAACAGTTTTAATAGATGATATGTTTTTCTGATTATTAAAGTAAAAAGATTTACATCATATTTTTTGTATTTTATTTTTCAACAAATCAATCAATTAATCAATTTTTCTCCTACATTTGACAGGTAGTGCTACAGCAGGCATGGGTAGAGAACATTAGGCCAGTACTCGTCCTCAACAAAATAGACAGATTAATACTCGAGACCAAGTTGAGTCCTATCGACTGCTACTATCATATTGCCCAGATTCTGGAACAGGTGAGTGTTTTTATTATGGTTTTGTTAAGTAATCCTCTCACAAATGCAGTAAGTTTTTAAGTTTCCTTGACCACGACAAAAGTCATATGGGACCACTCGATTAATCCTGCAAGAAATAGTTTTATTTTTTCTTTCGGGGTTTATATATCACTTGTTTTAATATACAGTGGTCCCTCGTTTAATGAACACAATTCGTTCCAGAGGGTCGTTCGTTAACCGAAAATTTTGTTAACTGAATCCATTGTTTCAATGGGATATTGGGTAATTGGTTCCAGCTCACCGAAAATTACATACAAAGTAAAAAAAAAATGTAGTAAAGTACACTTACTTTGAGGTTTGTATGTTGATGATGCTGATGGGAATTTGAAGTGGGGGATGGAGGAGGAGAAGGGAGAAGAGAAGGAAGTGGGGGTGGAGGAGAAGCATTTTACTGCTTCTTGGAAGGCGAGTCACCTTCCATGATAATGTCAGGAACCTCTGGACTGACACATTCTCCAACAGGAAAATCCTCTCTGTTTTTTGAAGTGGAAGGCTGAGGGGAAGCATCTTTCTCCCACTGCCTTTTAGAGAAGAAACTGTAAATTTTTGGTTGTGGGGCATTTCACCTGATCATTAGCTGGTTCTTGAAGGAGACCACTTTGTCCTCAACAGTACACAAAATAGGTTCTTTTGTTTCCACATCAGGGTGCCTTAAAGCCAGTTTCCTGAACATCTCCCAGTGGTGAACAACATCTTTTAATTATGAAGAAGACATAAGGTTATCACTTTACCCTTCCTCTTCACAACTGTCTGTTTCTAGCATCTCATCCATTTGTTTCAAGTCTTCAGGAGTAAGTTCCTGCTCATGAGACCACAAGCTCTTCAACATCATCCTCCTCCACTTCGAGTCCCATTGTGACGAATGGACACAATCTCCTTGTCCAACTCCGTTTCTTCCTCAAATCCCTCAAAATCGTGGACTGCTGTTGACCACAGTGCTTTCCATGCAGAATTCAGGGATCGAATGGAGACTTCTTGCCATGATGACACGATCAATTTTACAGCCTCCAGGGTGTTGTATTGCATCTTCCAGAACTGTGCCAGTGTTGGATCAGTGGAAGTTGCCTGATGACACCTTCTGAACATTTTCTTCATGTACAGCTTCTTGAAATTGCTGATTACATTTTGGTCCATTGGCTGCATAATTGATGTAGTGTTGGGAGGCAAAAACAACACTTTGACAAAGTCAAATTGAGCCTCCAAAGTGCTGGCAAGTTCAGGGTCATGACCAGGGGCATTATCCAGAAGTAGAAGAGCTTTTAAAGGAAGTTTGTTGGTGGTTAGGTAACTTCACAGAAGGGCAAAACACCTCAACATCCCATTCATTAAAGAGCTGTCTCGTTACCCTTGTCTTACGGTTGGACTTCCAATAAACTCCAAGTTGTCCTCTTACCACCTTTTGTTGCTTGAACACTCTGGGGTTCTCAGAGTGGTAGACAAGCATAGGCTTCAGTCGGAAATCCTCTGAAACATTGGCACCAAGCAATAGAGTGAGATGGTCCTTCATGGGTTTTTGCCCCGGTAAAGAAGCTTCATCTCTTGTGATGATTTGACATGATTTTCGTCATGATGTGTGAGAGGGTTAATTAACTTAATACAGTATCTTGGTTGGTGATTGTAAATTTTAATTTTCCAAACAAGGGTACTGTATTAATGAATTGCTCTCATTAACCTTAAAGCATTGTATGTTATGGTGTTGCTGTACTGAACTTCTTGAGCAAAGAAAATGCAGAAGTATTGTTTTTGTATTTAATTTATCATTTCACTACGTATCAGCTTACTGGCCATTCAGGCAGTTGTCTGTTATTGATGGTGTACGAAGAAAACTGGAGGAATTATCAGGAGTGTGGGGTATGGATATGACTTGTCTGTCTATATTTGAATAATAATATAAGAATTACATTATTAACCTTTAGTTTTCTGAACTTCTGTAGGTCAATGCCTACATGGGTGAACAATACAACACAGCTGTCCTGGGTAAAACTTCTGAAGAAGTACAGAGGCGTCAACAAGCTGAGCGAGAGAGAAAGTTGATAATAGAGAGAGAGAGGAAAGTGTCTGAGTGCGAGACACCTGAGGCTCAACTCATGTTTGCAGACTGGGGAATTGAAACAGTGGACGACTCTGACCTTTACTTCTCACCAGAACGTGGCAATGTTGTCTTTGCAAGTGCTTATGATGGTTGGGGTTTTAGGTAAGTTTGTTTTGAAAATACTTTAATGTACTTGTCTACAATTTGCATTTAGAAATTCACCATCTTAATATTTTTATCTGGCCTAGATTTTAATCCATAAGTCAGTTGCATATTTCTGAATGATATAAGCTGGTGTGTTTATTAAGAGCTGAGTAAATTATCTAGCCACCTTTAGCAGCTCACCTGTCCAAAGCTGGTGATTATAAGAGCAACAATGGACAAAGACACTTAAAAGATATTTTAAAATCGCCATATACCGGAACACATCTAATACAGCAGTAACAATAAAATAAATAATACTGTAACAGGAAGTGAAGTTAGAATTTGTGTTTGCTCTTGGTCTCTGTCGAACTAATAGAATGAGAGAGAATTTACAAAATAAAAAAGTCACCTGAAGATTACACACACTTACTTGACATGATGATAAAACACCCTAATGCTAACTTAACCTCCCCCCCCCCCCCCCCCAGGTAGTGTTTTGGTGTTTAATCATTAGGTGAAACATGATGCAGTGCTTGATCTTGAAGTCATGCTAAAATTGCTCTTATTGCCCCTTAGTATAAGCACAAAATAGAGATGAATACAAATGAGAGAACCAAATATTTTTTCTCTTTTATTGTGTCCATTTTCAATGCGGTGTTATTGATTTTATTTTATTTTATTTTTATTTTTTATAAGTATTTAGTTGTCTTTGTACAGTTAATTATTAACGTCCTTTCACCTCTCCCCCTGAACCATGAACCCCGAAATTAAAACTTAAGAATTTGAAGAATTTATGAACGAGTCTGAATCTCAAGGTTTGTGGTTTAGGGGGAGAGGCAAATGGACTTTAGTAGTTGACTGTTCATCTTTGCATCCAATCTCAAAGTATTTATGGTCTCTTGTATTTTATTACAGCATTCATCACTTTGCTGATCTGTATTCAGCCAAGTTGGGGATGAACAAGGCTGTGTTGAACAAGACCTTATGGGGGGACAACTACATAGCAACTAAGGGAGGACAAAAGAGAATTATGTCGGGCGCGAGAGATAAGCGCAAGAATCCTCTCTTTGTCACCCTCATCCTGGAAAATCTTTACAAGGTCTATGATAGTGTTATGGTGAGGAAGGATAAAGGTGAGACCGAGAAACTGGCAGAGGCGTTGGGAGTAAAGATGCCGATGAGTGTGTTAAAATCAACCGATATGCGATTAAAGCTGAATTTCCTCTGTAGTGGTTGGCTTCCTTTGGCCACAGCTGTTCTGGAGATGGTGGTCGAGCATTTACCCAGTGCAGCGAACATGTCAGAGGACCGTGCGACAAAGCTCATGTGCTCGGCAACTCAGAGGTTTGACTCGCTTCCACCAGAAACACAGAAGCTTAAAGAATCTTTTGTTAGATGTAGCAGTGATGAAAATGAGCCACTTATTGTTTACGTGTCAAAGATGTTTGGCGTGCAGAGACAGCAACTCCCAAAGGAGAGATCATCAGGAAACAAAATAATAATTCGAGGCAAGAGCCAGGGTATCTTGTCTGATGAAGAAATAGCAACTCGCAGAGAGGAATTACGTCGCAGGAAAGAAGCAGCTGCTGCAACCGTAAATACAGATTCTGGTCAAGAGAGAGCAATGTCTTCAGAAGAAATTGATGAGTTAAAGAAACAACAGGAAGAAATTATACTGTATAAGCAGAAAACTGAGGAAGAGAGAAAAAAGTTGATGGAAGAGGAGGTGTTTGTTGCCTTTGCCCGTGTCTTCAGCGGAACTCTCAAGGCTGGGCAAAAGGTGAGGAGTCTTTGTGTTTATTTTTTGTATAGCAACATTAATTATGACTGCAGTATCATTTATATTCCTGGAGTAGTAATTATGTACAGTAGGATCAGGATATATCGCGAGAGAGGGTCCAACGATGTTTGCTATATACTAAATCGCTATATATACCGGGTAATTACATGTAATTAATGGGGAAAATAGGGTTAGGTTCTGGAGGCCAAAAAGGTGACTAAACTTGACTTAACGAGTTCCTTTTCTTACTAACTAAAGCACCAATGAACACTGGACTCAGGAACAACAGGCTACTGTATTTCAATATCAATATCAAGGAACACTAGACTCAGCAGCAGACTCCACACTGCCACCCCCACTTGACAATCCCACACCTACATAAACGAACACCAAAAATATTAGTTACGGTATTAAATATTTTCCATTACCTTCACTTCACTTTTCACGTCACTCGCATCCCATTTACACTCGCTTTAGAAATTGGAATCTGCACCAGACTTGGCAGCTGATGTGCCATCCCGCGAACAACAGACGACACACTGCCACCCTCATTTAACACTCATAAACAAACAAACCAAAAATATTAGTATTAAATCTTTCCATTATCTTTGCTTCACTTTTCACGTCACTAGCAACCCATTTACACTCACCTTAGGAGTCATAATCTGCAGCAGACTCGGCTGCTTTCTCATCACTCACTCAGAAAAACTAAGCGGGTGAGCGTGAATGCGCGAGTGAGCAGCCACGGTGGCGCCTCTGGTGAGCAAATTCACATTTGTTTGCCATGGTGGTACATTTGAAATATTTCCTGCCCGATTTCCCTTGCAAATTAAAAGAATTTATCGCTATACAGTCTCTCCTCGACTTATGGCGCGGTTCCGTCCCGACGACCAGGTCGTAAGTCGAAAAGGCGAAAATAATAGTACATATAAATTTTCACTTCTACGCTTGCCAGCCATTTTAAAGGGAATTACAAACAAAAATTTTGTCAGTACACAGCGCGATCACTAACGCCGGGACTCGAAAATACGTAATGTGAAAAACATTTTATCCTACCATGTTCGGATTGTCGTAAGTCGAATATGTCGTAAGTCGAGGAGAGACTGCATATAGGAAAATTCTGATAATTTTGGTGGCCGCTATATATCCCGACCCTACTGTACTGTACATTAGTAACTACAGTAATGCCTCTGATACCCACCTTCTCAGGGTTATACAGTAACAAGTTGTGATGGTTGGGCATACTAATTGTTTGATTTGTACTTGGACTCCATATTCAAATACACTCAAGAAAATAATTCATTTAAGAGAAATAATAGTGTGTGTTCCTCAAGAAGGCCAACATCAGTGTTGCTCACCGTGGCTTGTTATTCCCTGCAGGTGTATGTGTTAGGACCAAAACATGATCCAAGCTTGGCATTAAATCTGATGACTCTCGGTGATGAACAGGAAGAAGAAAGCTTGAAGGATCACAAGCACATTCATGTTTGCCAGGTATCGTTAATAATCATGTATCAATTATTATTGTTTATATCTTAATTTGGAGGTGATTATCCTTTAAGTGTCAGTAAACAAATCCCCTTTCTTGTTTGTTTTATGCTTAATCTATGTAATTTACAGATATCTGAAATTTACTTGTTGCTGGGCCGTGAGTTTGAGTGTTTAGAGTGTGCTGCTGCTGGCTCCGTGGTGGGTATTACTGGACTGGAGGGCTGCATCATAAAGAGTGCCACACTTTCCTCCACACTAGCCATGCCACCCTTCACAGAGCTTACCCTGAGTGCCACACCTATTTTAAGAGTTGCAGTCGAGCCACATGACCCGAGAGATCTGCCTAAGCTGCGTGCTGGTTTGAAGCTGTTGAACCAAGCTGACCCATGTGTTCAGGTAATTGTTCAATGTTCACTAAACCCTTCTTATCACTTTTAGCTAATATCACGTTCTGTCTTGTCCTCATAGGTCATAGACAGCAAACAACAATAGCACCTAACCTAATCTCACCTGATGTGGACTTGATGGTAAGAGTTTAGTGATATTCAAATTTGTCTTGATCGTTGCTTTATACCTTTGATTTGATTTGCAATGTCAAAGTTAATTAACCCTCTCACAGATATATATGTAAGTTTTTGTCAAGAAAATAGAATTATGTATGTTTACAGTCCCAATCCCTAACTCTAACCCATAAATGGATTTCACTGCTACATGTACCATATTATAGATTCCTTACACCTTGAGAGTAATAAGTACATTCTGGCAAAAATGTCCATCACTCTTGGTTCATTATCACTGATTATGAAGGCTTAAGGTCTTGTACACTCTCACTGACTCACCTCGAAGGTTACTCAGTTGCTAACCAAGAAGTAAACAGAATAATATAACATTACCGGTACATTAGTTGAGTGAGGAAGTGTAGAAAATTGTACATACAGACCCTGTACTTGTGCTACTCCTCAGTATGTCCTTCAGCCCACAGTCAGGACTCACTCCAGTTGAATTTCTGAGCTCTGTAGCAAAGCCAGTGTAACTTTTGTTTGATATGTGTCTCTTATGATATTTTAGCATTTTATAACTTATATATAATGGGCCACTCATTAAGACAACCAATATGTGTGTGTACTAACTTGTCAGAGTGTTAAGACTTGATTTTGTGATTGTGTATATTTGTAGAGCACCTTGCAATTTGTTAGGGTATCACAGTTTGGAATGAATTTTCAGTGGTCTTAGATTCGACCTAATTTTTCCCATTTTTTGTTGAAGAACCTCCCCATATGTGTCACTGATCATACAGACAAGAGATAATGAGTGAGAGGATATAGTAAACTCTTGCTATTCGTGGGGCTTAGGTTCCAAGGAATGGCGCGAATTGGCAGAACCACGAATAGCAACTTATACTACCTTAGTATACCTATGCTGTGTATGAGAAACTTAAATTACCAATACAGTATTGTACTACTTACCTTCGTATGTGAAAGTTTGGAACTTGGTGAAGTGTACTCTACAGTAGGATGAAATCTGGTTACTGAAGCATAGAGATCACCAGGATCACTGTTGGAAGAGGTCTTTATGTATTTCCTGATAGGGAACCAATGCCTGTTTGATTTCTTGGACAATCTTAAGGTTCCATTTCATGGAAGAATCATGGTCAACAATGAAATCAGTTATCACCTTCACATGTTGAAAATGCTCAAGCCCCAACATTCTTGTTGCAAATCCATAATTTCTTCCACTTCATCTTCCAAATCCTCTTCTGCCAGTTCCTTTCCATGCCCATCAATCAGCTCTTCCAAGTCTTCAGCAGCCATGTCCACAAACCCCTCGCTACCCAATTGATGCGGAACACTCACAATGTCATTCACATCCTTTACTATGGACACCAATCCCTGGTAGTTAGTCACATACTCAGGCCATAAGTTTTGCCAACAAGCATTCAGTGTTTCTGGTTTGAATTCACTAATGTTGGTAATGCAGTCCGCAATGTTGTACTCCTTCCGACACTTGCTAACATTAAGGTCACGGTCTGCATCCATGGCACTGTTGATACAACCAAAAGAGCGCCAGGTGTAATATGCCTTGAAGGTGTGTATTACACCCTGATCGAGAGGCTGAATAAGAGCAGTGGTGTAAAGGGGTAGGAACACCACCTCTGCACCTGGATGGCTAAACTGCAAACTTTCTAGGTGGCCTGGTGCATTATCTCTCAATAATAGTACCTTGAATTTCATCTTCTTGGAAGCAAGGTACTTTTCCACTTATGGGATGAAGCATTTATGAAACGAATCCAGGAATGCTTGCACAGTTACCCATGACTTTGTTTGACTGGCTAAAGTCCTAGGGTTTGCTGAGCTGTTAAGCAAGCCAGGTTTGATCATGTGGCCAACCGCACTGCCACAAACGATGAGCATTACTGTCTTTGACTGCCTTGAATGCAGGGGCACGCCTCTCCTGCTTATTAATGTAAGTTCTACCAGGCATCCTTTTCCAATATAGACTAGAATCATTACCATTACAAACTTGCTCTGGTCTATAGCCTTTCTCATCCCCTCCTTTAACTTATCTAAGAATTCAACTTTCTTTGTCAGGGTCATCACTCACTTCTGCCTTTTACATTTCACTCTATTAGCATCACTAGCACTGACACTAGGTTGTCTTTTAGGGGCCATTTCACACACAAAAACACTAAAGTTTTGAGAGTACAACACAGATGCTGTGTCACAGGCAATGGTTGACCACCAACAGAGGGAGAGGAGATGCTGCGGGCGCACGGGGTGACTCATTGCTCTGCAGGAGAGGCTCACAAGCTAGCCACCATCTGCTTACTGCGAATCATCGAAATTGCAATGGTTTACTGTATTTTACATACATATTTCACAATCCGGTGACTCGGATGTTCAAGTATAAGAATAAAAATTTTGACTAATTTATTCTAGGTTGCATTACAAAAGAGTGGAGAATACGTCATACTCACTGCAGGGGAGGTACACTTACAACGCTGCGTGGATGATCTGCAGGAACGGTACGCGGGTGTCCCTGTACGAATCTCCGACCCTATTGTGCCATTCAGAGAGACCATCATTTCTCAACCTACAGTTGACAGACTTAATGAGGCCATTGAAGGAGAAAACATCAATTTCAAGAAGGTTAGTAATCTGTCTTAGGATATTTTTGTTTCTTTATTTGTTATTATCTAGTAATGCTGATACAAGTACCCCTTGCTATACAAAAATTCACTTACACAAATTTCTTAAATTGCCACCTCTTTTTCTTGTTACGAAAGCTTTCCTCGCTTATACGAGTTTAGGTCCTGGCAAAAATTCAAAATCCACACCTCCGGGAGTCAAGTGGGGCAGCCACATCCCCTACCAGGCAGAGGTAGGAGTTATGTTATGGTAATATTTGGTAGATGAACTTCACTTTCTTCACCTTTTTTACTCCATTAAATGCATGCACAATTCTGCATACATAATATGAAAAAAAAGTAAAAGAAATACAGTAACTATCATAAGGTGAAAAACATAAAGGGAATAAACATTTCTTTGTGTGTGTGAGAGCGAGAGGTGGAGCTGGGTTGCTATGGCAAGGCTAGAGGGCGGCTACCGGTGATGCAGCCAGTGTCTATGCAAATGGCGGTTGTGTTAAACTTTGATTTAGCTTTTCCTTAATGGTTTTAGCTGTATATTTTCATTTAGATAGTACATTATTAACCCTTTTGCCCTGAGTTAGGGTGCGGGAAAATAGGCGTTCTGGAACGTCATCCGGGGCCTAAGGGTTAATGTTTTTAATGCGTTAGGTAGTAAAGTACAGGTATTCCTCGAGATAAGAATGGCTTAGGGTAAAAAAATATGTTTTTAGGTGAATTTACTTATCACAAATAAAATCATATGGGAAAAATAGGGCTTGGTTCCCCAATGACAAATACCCCAAAACACAAAATCAGTTCACATACCAGAACAAAACCTACCTAACTAATGATAATTGGTACACAGCTACTGTCTTGTAGTTTACTCCCTAACACGTCTGTCGTGCGAGGGTTGCTTGTGGGAGAACTTAGTCTTTGTACATAAGATAAAAAAATACTGCGTTGCCATATGACAGAAAACGGGAACACAGCGGAGCAGTGAGTGAAGAAATGCCAGCCGTACCTCTTTCTGTCCCACCCTCAGTGCTTGCTTCTACACACATAATGTTTAATACTTTTATGTTTTTAACCTTAAGATAATTAAGGAAAAGGGAAGCACTGGAGCACCTTAACTTTCATCTTTATTCAAGACATCTTCAGAGACAGCTGAATTTACAGGGACTGAGGGAGGCTTACAGTATATACAAAGGGCGACCTATGTAACATCAGGTGTAGGCAAGTGTAATCCCAATGGCCTTATGACACTCTGAGTCCCACTGAATCACTCATGCCATGACTTCATCAGTGCATATGCTCCAACATTGGATGCAGAGGATGATATCAATGAGGCCATTTACGCCATAGGGAGAAATGGACTAGACAAATGTAATGCCAACGGCCACGAATCACATTTGCGTACGGGGGGGGGGGTGTACAAAGAAATGTATATCCCTTTGTGTTTATCCTTAAGACAATTATTTCTTTTACCCATAGTTTTGTATATGTGTGTGAAGACACATACACACACACAAATCAATAATAATAGGAAAATCCTCTCACAAATAATCAGAAACACTTACAACCTAACACATAAAAAAAAAATACTGTTTAACTTTGGTACAGGCTGTACCTCTCTAGTCCGGCAACCTCGGGACCTGACCGGTGCCGCACCATGGAAATTCACCCTTTTCCTGGATAGATAGTGAATTGTGCTTATGCCTGGAAGCACTAGCACCACTTTCTCTGCGTCATGGTCTCTTTGAAGACATATTGAAGGGTTAAATGTCGTATAGTACCTTCTCAAATTTCGCGAGTTTTTAATTCTTAACGTATTTTATTGAAACACAAAAAAATAAATAAATAAAAATTTTGACGGCGGAAACTTGAATTTCGACTGGTTTGAACGGCCCGCCAACGTGCAGACGACGTGCATAATCGTGTAAACAGTGTCATTTCTCTTATGTACAAGAGATTCATTATTGTTTATTACTGAATGTCTTTTTTATCGAATTAATGTTTGTGTGCAAAATGAGCAATAAAATTCATTAATAATACGTAGAATATAAAAACACACAAGGAAATGACACAGCATTGTTTTCGTTGATTACAAAACCAGTGACTGACTGGTTCTACATATAAAACTGAAGAAAATAAGACCTTGGTTGTAGCTGTAGTAAAATTAATATGGTTGTTTTAAGTAATGTTATTTAATGTTAATAAATGGAACAATAGAAGTAGCTAACGATAATGGTAAAGGAAAAAGAGATCGCATATGTAAGTGCGCATGCACACACGTGAAAACATATCATCATTACTTTACATAAGAATATGAAAGCAACACTTATTTACTGTTCATATATATTTTAATTAATGTTTCTGAATTTGTTTTTATTGAATTAATGTACGTGTGTGCAAAATTAACAATACAATTTATTAATAATATGTGGAATATTAGAGGAGACGAGACGGCTGCCGGCATTGTTTATGTTAAAGCTTACAAAACCAGTGACTGATTGGTTCTACATATAAAACTGAAGAAAATAAGACCCTGAGTTTAGCTGTAGTAAAATTAATGTAAAAAATGAATATGGTTGCTTGAAGTACCTGTAATGTTATTTAATGTTAATAAATGGAACACTATAAGTAGCTAACCATTAATGGTAAAAAAAAAAAAGTGAGACTGCTCGTATGTAAGTGCGCACATGTGAAAATTTATCGTCATTACTCTACATAAGAATATGAAAGCAACACTTATTTACGGCTCATGTATATTGAAGGGTTAAATGTTGTACTCTGTATAGACAAGCAGAGAGAGTGCAGCCGAACTGCCGGATGTGAACAAACCTTAATTTCCCACGGCTTTTTTTTTTTTTTTATTAAGGGGATTAGCCCACCCGGGCATAGGTCACTGACCCACATTGGGGCCTGAGGGGCAAAAATTTAATACTCCTGCAATAATAATAATAATAATTCAGAGAAGTAAAAAAAATGCCGGACTAGAGAGGTACAACCTGTACTTTACCTTGTGGGAGGGAAGTCTGGGCTCACCACCACAAGGGGTGGGGCTGAGTAAGGGCCTTACTCTGTTCATTTCTCCCCAAGTTGGCTGTACCAGCTGACTCCCTACTCAAGGGGGGGATACCTGTACAATGTGAACTTCAGTGATGTTTTTATCATTGTAAGGTAATAAAAAAGGATGCTATGTAATAAAACCGATAGTGGCCAGTACTCATTGAATTACACGATCTTAGCTATATACAGTATTACCCCGCCTAACGCGGTTTCACTTAACGCGTTTTACCATATACGCGGTGCCTCGCCAGAGCTGAACTTTCACTTAACACGGATTTTTTCCACATATACGCGGTGAGTGTCCGGCTCGAGACGCTATTTTTAGATTTGCCCCACCCGCCACCCTGCCTGACTGCCTGTTTTAGCTCATAAAATTCATACAAATTACCCGGCCAGAATATAATTTACATTGCTGGAATTCTTATAATTTGGTGATCATTTTGAATATAAACATCATATATTTTGCATTAGACATACAAATTTTAGATAACATTTTTTCTCTGGGTAACTATGTTATCTTTTGTGCAAAATATATGACATTTATATTCAAAATATTCCTGGTCTTACAAGGAATCCAGCAATGTCAATTGTATTATCCTAACTTTAGTTTGAGGTATTATTTATTAAAATTTAGTGGTTTTCCCCCAAAAATTTCTCAGAGAGGGAAGAGCCGGCAGTGTAGTGTGAGAGGGGGAGGGAGTCGAGTCCATTATTTGAATGGACATTAACTTGGCGACTGTATTTCTCTATTTCTCTTAAGTATTAATTGTGTGCATGTACCATCATAAAATTAAGATGTTATTTTTACTACAACATAGTTATATGTCTTCAAAAAGTGGAGTTTGGGGGTCGGGTCGGTTTCTATTGGAATTAATCCCATATGTTCTGTTGTTCACTTAACGCGGATTTCACTTAACACGGGACCCTCTGGGTTCTATTGACCGCGTTAAGTGGGGTACAACTGTACAGTAAGTCCCCAAGTTACGTACATAATGGGGACCAAAAGGTTGTACTTAACTCGAAATGTACGTAACTCGATAATTTCCGCGAGTTTCTTTGGAAAATCCTGTGCTGTTTTCCAATCAGCACTCGCCGCCTCACCAGTCACTCGAACATTATGCAGCTTATTTCGCACCTTGAATCGGTTAAACCACCCATTGCTAGCATTGAATGTCACAGTATCATCAGGGTGATCTTTCTTTAGGTCGTTGAAAAGACTTAGGGCTTTCTCCTGAATCATACTGAGACACAGAGGCTTACGTTTTTGTGTGCAGTCCTCGATCCACAGCGCAAGATATTTTTCCATTTCTTCCAGAACCTTCCCTCTTCTTTTAGTTATAATCGTAGATTGCATTGGCACTGCAGATTTCACATGTTCCTTGATCTTTTCTTTGCCCTTATCAATTGTATTAACAGTTGACCGACTCAGGTTAAATTTGCGGGCAACATTGGTCAACTTTTCACCACTTTCAAGCAGTTTTATTATGTCCATTTTTACCTCTAGTGAGATTGCTTGACGTTTCGTAGCACTCCCACTGGCTTCACCACTCTTACGCTTTACACCAGTCATTGCACACAGAGTAAAGTGTACAAAATAGGGCAGAAATTCACAGGAGAAGTACTGTATGCACAATGACCACACTTGTTGTTTTGGTGCGTCTAGCGTGTCGTCTGCATGGTCAGTGATAGTGGCGGTGCGGCTGGCTCGCCCGCCAAATTTAAAAATTGCTCGCCCTTTTAAGACAATATTTTTGCAATTAAAGACTTCAGAAACGATGTACGTATCGGCCGTTTGTACGTAATTCGGATGTACGTAATTCGGGGACGAACTGTACTCTATTTTTGTGATGTGAAGTGAACAGTGTTCTTAATGATGTGGTGAGTGTTTCTTTTCTAGTGATAGTAATATTCGAGGAAATTTTTTTCGGTGATAAACGTGGGTCCGACTGGCCAGGTTCAGTATTGGAAATGTATTCATATCCCTCCCTTTGGTAACCCATGTCTCCAAACAGCCTACCTATATGACCTATAGCAAACCTAGCCTCCAATCACGTCCGTCATTACACAACCGATACCCATTCATTCTTAAACAGTGATACTGCTACTGCAACGTTGCCGTTTGGAGACACGGGTTACCACAGGAGGTTTAGGAACACATTTCCGCAAATGTACCTATCCATTGAACCTTATGCTATACAGCATGTAGAATATCATGATAGAGTGGTAAATAATATGTAAATTTCATGAGAAAATAGACATTTGGTTGTAAGTTAGTTTTATTAAGAAAAGAAGATATTTTGTAATGAATACTGGAGTGGATTACTTTCAAGTAGTAAGTCTTCATGTCCATCTGTCTGTCAGTAGCATTATTCAAGTCTTAAAATTAAGGAAGCTGTAGTATGTAAATATTAAGGTGACGATGGCAGTACTACTACAACAGGTACAGATGCTGATTGAATTCATGCACACTGCTACTTCTTTGATGTTCCCACGCTACTCGTCCACCTTCCAAATTACTTTTATGAAAAAAATATTTCTTTGTTGCAGGTGGATAATTCTGATCCTTTGGGTGTGGTAGAAGTAAGTGGCCATTTCGGAAAACTACGCTGCAGAGCTGTGCCTCTGCCTGATGCTGTTACAAAACTGTTGGAACAGAATGAGAAACTGTTGAAATTGGTTTCCAAAGCTGGCGCCATTGTTACTGATGCAACAAATGCACAAGATGGTTCGGGCAGGGAGGTGTATGATGATAGTTCCCTCAAAGATGATGATGAGCAAGACACTTCACTACATAAGGATGCCTTAAGTAAAGCTCTGGAAAATCGACAGAAGTTGAATAGAGAAACTTTTCAAGCAATAACAGAATTTAAAATGTGTCTAGATAAGGCATTCAAAAGTGCTGGTGATGAGTGGCAAAATGCAGTAAATGAAATATGGAATTTTGGTCCACATGGGTGTGGGGCAAACATTTTACTAAACCATATCCCAGCATATCCCCGACCTTCAATCTGGGAAAAGTCTACTTTGGTCGACTGTCCTTTGGCTGCTTACGACACTAATTTTGTTACAGGATTTCAAATAGCCACTGCTGCTGGTCCATTGTGTGAGGAACCAATGATGGGAGTGTGTTTCATTATAGAAGACTGGAAATTGGCACCAACAAATACATCTATAAATGGAGTGGATGCACTACAGACATTTGGCATGTCATCTGGACATATTATTTCCCTTTCTAAAGACACGTTAAGAAAAGCATTTGAGCAGCAGTGTCAAAGGCTGGTTTGTGCCATGTACTCATGTGTGATCAGTGTCACTTCAGAAGTAGTAGGAAAGATGTATAGTGTAATTGGCAAGAGACAGGGGCAAATTGTTGATGGTGACATAACAGAGGGTTCTACGTCTTGGAATATCACTGCATATCTTCCTGTCATTGAAAGTATGAATTTCGCCAATGAGTTACGGAAATCGGTGAGTTTTGCTTTTTTTAATGTTCTAGGTTAGCACGAAATTGTTAGTTTTGTTCAGGGTTAGCACACAAGAAAACACACTAAGGGTTATCTGCAAGAACTTATTTATTTGTTTAAGTTCATGGTATACAATATGAATAATTGATAGAAGTGGTGGTAAATTCTGCCCAAGTGTGGATTTTCTGGACTATATTAGAGAGGGTTGATAGGAAATAACAGCCAGATTGAAGCAGATTTGCATTTTGTTGTGGAAGGGGAAATGATAGAACACATGTTACAATGAAGATAATGTGTATGTACTGTATTTGCTATTGCTTGTGGCCATCCAGCATTAATTGCGTCCAGATGCTCTCTTGGTGACTCCAGTGTACTGATAATTGATTAGTTTTTTTATTTACAGACTTCAGGGGAAGCAATGCCTCAACTTGTGTTCTCTCACTGGGAGATATTGAATATTGATCCATTTTGGGAGCCACAAACCACTGAAGAAGTTATGCACTGGGGAGAAAAGTCTGACAGTGAAAACGTTGCCAGGAAGTACATCAATGCTGTGAGGAAGAGGAAAGGACTTGCTATTGATGAAAAAATTGTTGAATTTGCCCAAAAGCAACGGACATTATCTAAAAACAAATAGGAATTGAATAATCTAATATTGCTTATATTGTTTTAATGCATTACTTAATTTATGTGCAGGTACTGTATCCCCCAATAAACAAAAAAAAGTTGTAATGAGTTACATTGACACCTTTTTCTTTTTACAGTACGTACAGTAAAGCCTCGAATAATGACAAAGTGTCCTCCAGTATTGCAGTGCAAGGTGAATCATCTAATTGCCATTAAAATAAAGCAATAATTAACAGATGCATTAACAAGTGTGACCTTTTCATGTCTTTTCCTCCCAAAACAATACAATTACTATTGTATTGTACAGGGTATACTACTGTACAGGTCGTCGTCGACTTACGACCTAGATTGGTTAAGTCGGCATGTTATAATTACCTTACGTATATTATAATGTGTAATGATAATATAATCATCTTTGTTCATTATTGTTACGGTCGTCAGGTTTAAGTCAAGCACTGCATACTACAGTACAATTGGTTTATTATTTACCCAACATAAAAAAAAAAATACAGGTGCAAAACATATAAAACATTTTAGTTGCAAAACATACAAAAAACATCTTATTGGCCGCTGGTGCTTGGCTGTGGATCGTCGATGTCGTCAGCTGGGGCAGCGTTTGGGGTAGCCGGAGGAGTTGTTTTTTTCATGAACATGGTGAGCTTTGTCTGAATTGTTCGTTTCTTCTTCTCGTAAATTTCTTGATACGGACGAAACGAATTGCGTGCCATCCGCTCAATCCTTGCAAATCGTTCGACGTTTGGGTCCATACCTTCAAAATGGGTAAGAAGTTTATTCAGTAGAGATAAACCTTCTGATAATCCCTTAGTGGTGAACGTCCTTTGTGGCTCCTCCTCTTTGTCCGCTGCTTCTCTTTCTTCTTCTGCTACTTTTTCTTCTTCCAATTCGATTAGCTCTTCATTTGTAAGTTCTTCTGATTCTTGGTCTAGCAACTCCTCAACATCTTCCACTTCACATTCCAAAGAAAGATCTTTTGGCAGTTTTACCATTTTTTCCCAAATAAATTCCAAGACAAAGGACAGACACGGAGGGAAGTGTGCTGTACCAGCGAGTGTGTTTGTAATTGAGCGCGGCTCCAGCTCCCGGCAGCGCCAGGAGGCTGGGGCCGAAACTGTCGTACCGCCGGTCGTAAAGTCTAACAGACGTAAGTTGCGTAGGTCATACGTCGACGACTACCTGTATATTAAAAATATATACAGTGAGGTATGCTATAACGAATGGAGTCTATGAATATTCCTATAACGAACGGTTTTACCTATAAAATTGAATGCTATAACTAACGAAACTCCTACAACAAACACGGGTGACTACGGGACTATTTCGTCCTGCTCATGAATATCGTTGTACCGCGGCTTATAGCAAGAGCGTCAGGTGCCATATTGGTTCACTGTGTAGTCAGTGCACCACTGAACTTGTTGAAATTTCGTCTTTTGATGTGGAAATTCGTGTTATTTTTATAACTATTTTGTTAAACAAGTGTACAATTGTAACAATGACTCGTCAAAAGCGAGTAAAAGCTAATAACCCTTGAAACTAAGAAAGAAATTATAAATAAACAGACAAAGTGCCTGTAAGACAGTCACCAAAGAGGGCTAGGAAGGATGACTCCTCTCCTTCCACCTCTTCTCCATAATTCTCTCCTCCCCCCTCCTCTGCCTCCTGTCCTGCATGCTGAACAACACTTAGGCAAGATAAAGTACCATATTTTTTACAATTTCCACAGAAATTTTTCTGTGTTATGTGGTTGTATTTGGGGGCCTGGAACGGATTAATCCTCTAACTAACAAGGTTCTAGAACTGAATATGTATTTGATTGAATTAATCTTTATATATGCCAAATGAACAATACAATTCATTAATAATACGTAGAATATTAAAACGAGGATATAAGACGGCATAGTTGTCAGTTATCCACCTGAAACTAAAGAAAATAAGACCCTGGTTGTTGTTGTAGTAAATTTAATGAAAAAAAAAATGTTTTTAATTAATGTTATTTAATGTACAGTAGATGTAACCCGACAAAGAAAAAAGTGAGACATTGTAATTTTACTGTTAAGTATTTGATTGGTATAAATTATTAGAGGCCATAATTTTTCTATTCACTAGATTCCAAACTTCTTGAACTTACTATTATTTCAAATAAATTTTGTCCTATTTTCAATCTGTGAAACTGACATTACATGTTGACTGTTTGCTGGTGGTGTTCCACTATGAAATCATGTGACATTCCATCAACTGATCTATCATAGGTCTGTCAAGCATTTTTAATTAATTAAACCTAATGTTACTATCAATTTCCATTTCTGTAGAAGTTATAGATCATTGAATTTGTTTAAATTGACAGTTAGGCTATAAGATGACAATTTCAAAGCTTAAAACTTTATCACCAAAGCCTCCACACTCCATTAGTGCTTTAAACATTGAAAAGTATTATGTAATTTATATCATCTAAGTTTGGAAAAAGTTACGTATTATTTATAAAACATCAAGGAAATCTGAAAAAATTCACACAATACACTGCTTATCAATGGTTAATCCCCAATCATCATTAATCTAAAGTTACACAGCACTACCACTTGTATGTACAATTGTGTATAAAAATAAATGAAACTACAATAGGATTTTCTTTCTAGACAAACTAATGCAGTAGTTACCTCGAAACTTATAAGTTTACATAGCTTGGATACATGACTTGGATATTTTGAAAATGTACTGTATGATCCCACTCACACTGAGATATATATATATATAAAAAAAAAAAAAAAAAATCCTTTTCGCGAGTGATAAACACTCGCATGCATTTTACAGTATAGGGATGACTAATCATGAAATCCCAAAAATTACTTTGAATATAGATATTTCCAAATGTAATAATTTCAGTGTTTATGGGTCTACATAGCCCCCAAACCACTGGTCCATACATCTGTAAATAATATTTTTTTTAATAGTAAACGACTGGATACTTTCCGGACAGACCTCGTACATTATGAGACTGAAGACGAGTGAACTCCTCCCACCAACATTTACTCCCCCTTTTCACCATAAGTCAAAATCACGGTGCCCAATTAAAGTAACACCTGTACAGACCTGTCTTAAGAACATTCTTACAGCTTAATGACTTAATTTATAATTATCCTTAGGTGTCTACAAATCCAAAAGCCATTGCATATATTCAGAAAAAAATTTACATATTTCAAGAGGAGTGTTCAATCTAATAAAAATAATTAACGGTTTATTGAAAGAGCATAGCAGCCAGAAGGCTAAAAATATACAGTTACATAATTGGGGAATGGGTTTTGATTTGCAAATAATATACAAGCAACATTAGTGATACAAATAAGATATATAATAACTAGATGGGGAAAAACTCAAACTACAGGGCATTTCAGTGCATGAAGTAGGATTTACTGGGAGTGAATACACTGGTTTATTACAAGTTATTGATAATTTTTACAACGGTTGGGACTGGGCTGTTCTTATAGCAATCAGTTCGTGCACTTATGGGCTGGATGCGGTTGTGGTGTCGAACAGCAATTCTCGGGATAGGGATCTCAGGTGGTAGTAGGAGCCGGTGTCGAGTATGTTAAGAGTAACATAGATGACATTATCTGAATGTAACAAAGTTAATCAATACAAATATCTAACACTTTATAGCCTTAACACTTAACATTGTAAGAATCTAAATATAATTATTTCATACAAAATCTAATAAAATATAATTCCACTACTTTATCAGACCAACACCTAGATGGGACTAACCACGAGACTTTTGATTTGGTTGTTTCACATATATTTCCACTCAAATAATATCTAATCAAACAACTTTAGAATAAACATACCTAATGAAAGACATCCAGAGCACCACTGTTAACCACACCAGTTCACCTGAAAGAGGTATATTCTCAATAACATTCCCTTTAACAAGTACAATATTCATATTAATTTATTTTTCAGAGAGATTCCCATTCGATAAATAATCACTATTTTCATTTGTCCCTATCTTTTTTTCATCATTATTCATTTACCTCAAATTATATTGGCCAACTTTTGATGGTATTTACCTTGTAATTAATTAATAATTAACTCATATTGGACATATCCCACAACAGATGTGATCAGACTGGGGAATATGCCATCCGTGTGCACAAAAGGTTATACAGCATATGTAGAGCTTTTCTGAGGGCCAGCCATCATTTAACTGTAAAATAAAATTAGGTCAACAGGAACCAATGTATTTAAAAAAATTATTGAGTTCAACAGTTCAGTTCGCCCTAGTTAGCATCAATGAATCAGTAAATAAACAGATACAATGATTTCATCATACAGTATAAAAAGACAACAATGCAAGACAAATTACGTCTGGACATACCTTTTTTCTTCTTTTACCATGTAATCATCCTCACCTTTCACCTGCAAGTATAAAAAGTCAATAAATGATAAATTTGCAGCAAATTTTCCTACAGTAACCACACACTATTATTACCCTCAGTTCGCTGTAGGACATGTTGTCTTCATGACTCCGTGAACCAGTGTCTCACCATAATCAGGATACAATATTTCTAACACAAAAAGGAAGCCTAGTTAATGAATTCGTATAACATTTTATTTTCATTCATGAGCACATACTTCATGAGACTGAAGACGAGTGAAGTCCTCCCACCACCATTTACTCCCCCTTTTCACCACAAGTCAAAATCACGGTGCCCAATTAAAGTAACACCGGTACAAAACTGTCTATGAACATTCTTACAGCCAAATGCCTTAATTTATAATTATCCTTAGGTGTCTACAAACCCAAAAGCCATTGCATATATTCAGAATTTTTTTACAGATTTCAAGAGGACTGTTCAATCTCAGCAGGTATCATGTTAAGAGTAACATACATGACATTATCTGAATGTAACAAAGTTAATCAATAAAAATATCTAACACATTATATCCTTAACACTTTATATTGTAAGAATCTACATATAATTATTTCATGCAAAATCTAATAAAATACCATTCCACTACTTTATCAGACCAACTAGACGTGACTAAACATGAGACTTTTCATTTGGTTGTTTCATATATTTCCATTCAAGTAATATCTAATGACACTACTTTAGAATAAACATACCTGATAAAAGACATCCAGAGCACCACTGTTAACCACACCAGTTCACCTGAAAGAGGTATATTCTCAATAACATTCCCTTTAACAAGTACAATATTCATATTAATTTATTTTTCAGAGAGATTCCCATTCGATAAATAATCACTATTTTCATTTGTCCCTATCTTTTTTTCATCATTATTCATTTACCTCAAATTTTATTGGCTAACTTTTGATGGTATTTACCTTGTAATTAATTAATTATTAACTCGTATTGGACATATCCCACAACAGATGTGATCAGACTGGTGAATGTGCTATCTGTGTGCACAAAGGGTTATACAGCATATGTAGAGCTTTTCTGAGGGCCAGCCATCATTTAACTGTAAAATACAGTAAAGTTAGGTTAACAAGAACCAATGTATGTAACAAAATTATTGTGTTCAACAGTTCAGTTCGCCCTAGTTAGCATCAATGAATCAGTAAATAAACAGATACAATGATTTCATCATACAGTATATAAAGACAACAATGCAAGACAAATTACGTCTGGACATACCTTTTTTTTTCTTTTACCGTGTAATCATCCTCGCCTTTCACCTGCAAGTACAAAAAGTCAATAAATGATAAATTTGCAGCAAATTTTCCTACAGTAACCACACACTATTATTACCCTCAGTTCGCTGTGGGACATGTTGTCTTCATGACTCCGTGAACCAGTCTCTCATCATAATCAGGAAGTAATATTTCTAACACAAAAAGGAAGCCTAGTTAATGAATTCGTATAACATTATATTTTCATTCATGAGCACATTCTTCATGAGACTGAAGACGAGTGAAGTCCTCCCACCAACATTTACTCCCCCTTTTTACAAAGAAGTCAAAATCACGGTGCCCAATTAAAGTAACACCTGAACAAAACTATCTAAGAACATTCTTACATCCAAATGCCTTAATTTATAATTATCCTTAGGTGTCTGCAAACCCAAAAGCCATTGCATATATTCAGAAAAAAAAATTACAGATTTCAAGAGGACTGTTCAATCTCAGCATGTATCATATTAAGAGTAACATAGATGACATTACCTGAATGTAACAAAGTTAATCAATACAAATATTTAACACATTATATCCTTAACACTTTATATTGTAAGAATCTACATATAAAAATTTCATGCAAATTCAAATGAAATACCATTCCACTACTTTATCAGACCAACAACCAGATAAGATTAACCCCGAGACTTTTGATTTGGTTGTTTCACATATTTGCATATAAATAATATCTAATGAAACTACTTTCGAATAAACATACCTGATAAAAGAAATCCAGAGCATCACTGTTAACCACACCACTTCACCTGAAAGAGGTATATTCTCAATAACATTCCCTTTAACAAGTACAATATTCATATTAATTTATTTTTCAGAGAGATTCCCATTCGATAAATAATCACCATTTTCATTTGTCCCTATCTTTTTTTCATCATTATTCAATTACCTCAAATTATATTGGCCAACTTTTGATGGTATTTACCTTGTAATTAATTAATTATTAACTCGTATTGGACATATCCCACAACAGATGTGATCAGACTGGTGAATGTGCTATCCGTGTGCACAAAGGGTTAAACAGCATATGTAGAGCTTTTCTGAGGGCTAGCCATCATTTAACTGTAAAATAAAATTTGGTTAACAAGAACCAATGTATGTAACAAAATTATTGTGTTCAACAGTTCAGTTCGCCCTAGTTAGCATCAATGAATCAGTAAATAAACAGATACAATGATTTCATCATACAGTATATAAAGACAACAATGCAAGACAAATTACGTCTGGACATACCTTTTTTTTCTTTTACCGTGTAATCATCCTCGCCTTTCACCTGCAAGTACAAAAAGTCAATAAATGATAAATTTGCAGCAAATTTTCCTACAGTAACCACACACTATTATTACCCTCAGTTCGCTGTGGGACATGTTGTCTTCATGACTCCGTGAACCAGTCTCTCATCATAATCAGGAAGTAATATTTCTAACACAAAAAGGAAGCCTAGTTAATGAATTCGTATAACATTTTATTTTCATTCATGAGCACATTCTTCAGGAGACTGAAGACGAGTGAAGTCCTCCCACCAACATTTACTCCCCCTTTTTACAAATAAGTCAAAATCACGGTGCCCAATTAAAGTAACACCTGAACAAAACTATCTAAGAACATTCTTACATCCAAATGCCTTAATTTATAATTATCCTTAGGTGTCTGCAAACCCAAAAGCCATTGCATATATTCAGAAAAAAAATTACAGATTTCAAGAGGACTGTTCAATCTCAGCATGTATCATATTAAGAGTAACATAGATGACATTACCTGAATGTAACAAAGTTAATCAATACAAATATTTAACACATTATATCCTTAACGCTTTATATTGTAAGAATCTACATATAAAAATTTCATGCAAATTCAAATGAAATACCATTCCACTACTTTATCAGACCAACAACCAGATAAGATTAACCCCGAGACTTTTGATTTGGTTATTTCACATATTTGCATATAAATAATATCTAATGAAACTACTTTCGAATAAACATACCTGATAAAAGAAATCCAGAGCATCACTGTTAACCACACCACTTCATCTGAAAGAGGTATATTCTCAATAACATTCCCTTTAACAAGTACAATATTCATATTAATTTATTTTTCAGAGAGATTCCCATTCGATAAATAATCACTATTTTCATTTGTCCCTATCTTTTTTTCATCATTATTCAATTACCTCAAATTATATTGGCCAACTTTTGATGGTATTTACCTTGTAATAAATTAATTATTAACTCGTATTGGACATATCCCACAACAGATGTGATCAGACTGGTGAATGTGCTATCCGTGTGCACAAAGGGTTAAACAGCATATGTAGAGCTTTTCTGAGGGCTAGCCATCATTTAACTGTAAAATAAAATTTGGTTAACAAGAACCAATATATGTAACAAAATTATTGTGTTAACAGTTCAGTTCGCCCTAGTTAGCATCAATGAATCAGTAAATAAACAGATACAATGATTTCATCATACAGTATATAAAGACAACAATGCAAGACAAATTACGTCTGGACATACCTTTTTTTTCTTTTACCGTGTAATCATCCTCGCCTTTCACCTGCAAGTACAAAAAGTCAATAAATGATAAATTTGCAGCAAATTTTCCTACAGTAACCACACACTATTATTACCCTCAGTTCGCTGTGGGACATGTTGTCTTCATGACTCCGTGAACCAGTCTCTCATCATAATCAGGAAGTAATATTTCTAACACAAAAAGGAAGCCTAGTTAATGAATTCGTATAACATTTTATTTTCATTCATGAGCACATTCTTCAGGAGACTGAAGACGAGTGAAGTCCTCCCACCAACATTTACTCCCCCTTTTTACAAATAAGTCAAAATCACGGTGCCCAATTAAAGTAACACCTGAACAAAACTATCTAAGAACATTCTTACATCCAAATGCCTTAATTTATAATTATCCTTAGGTGTCTGCAAACCCAAAAGCCATTGCATATATTCAGAAAAAAAATTACAGATTTCAAGAGGACTGTTCAATCTCAGCATGTATCATATTAAGAGTAACATAGATGACATTACCTGAATGTAACAAAGTTAATCAATACAAATATTTAACACATTATATCCTTAACGCTTTATATTGTAAGAATCTACATATAAAAATTTCATGCAAATTCAAATGAAATACCATTCCACTACTTTATCAGACCAACAACCAGATAAGATTAACCCCGAGACTTTTGATTTGGTTATTTCACATATTTGCATATAAATAATATCTAATGAAACTACTTTCGAATAAACATACCTGATAAAAGAAATCCAGAGCATCACTGTTAACCACACCACTTCATCTGAAAGAGGTATATTCTCAATAACATTCCCTTTAACAAGTACAATATTCATATTAATTTATTTTTCAGAGAGATTCCCATTCGATAAATAATCACCATTTTCATTTGTCCCTATCTTTTTTTCATCATTATTCAATTACCTCAAATTATATTGGCCAACTTTTGATGGTATTTACCTTGTAATTAATTAATTATTAACTCGTATTGGACATATCCCACAACAGATGTGATCAGACTGGTGAATGTGCTATCCGTGTGCACAAAGAGTTAAACAGCATATGTAGAGCTTTTCTGAGGGCTAGCCATCATTTAACTGTAAAATAAAATTTGGTTAACAAGAACCAATATATGTAACAAAATTATTGTGTTAACAGTTCAGTTCGCCCTAGTTAGCATCAATGAATCAGTAAATAAACAGATACAATGATTTCATCATACAGTATATAAAGACAACAATGCAAGACAAATTACGTCTGGACATACCTTTTTTTTCTTTTACCGTGTAATCATCCTCGCCTTTCACCTGCAAGTACAAAAAGTCAATAAATGATAAATTTGCAGCAAATTTTCCTACAGTAACCACACACTATTATTACCCTCAGTTCGCTGTGGGACATGTTGTCTTCATGACTCCGTGAACCAGTCTCTCATCATAATCAGGAAGTAATATTTCTAACACAAAAAGGAAGCCTAGTTAATGAATTCGTATAACATTTTATTTTCATTCATGAGCACATTCTTCAGGAGACTGAAGACGAGTGAAGTCCTCCCACCAACATTTACTCCCCCTTTTTACAAATAAGTCAAAATCACGGTGCCCAATTAAAGTAACACCTGAACAAAACTATCTAAGAACATTCTTACATCCAAATGCCTTAATTTATAATTATCCTTAGGTGTCTGCAAACCCAAAAGCCATTGCATATATTCAGAAAAAAAATTACAGATTTCAAGAGGACTGTTCAATCTCAGCATGTATCATATTAAGAGTAACATAGATGACATTACCTGAATGTAACAAAGTTAATCAATACAAATATTTAACACATTATATCCTTAACACTTTATATTGTAAGAATCTACATATAAAAATTTCATGCAAATTCAAATGAAATACCATTCCACTACTTTATCAGACCAACAACCAGAGAAGATTAACCCCGAGACTTTTGCTTTGGTTATTTCACATATTTGCATATAAATAATATCTAATGAAACTACTTTCGAATAAACATACCTGATAAAAGAAATCCAGAGCATCACTGTTAACCACACCACTTCATCTGAAAGAGGTATATTCTCAATAACATTCCCTTTAACAAGTACAATATTCATATTAATTTATTTTTCAGAGAGATTCCCATTCGATAAATAATCACCATTTTCATTTGTCCCTATCTTTTTTTCATCATTATTCAATTACCTCAAATTATATTGGCCAACTTTTGATGGTATTTACCTTGTAATTAATTAATTATTAACTCGTATTGGACATATCCCACAACAGATGTGATCAGACTGGTGAATGTGCTATCCGTGTGCACAAAGAGTTAAACAGCATATGTAGAGCTTTTCTGAGGGCTAGCCATCATTTAACTGTAAAATAAAATTTGGTTAACAAGAACCAATATATGTAACAAAATTATTGTGTTAACAGTTCAGTTCGCCCTAGTTAGCATCAATGAATCAGTAAATAAACAGATACAATGATTTCATCATACAGTATATAAAGACAACAATGCAAGACAAATTACGTCTGGACATACCTTTTTTTTCTTTTACCGTGTAATCATCCTCGCCTTTCACCTGCAAGTACAAAAAGTCAATAAATGATAAATTTGCAGCAAATTTTCCTACAGTAACCACACACTATTATTACCCTCAGTTCGCTGTGGGACATGTTGTCTTCATGACTCCGTGAACCAGTCTCTCATCATAATCAGGAAGTAATATTTCTAACACAAAAAGGAAGCCTAGTTAATGAATTCGTATAACATTATATTTTCATTCATGAGCACATTCTTCATGAGACTGAAGACGAGTGAAGTCCTCCCACCAACATTTACTCCCCCTTTTTACAAATAAGTCAAAATCACGGTGCCCAATTAAAGTAACACCTGAACAAAACTATCTAAGAACATTCTTACATCCAAATGCCTTAATTTATAATTATCCTTAGGTGTCTGCAAACCCAAAAGCCATTGCATATATTCAGAAAAAAAATTACAGATTTCAAGAGGACTGTTCAATCTCAGCATGTATCATATTAAGAGTAACATAGATGACATTACCTGAATGCAACAAAGTTAATCAATACAAATATTTAACACATTATATCCTTAACACTTTATATTGTAAGAATCTACATATAAAAATTTCATGCAAATTCAAATGAAATACCATTCCACTACTTTATCAGACCAACAACCAGATAAGATTAACCCCGAGACTTTTGATTTGGTTGTTTCACATATTTGCATATAAATAATATCTAATGAAACTACTTTAGAATAAACATACCTGATAAAAGACATCCAGAGCACCACTGTTAACCACACCAGTTTACCTGAAAGAGGTATATTCTCAATAACATTCCCTTTAACAAGTAAAATATTCATATTAATTTATTTTTCAGAGAGATTCCCATTCGATAAATAATCACTATTTTCATTTGTCCCTATCTTTTTTCATCGTTATTCATTTACCTCAAATTTTATTGGCCAACTTTTGATGGTATTTACCTTGTAATTAATTAATTATTAACTCGTATTGGACATATCCCACAACAGATGTGATCAGACTGGTGAATGTGCTATCCGTGTGCACAAAGAGTTAAACAGCATATGTAGAGCTTTTCTGAGGGCTAGCCATCATTTAACTGTAAAATAAAATTTGGTTAACAAGAACCAATATATGTAACAAAATTATTGTGTTAACAGTTCAGTTCGCCCTAGTTAGCATCAATGAATCAGTAAATAAACAGATACAATGATTTCATCATACAGTATATAAAGACAACAATGCAAGACAAATTACGTCTGGACATACCTTTTTTTTTCTTTTACCATGTAATCATCCTCACCTTTCACCTGCAAGTATAAAAAGTCAATAAATGATAAATTTGCAGCAAATTTTCCTACAGTAACCACACACTATTATTACCCTCAGTTCGCTGTGGGACATGTTGTCTTCATGACTCCGTGAACCAGTCTCTCATCATAATCAGGAAGTAATATTTCTAACACAAAAAGGAAGCCTAGTTAATGAATTCGTATAACATTATATTTTCATTCATGAGCACATTCTTCATGAGACTGAAGACGAGTGAAGTCCTCCCACCAACATTTACTCCCCCTTTTTACAAACAAGTCAAAATCACGGTGCCCAATTAAAGTAACACCTGAACAAAACTAAGAACATTCTTACATCCAAATGCCTTAATTTATAATTATCCTTAGGTGTCTGCAAACCCAAAAGCCATTGCACATATTCAGAAAAAAAAATTACAGGTTTCAAGAGGACTGTTCAATCTCAGCATGTATCACGTTAAGAGTAACATACACGACATTATTTGAATGTAACAAAGTTAATCAATACAAATATTTAACACATTATATCCTTAACACTTTACATTTACTCTTACATAGCTCAAATGTAAGAATCCACATATATTCTTTCATGCAAAATATAATAAAATACCATTCCACTACTTTATCAGACCAACAACTAGATGGGACTATCCACAAGACTTCGGATTAGGTCATTTCACATCTATTTCAATTCAAAGAATCTAATGAAATTACTTTAGCATAAACATACCTGAAAAAAGACATCCAGAGCACCACTTAGCCACACCAGTTCTTCCGATTCCCACAAGAGAAATAATCACTATTTTCATTTGTCCTTATCATTCTTTCATCATTATTTATTTACCTAAAATTTCATTGGTCACCTTTTGATGCTATTTACCTTGTAATTATTAACTCATCTTGGGCATATCACGCAACAGATGTGATCAGACTGGTGAATTTGCTATCCGTGTGCACAAGGGGTTATACATAATATGTAGAGCTTTTCTGAGGGCCAGCCATCATTTATCTGTAAAATAATGTTAGGTTAACAAGAGCTAATATATATAACAATTCAGTTCGCCCTAGTTAGCATCAATGAATCAGTAACCACAGATACAATTTCATTATAGTAATGTATATAAACAACAAGCAGGACAAATTACATCTGGACATACCTTTTATTTATACTGTTTTTATTCTCCTCCACAATAAAGTTAATTATAAATTTCAAAGATTTTTTGTTTTGCGGTAATTTGATGTCGACCTCAGTACGTCGTAGTATATTTTGAATTAATGTCTCCAAGAACCAGTGATCATTATAACCAATAAGAACAGTTAACCAGATATCTGCTGTTAACTACAACAGTTAATCCTGAAAAGACATCCAGATATATTCAATTTCCCTGACAAATACAACACATTATTCAGGTTTCATCATCCATCAGAGATATTCCCAAAAGATAAATAATCATATTTCTCATTTGTCCCTATCAATCTTTCATCATTACTCTTTTAGCTAAAAAAAATCCTTTAAGTAACCTATGAAAGCACTTACTTTGAAATAATAGTTACAGTATTCTTTGGGTCCCCTCCCTTCTTGTACCTGCAATAAATAAACTGAAGTTAACAAAACTTACAGAAATAGACCTGGATACAGAACGCCATAATTTAAATCAATAACATACATTAATTTCATATACTAACAAAGGTTTAAAATCAAGTACAATACATCTAGACATCACTTACCATTGCAAAAAAGAACAAATGTGGCTGTTTTCCCTCCATTTTTTCCTGCTACCATAATCTGTAATCAAAGAACATTAATGTTTATTTTCATTTGAATACAGTACTGGCAAGTGATTTAAGTTCAAACCAAGTAAACAGAAAAACGTCTTTCCTATAACAAAATCCGATAAAGTGTGCAGTGTACCAGAGATTGGAGGCCACATAAACCCTAGTCAATGTAGTACTATGACTCTGGATGTTGTTCTTGGTTGGTTATGGAGCCCCAAAGTCAGTCAACTGACAAGACGTCAACCAATCTGACACAAGGCATTGGCCAAGGGTGCCCTGTTACCAACCACATCTGAATAACCATAAAAACGAGCACAGGACAAAACCAGAACAATGTCTACTGCAGTATACACAGTTAACATATCCACAAGAATATCCATAAAGAGAAAATAAATCTTAATAGATTTAAGTTGAACAAAAACTTTTTTCATTGACTACTTGTCTCATTAAGAATGGCTCAAGCAGAACCTTAAAAAAAATATTAGCTACTATTATCTTTTTTAATAATCCAGCACAAAATTCCCTAAGAAAAGTCAGCCTGCATATAAATCTGGTTTTATACAAACCAGCCACTACATATTCAGACCTCGGGGTTAATGCCAAGAAACAATTATACCAACTATTCAGAAGAAAATATAATTATTGTATAACCAAAGACTACAACTGATTCACACCAACTTCAATCATAGATACAGAGGGAGAGAAAAAAAATGTAGCTAATGGATCATCTGAACCTAAGGAAATTTCAAATTCAGTATAAATTTCACACAAACACCCATCAACCTACATAAATCAAGAATAAGAAGTACCTAGTGTATAAAATGGAGAAAACTTAATAAAAAAAAGCTACCTCATGAACTGCCTTTATTATTGACAAAAGACAGTGAATCTTGGCAGAGTATTAAAGAACCTGAGAATGTAAACTCTGCTTAATGCCACCAAAGGAAGATCTTAAGTATAATGTAAACATCATCTACAGTACTTGTACTTACTATCTAAAAACTGGACTAGTGGACCAGCAATCCTCTTCACTGTCTTACTGCCACCTTAATCTGTAATACAATATGTTTGACTATTTTCATTTGAATACTGGCAAATAAAGGATTTAAGATCAAAACAAGTAAACAAATACGTCTTTCCTATAAAAAAAATCTGATTGCGTGTGCAGTGTACCAGAAATTGGAGGCCACATAAACCCTAGTCAATGTAGTACTATGACTCTGGATGTTGTTCTTGGTTGGTTATGGAGCCCCAAAGTCAGTCAACTGACAAGACGTCAACCGATCTGACACAAGGCATTGGCCAAGGGTGCCCTGTTACCAACCACATCTGAATAACCATAAAAAACCTGAAGTATAAGACAACACCAGAACAAAGTCTACTGCAGTGTGCATAGTTAAGATATGAACAACAATGTCCAATGAGGAGGAATTAAAACCCATGTATTGAAGCAGTACTTACACACATACACAGTAAAGCAAAGATACGGTTATGTTTTGACTCGGGTCCGAACCCCCCCCCCCCCCCATAAACACACAAGTAACCTTTTGAATCTAAAGGATTGAGCCACCTGTAATCAGTTTGCAATCAAACCAAAAAAGAAATGGAGGGTATTTCAGTTTATATGCCCTAACAAAAATCTAGATAAATAATATTAAGTGTAAAAGAACACAATCTGGCTTAGATTTTTCTGCAAAAACAGAGGACACTGACCTAAAACTGGTTTACACATCTTTCACTCTTATAATTAAGTAACATATGAATGCAAGAGATAACTTCTGCTCTTTTTTTTTTACTGCAAAGCTTTCTAAACAAGATGCAGACCACTGTTGTAACCCAGCTAAAATAAATTTATGCTTAAAAAAAAAATTCTTAATTCATACTTATATCTTCTTTATACTGCACACACGTTTCTTTTTTTCCCACTTGCATTCCTCTCCTACAAGAAATATTACAGGATGGTACAAATAAATAAAAAATCATATTTCCTGTTGTAAAAATTTATGTTCTCTTTCCCCAAATAGTATCTATCTGATGGAGACTGATAGACAAGTGTCAACAGAACACATCCACCTTAGGGAGTTCCAACTTACCCATTATGAAGGTAGCAGGAGTCAGTGGCAACAGGTAACATTTGAGTTACTGCCAAATAAAAAGTGAGCCTGAAGAACAGTCGACTTCCTTAGTGACATTCCTCTCTTCCAACCACCTTGTTTAGTTTGGACTCTGTAAATGAAAACAGTTTTGTTGCTTATGGTTGCAAATCTAATTACTTTGAATAGTTTACTCTTGAATAGAATTTTAATGCCTTTGTCTGTAATGGCGAAATGGATGCGCCATATGATTTATGGAGTCCACAACCAACCTCACTTTTATTCTAGCACCTGCAATTTTAAGAATAAAGTACTCACACTTTACCCTTTAAGAAAATACCTTGCAGTGCCACTATTATCTTGTATACTAACTGGAACCAATACACAACCAATGTTCTGACTGCTAGTCAAAATATATTCATTGGCCATACAAAAACATTCCTCTTCAGAGATAATATACTGTATAATATATACAGTATATATATACAGGCAGTCCCCGACTCACGGGCAGGGTTAGAGACCCAAATCCAGGTCGTAAGTCGAAAATGATAAATAGAAAATCTAAAACGGGTGTCTCTTTCTTCTCAGCACCACAACTCATTTTGAAGCTTGCCAGCCATTTTAAAGGAAATTACAAACGAAAATTGTCAGTACACAGTGCAATCACTAATAAAATATATATATATATATATATATATATATATATATATATATATATATATATATATGTGTATATATACAGTGTATATATATATATATATATACACAGTATATATATACTCTATTACTTCATGCTGAGACTAAACCTAGAAAGTCAAAGTATCGGGAGTACAGTTTATTATAATTCCTTCAATCATTAACCAAGGAAAAGATAAACATAGGAATCTGCATTTTAATGGAGACCAATTGCAATTTTAGCCTCTGCTCATCACCTGAAGATTAGCCCCCTCCAAATACCCACGTGAAGCCATCTTGCACAGCCCTGAAGTCTATCCATCCCAGAGCTATCTGGTGGAAGAGTGACTATTCTTCAGGTGGTCCACGCATAAAAGCTAAAAACCTATGTTCTTATATCACTGCCAGAAAAAAACTTTTCATGCATAAACTTACCTAATTCAAGCAGCAGCAACAGTACGTACATACAGCACATCGTGGCTTAAACACGATGACTTATGTTTTCTTTTACCTGCCAACAGATCAAGAAAACGGTGTGAGGTCATTGTTTGGTACTACTAAAATTACTACCCAATAAAATTAACAACATTTAAAACCACTTTGCCAACAGAAAACCATCTTTATTTCCAATGCAAGTTAAGTAATAAAAGCAAAATGAATACACAGATGGAGAATGAAATCAAGAAAGACTAAAAAGTAAAGAGGAGAATATATCAATATAATATGGAGAAATATTAAGTAGGAAAAACAAAATTGTGCAAGGAAAAGAAAACAAGATGGAGACAAAAATATAGAGAATGTAGGATAATTTACCAAATTACCTTACAGGACCAAACTAAGAAATGGAGTAGATTACAGCAATCAAAAACGGTTTTGTAAAAAACATGTTCCCTATTGTAGTTTGCCATTAACCAAAATTTTAACAGGTTTAAAAAAATAATAATAAAAACATTACAAAAATATTTGAAGGGTAAATTTGAAATAAAAAAGACCTCAAAAATTTTCTAATCCCCCGGTACTGTACTGTATTGTACAGTACAGTATATGATATCCCCAAATCATTCATGTACTTCTAATATCTTCTAACCTCATGCCATATACAGTATAGTGAGAAAATTCTAGTGTACATAAACCCATGCGATTCGCGAGTTCGATGATTCGCAGTAAGCAGATGGTGGTTAGCTTGCGAGCCTCTCCCACAGTGCAACAAGTCACCCCGTGTGCCCGCAGCATTTCCTCTCCCCTTGTTTGCGCTCAACCACTGCCTGCGACAGCATCTCGACACTGCATCTTGTGTTGTACTCTCAATACTTTAGTGTTCCCATGTGAAAATTACCCCAAAAAGACCACCTAGTGTCAGTGGAGTGAAACGTAAAAGGCAGAAGTCAGAGATGACCCTGACCAAGAAAGTTAAATTATTAGACAAGTTAAAGGAGGTGAAGGGTGCTGCCAAAGCTGGTCAGTTGTTTAGTCCAAGAAATCAACCAGGCATTGGTTCCCTACCAGGAAATGTTTAAAGACCTCAAAGCCAAGAGGAAAACTACCAATCACGATGTTTTTCAAGAAAGAACCAGCCACTCGCCCTGCTGAATTGTCTCTCTCCCTCCCTCACTAGGTCAGCTGCTGCCACCGTTCCACCACCCATCTCTCCAGCAAACACCACTGCATCACCCTCTTCTAACAGTAATCCTGATGATCTCCCATGCTTCAGTTACCAGATTTTTTTCTCATGTACAGTACACCACTTCATCAAGCTCTAAACGTCCACAAACGAAGGCAAGTAATATTGGTGACTAAAATTTCTCATTCACAGTATACATGAGTGCACCAAGGTAGTACAAGTTGTTTTTCGCGGTTTTGCCAATTCGCGACAATCCTTGGAACCTAATCCTCACGAATGGCAAGGGTTTATACTGTAGTATAATTTCTGCATAATTAATACTTAGGAACAAATCAGGAAACTTTATTATTGATCTACTGTGAGAAGTTTCCATCCATTAATGTCATTTTGACAAAAATTTCAGTAAGCCTTCAATTATTCTTGCATGAATTTTGGCCATACATCTATGATAAGACATGCATGGAATTCCATTCATGCCACAAATAAAGATACAGTACACCTCCCATATTACCAGTTAATTCCACACTAGCTCTCCCAGGTCAGCTGACTTCTGTCCTGTGACTCGATTAATGGTGTCAATCCTGGAGCAGTACTAGTTCCTTTCACCAATCCTTCCCTCTACACCAGTGACCTAAGTTGCCCCCTCCCCATCGACACCACTGATCTCCCATCCCCCTCTTCAACTCTAGCCCCACCTTTCTATAATTATAAGTACAGGCAATTCTAGTCTCACTCACCAACTTGCAGTGCCATTTTTATCCTGTAAACTAACTGGGACCAATACACTACCAATGTTCTGACTGCCATAGACAAAATATATTCATTAGCCATACAAATACATTCCTCTTCCGAGATCATATCAAATATATATACCTATAGTTAAACCCCCACACCTCCAACAAGACATTCTCTATTTCTTCACGCCAAGATTAAATTTAGTCAAAGCATCAGAAGTATATTATAATTCCTTCAATCATTAACCAAGGAAAAGATAATCCTAGAAATCAGCATTGTAGTGGAAACCAATTGCAATTTTAGCCTCTGCTCTTCACCTGTAGATTACCCCCCCCCCCAACCCAGTGCTCACCAGAAGTCACCCTTCCCAGCCTAACTAACTATCTCCCAAATCACTGCTCGGAAAAAGGCATTTATATGCATAAACTTACCTCATTCAAGCAGCAACAGTACGTACATACAGCACATCGTGGCATAAACACAATAACCTCAGATTTCTTTTACCTGCAAACAGATCAATAAAACAGTGTGAGGTCATTGGTTAGGTATGATTAAAATTACTACCCAACAAAATTAATAACATTTAAACATGTTCCCTATTGCATCCTGCCATTGACCAACCATTATAGTGCACTGTGGCAGGGTACTGTAGTCATATCTGCTGCAACGCGTGTTTGGTCAACGCAAATTGGTTTTAACTTGATTGATGAATAGGGGAACAGTGTTTGTAAAAAGAACTTTTGCATACAAATGTTGGCTATAACGCGATTCCATCCTCAATGTTTTAAGTGTAGCATGGCATAGGGTTATGCTATGTTTACAGTTCACATTCAACATCACATGTTCAATTGATTCGTTCTTTTTGATTGTGAAGTATTTTTTTGAGAGGTACTCAGTAAATTTTGTTCTTTTTTTTTTGCAAATTTAGCGGTTACCCATAAATACTGTATGAAAAGACTAAGTTAAAAAAAAAGGGTTACACAGTGCGGACTAATAACAGTTTACACCAGCATTCTCTGTTTGCATCACACGATCAGTTGAATCGCGTGGTTTCTGTCGATTGTTCTGTTAAGTGTCTAATTTTTGCTATTTTCTCCAATTTTGTTGTGTTAGCCATGAATATGGAAAGACGAGGTAGGGAGAATGTTTCCAAGAAGCGTTCTGATGGTTGAATTGCCGGTGGTGAACGTAAAGGAAAGGCTGTAACACTATTGCTGGAACAAGCTATAGCAAATCTGAGATCACGGCCAAAGTAATCTGCACCTAACCCTATTTTCTCCATAAGCCATGTTATTTTTATTGTGAAAATTTCTACAGCGCAAGGCTTCACATGAACGCAACTATTGCGTTGTAGAAAAAAATGACTGTATAGGAAATCCCAAAACCATTAGTGTACTTTTAAGATCTTCTAACCATGTGCCTTATGTGGTGAAAAAATTCTATAGTACAGGTACTATACTTTCTGCAGTTAATACTTAATGAACAAGTCAGGATTTTTTTTTATCTACTGTGAGAAGTTTCCATCCATTAATGTCATTTTGACAAAAATTTCAAAAAGCCTTCAATTATTCTTGCATGAATTTTGGCCATACATCTATGATAAGATATGCATGGAATTCCATTCATGCCACAAATAAAGATACAGTACACCTCCCATATTACCAGTTAATTCCACACTAGCTCTCCCAGGTCAGCTGACTTCTGTCCTGTGACTCGATTAATGGTGTCAATCCTGGAGCAGTACTAGTTCCTTTCACCAATCCTTCCCTCTACACCAGTGACCTAAGTTGCCCCATCCCCCTTTCAACTCTAGCCCCACCTTTCTATAATTATAAGTACAGGCAATTCTAGTCTCACTCAGCAACTTGCAGTGCCATTTTTATCCTGTAAACTAACTGGGACCAATACACTACCAATGTTCTGACTGCCATAGACAAAATATATTCATTAGCCATACAAATACATTCCTCTTCTGAGATCATGTCAAATATATATACCTATAGTTAAACCCCCACACCTCCAACAAGACACATTCTCTATTAGTTCATGCCAAGATTAAATTTAGAGAGTCAAAGCATCAGAAGTATATTATAATTCCTTCAATCATTAACCAAGGAAAAGATAATCCTAGAAATCAGCATTGTAGTGGAAACCAATTGCAATTTTAGCCTCTGCTCTTCACCTGTAGATTACCCCCCCCCCCCAACCCAGTGCTCACCAGAAGTCACCCTTCCCAGCCTAACTAACTATCTCCCAAATCACTGCTCGGGAAAAAGGCATTTATATGCATAAACTTACCTCATTCAAGCAGCAACAGTACGTACATACAGCACATCGTGGCATAAACACGATAACTTCAGATTTCTTTTACCTGCAAACAGATCAATAAAACAGTGTGAGGTCATTGGTTAGGTATGACTAAAATTACTACCCAACAAAATTAATAACATTTAAACATGTTCCCTATTGCATCCTGCCATTGACCAACCATTATAGTGCACTGTGGCAGGGTACTGTAGTCATATCTGCTGCAACGCATGTTTGGTCAACGCAAATTGGTTTTAACTTGATTGATGAATAGGGGAACGGTGTTTGTGAAACAAGAGCTTTTGCATATGAATGTTGGCTATAACGCGATTCCATCCTCAATGTTTTAAGTGTAGCATGGCATAGGGTTATGCTATGTTTCTAGTTCACATTCAACATCACATGTTCAAATGATTCGTTCTTTTTGATTGTGAAGTATTTTTTTGAGAGGTACTCCGTAAATTTTCTTTTTTTTTTTTGCAAATTTAGCGGTTACCCATAAATACTGTATGAAAAGAATAAGTAAAAAAAAAGGGGGGTTACACAGTGCGGACTAATAACAGTTTACACCAGGATTTTGTTTGCATCACGCGATCAGTTGAATCGCGCGGTTTCTGTAGATTGTTCTGTTGTCTGTAATTTTTGTCATTTTCTCCAATTTTGTTGTTAGCCATGAATATGGAAATACGAGGTAAGGAGAACGTTTCCAAGAAGCGTTCTGATGATTGAATTGCCGGTGGTGAACAAGCTATAGCAAATCTGAGATCACGGCCAAAGTAATCTGCACCTAACCCTATTTTCTCCATAAGCCATGTTGTTTTTATTGTGAAAATTTCTACAGCGCAAGGCTTCACATGAACGCAACTATTGCGTTGTAGAAAAAAATGACTGTATAGGAAATCCCAAAACCATTAGTGTACTTTTAAGATCTTCTAACCATGTGCCTTATGTGGTGAAAAAATTCTATAGTACAGGTACTATACTTTCTGCAGTTAATACTTAATGATCAAGTCAGGATTTTTTTTTATCTACTGTGAGAAGTTTCCATCCATTAATGTCATTTTGACAAAAATTTCAAAAAGCCTTCAATTATTCTTGCATGAATTTTGGCCATACATCTATGATAAGACATGCATGGAATTCCATTCATGCCACAAATAAAGATACAGTACACCTCCCATATTACCAGTTAATTCCACACTAGCTCTCCCAGGTCAGCTGACTTCTGTACTGCGACTCGATTAATGGTGTCACTCTTGGAGTTGTACCAGTTCTTCTCAACACGCCCCCCCCCCCCCAGCACAGGAGATTTTACCCAGTAACTCACTCTAAACCTCACTTGTCTTACCAAACTATAAGGTATGTTAGACCTCATTCACCATAATTCCTTAGTACAGTACCTGTATAATAGTTTCCCTATATAAGGCAAAAACATCAGCATTACCTCCAACATTTTAAAGGTTGTGGATGTCTCGATATATTGGTATTTGAAATGTAAAGTATTTGTATTATTCCCTAGAATCATTTAATCATCTATAATAATGGATACATTCCCTCACCTTGGAACTTATGAAGAATATCACCACCTCAAGAGGAAACCAAATTTGCATTGCTATTTTTCAGTTGTGGGTAGAACCTGACATTCATTCTTGGACTGTGGAGCAAACAAGAATCTAAGCAGGATTATATGCTTTCAATTTAAACCAAAGTGTTTCTACCATAATTTCAAAATATTACAACTTAAAAATGGGAACACCAGCCACTTACTGTATATTGCTGAAGTCGTGTGCCAAGAACATTCACCCCCCCCCCCCAGTACCCCCCTTTTTTTTACTGTTGAGGAAACCAAATTATCATAATTTCTTTCAAGAGGATAATTCTTCTCATACCCCCCTCCAACATAATATACAATGAAACAAATTATATCTACTGCATCATAAATTCCCAAACTCGGAAGATCTTGACTTGGTGGATTCTTTATATAAGTTACCAGCAGTGTGAATTAACAATTATGAAAGTAGATAGTGCTGAATCTTTTAATATTTCCATTACAAAGCTCTCAAGTTCATCACAAAACACTGCAATATTTTTGCAGAATACCGGAATACTAATATGAAATTATAGGTCTACACTCCTATCGTTACTTGCCAATGCACTGTTACAGTACAAAAACAATTCCTAACCCTATTACATTTAAATTAGCAAACTTCACACCTAAATGTATCAATAATTCCATTATCTTATAAACACTCCAACCTAAAGTAACAATATCCCCAAGGAATTTAAAGGAAAGGAAGGCTGTCCTTTTTTTTCTTGTTTATTTACACTTTACTGGGGCCTCTTGGTGCCACGACCAAATCCACCACGCTGAAAATAGGAAAGATAGGAGTGACTACAAATATACTGATTTCTGTCCATTAGACTATTTTTATCAAATACAAAAACCATTCATGTATATTATCACATTTTCCACAAGCCTCATGTACAGTATAACACTCCATAGTTTCTATGTACAGTGCGGAGGTTGGGAAAACAACCACAATATGTCATTCGTATCTTTTAATACAAATGCTCCGAATAATTCCCCCTTTTTATAGAATGGCCAACAACTCTTCCCTTTATATAATGCTGATACTCACGAATTCCATGGGAGCTGATCCTGCACCAGCATCACCAGTCTTATCAATACCCGATGGAGCTCGCCGGTAAGCATCACGAGAACCTTCTCCACGTGGCCCTTCAGGACGACTGTGCAGAGGTCTTGGTCGACCTTCTGGACGAGTGGGTTTCTTTAGGGTTGCTGGTACAATCTGCAAGAGTTTGCTTTACTTAGTGCTGTTACAGTACATTAGCCCAGAGGAGGAACATGCAACCATTCTATTTTTAATTTAACAGCTCTAGTTAATAAGTTACACAAAATTACAAGACAGCCAGTTTATTCTTTACATCCCAAGTGACTCATGATAAGAAACAATAATTTATACATTAATCCTCAGCTTAGGTCTATTTCCAGTCAGCTTTATCAGAAAGCAGTGGCAATGACACCACAATTAATAGTCGTAAAGGCTCGCTTTACTTGCCCTCCCCCTCAGAGGATGATGCCCTTTTTGCAAACTCTCAACTACCCGCCATCCGACAGATCCTGTGCATGGTCCTGCAGGTTACCATTGTTTTTCACTTTACAGTAGAGTTAATTACAAGACCCATCCCTTATCTTAAACATTTTAACAGCATTCAACATAAGGTAACAAACAAGGCTTTACTGACTTCAGCAGGAAGGTGAAGATAATCACGTAGGTACTGGATTCCCTCATTAGTCAGCCTCCAGTAATAATGGCGCCAAGCAAAGTTCTGTTCCACATAGCCTCGGGACTTCAAACTCTGGAAATCCCACATTTAAGGCCATCTCAACAAGGGTTCACCAGTTAATAACTTTGAAAATGCAATTACACAAACATACACCAATAAATATTATTGTGCTGGAGAGAGAGAGAGATAGAGAGACTAACCAACAACTAAATAGCTTATACTGTACTGGGTGTCCTTTTCAAAAATAGATTTTTCACAAGAGTGGAACAGACAAAGAATCTAAATACAATACAGAATTTATCAAGAATAATTAATATAAAGGTAAATCTGAGGCACCAACAGAAAAACTAACCAACTTTCATCAATGATGAAGGAGTTCGCTACAAAAACAATATTTTTTTTTCCTGGCCAAAGACACCATGAATTAAAACCACTGCAGAAATAAAATGGTACTATCCACATACAACTGACCATATCTCACCTGGAGGGCCTTAATAACGTGTAGGTTTGGAATCTTCTCGAGTTCTGGGTGCTTTGGCATAAAGAGGTCACGCTCGGCCACCATCACACCCTCTGTAATAAAAAGGTTCACTTCACAATACTGTACTGGTGTGAGAGAGATCAGCGAGTTGCATCAACCCAAAATAAACTGGTTCCATTCCACAGGGTCATACTGTATTCCTACAGACCCTACAACAGGTTTATATACAGGGTATAATTTTCCATAATCCTGTAGAAACTCGGACCAGAAATCCTTACATTTGTTAAGCATGATTCCTGTAGAGCATTTCTACATAAAATTTAATTGGTAAATATACTGTGGTTTAGACCATATATTATTGGAAAAAGTTTATCTAGCAATCAACCCAACTTTTATTTGGAGGTAGGGTAGCCCACCCCACCTTCTCACAGGGCTCACCAATACAGTAGTACACTTTGTCTGTTCAAGTGAAACCATGAGGGAGGGTGCTGCTTAACATCAAGCAGGAAATGGTCCTTTGAAGACTTATTTGAGGCACCTGAAATATCCATGTTGCCAGAGGTCCTCTTTGGTGGGGGGCTGACATGTATTGGACATTCTCACAAATTCAACAAATTGAAAAGGGTTCTACCTCAGAAGGTGATGAAGGCAGAGGAGATATGATGTTAAAGTTGAATAAAGCTTGTTTAATCTATCTCACATCAATTTATTCAACTTATCTTCAAAAGAATATCGACCATCATGGAGAAGCTACTCAAAACCAGCACATCTAGACCTGGATCCCAAGTCTCCCACTTTCATAGTGTGGTGATAGTGCCCTGGCTAAATTCCACACACTTATTAATTCTGTACAAGCGACCCCTGCTTTATGCATAGTCGTTTACAGGTCGACTAACTATTTTGCATATATGGAGGTTTATTGTTTACTTACTACTGCTGCATTACTTCTGCTCCCAAGAGGCGAGAGTAATGACTAGGCTTAGGATAATTATGCATTTGCATATATGCATATGCAAATGCATATTTTAGCTATTTTTGAGCCCAAGTGCATATTTGTAACTTCTTTTCATACAGGATATTCTTGAAACGTTCTTTGGTATTTATAATAAATTGACAAATATTATATATATATATATTATTGTACTTTAAGTCATAATTTACTCATAAGTCTCATAATAATCATAAGGGACATAGATAGTGACGTCTATATAGCTCAATAGCCTGTGGATGGCTAGGCCGTAACTTGCTGGTCAGTGAACGCGGGACAACTGTACGCGATTGATTTGTGCATCGGACATGTGACGCACCAGGGTACAGAGGGTTGTTACTGTCAGGCTCCATCAGTTCTGTCTGTGCTTCCTGGTGAGCAGGTACAGTAGCTGTGTGAATTCTGTATCTCTCATCTTCCCACTGAAATCATCACTTTGTTTTGCTTGTATTTTTAATAATGTTGGGGTATTTAAATCAGAAACTTCTCTTATTTTAAGAATACTCTTATAAAGACCATGCGAATCCTCCCTCAGATGAATTACCGTATATACTCGTCTATAACCCCCCTTCGTTTATAGGTCGACCCTGATTTTTGACCAAAAATTTATTAATTTATGATATTCCTCGTTTATAGGTCGACCCAAGTTTTTGAGGGTAATGGAACAACAAAACCTTCAGTAAAAACACACTACGTCCTATAAACTTGTTTACCATTAATTATTACGACACTTTACACTGAAACGCGGGTAGTTTCAACAAAAATATTGTGTACTTCCATTCAAGTATTTATTCAAGTCAATTAGGAGGGAATATTATTGTAATACAACAGTTTTTTAACTGAAAACCATTCGAAAAGCGATTACAGTAACATATTTTGAACGAAAGAAAGCGAAAGTCACTGTTTTCGTCACGATTTTATCCCACTTTCCACTGCAATACGTGCACAGCAATGTTCAAGCTGAGAGTGATTGAATATGCAGAACAGACTAACAACTGTGCAGCAGCAAGGGAATTCAAGGTTTCCGAAAAAAGTGTTAAGAGACTGGAAAAAGCTCTCTGCACAACTTAAGCTTTTGCCAAAAAACAAATGTGCTAACAGGAAAGTGTAACAAGTGGCCACAGTTGAAAGTTGAAGTGGCGAAGTATGTCAGTGAAAACCGACAGAATGGATATGGTGTTTCCCGATGATCAATTCGAATCTTTGCCTTGAAACTAGCAAGGAAATTAGGCATCACAGATTTTAAGGCGAGCCATGGTTGGTGCACAAGATTTATGAAAAGAAATGATTTTGTACCGAGACGGAGAACGAAAATATCACAGCGTCTTCCACAAGAACTTGATGACAAGGTTATTGAATTTCATAGGTTCATAATCAAACACCGGAAGAACAACTCAGACTTTCGTGTATTGGAAACATGGATGAAACGCCCATGAATTTTGATATGCCAATCAGTGAATAAAGTTGGTGAAAAAACAGTTTTAGTTAAAACTACTGGACATGAAAAATCAAGATTCACAGTTGTGCTGTCATGTATGGCTGACGGCACAAAGCTGATGCCTATGGTAATATTTAAAAGGAAAACAATTCCAAAGCAAAATTTTCCAAAAGGTATAATCATCCATGTGCACGAGAAAGGATGGATGGATGAAGGCGGCATACAAATATGGCTTAAAAAAGTCTGGAACTTTAGACCAGGGGGCTGCGCAAAGAAAAGTCTTCTTGTCTGGGATATGTTTCGGTCACATCTTGTTGACAGTGTTACTGCTGGGATTAGGAAGGAAAACACTGATACAGCTGTGATTCCTGGTGGATTAACAAGTCTTGTCCAACCACTGGATGTCTCCAGAAACAAACCATTTAAAGATGCGGGGAGAGTGAAGTGGAACAACTGGATGATAGAAGGGGATAAGACATACACAAAAGGAGGCAACAACCAAGCTCCATCACTAGCAACATTATGTGAATGGATTGTAGAGGCCTGGGATGCAATCAGACCAGAAATTGTGGTGAAATCTTTTAAGAAATGTGGGATTTCGAATGATCTTGATGGAAAAGAAGACGACTCGTTGTGGGATTATGAGGCTAATGAGATCTGCCCTGGCAACTATACCGACACTCACAGCTGGTGGTGCGTCGTTTCCATCGTTTACTGGCAGTTAATGGTAAATTTTTTCAACCTAACGAAACTATTTCCAGTATAGAGGTCAACCCCCAACTTTTTGCCAAAAAATTTGGTCTTAAAAACTCGTACTATACACGGGTATATATGGTAAATCACTTGGTTTTAGCCTAAAAGGAGGCCTACATCCTTAAGCTGCAGGAATAAAAGATAGGCCTTAGTGAGATTGGCTTTGGAAATACAGAACGTGCATTTGTTTTGTTTCAGGTTGAGCACTGCAAGATGCCTATGATTAAGAAATTGCTCTCCGGTACTCTTAATGCATTGGTAAATGTATCCAATGATTTCACCACCGATGGCCAAGTATTACTTTGTAAATACTGTGAGGTCGTGGTTTCTTCATCCAAGAAATTTCAAGTGCAGCAACATATTCAAACTGCAAAGCATGCCATGAAAAAAGAAGCCAAAACGAGTGCCAAACAACAGGCACTGCTACCCACAACATTGTCTCGGCCTGGGTCAAAACATTCTCAGTATAATCAAGATCTTTGTAGAGCCTTGGTCTGGGCTCATATACCATTGAATAAGCTGAACAACAAGGAACTGGTCTCATTCTTAGAGAAGTACACGGATCAAAAAGTGCCAAGTGAATCAACACTGAGAAAAAATTATGTTCCTGATCTTTACAATGAAATTTTAGATAGAGAGAGAAGGTAGGTGATAATTCCATCTGGGTAACATTGGATGAGACCACAGATGCAGATGCAAGATGCATTGCAAATTTTGTATTTGGCATTTTGGGGCCAGAAGAAAGACAAATCATACTTGCTTAATTTGAAGGTCTTAGATAAGGTAAATCACTCAACCATGGCAGCATTTTTCACTGATGCCTTGGGATTATTATGGGAGGATGACATCAAGTATGATCGTGTACTTCTTGTATGCACAGATGCAGCCCCATATATGGCAGACTAGAAATTCTGTTTCCAAAAATGATTCATGCGACTTGTTTAGCCCATGGCTTGCACAGGGTTGCTGAATTAGCTTGTGCAGTTATGCCTGATGTGAATGTGTTGATTTCTACTGTGAAGAAGGTATTTCTGAAAGCACAGAGTCGCAAAGAGAGATTTCGACAAATTGCTGGTACTGTGCCACTTTCTCCTTCACCAGTAGTGACTAGATGGGGCAACTGGATCGAGGCAGCATTGTACTAGGCTGACAATTTTGAAACTGTCAAGTGTGTAGTTGAATCATTTGATCCCACAGCATCTGTACATATGAAGGAGGCACAAAATGTACTCAAGAAGGATAGCTTGCGGGAGGATCTAATTTTCCCCAGAGCCAACTTAGCATGTATTTCCTCTGCAATCCTCAAGTTGGAGAAAAAAAGGACTAACTCTAAAGAGCAGCATGGATGTAGTACAAGGAGTTGTTGATTCTTTGAGTCGCCTTGAGAAGGAGTACTACTTTGAAAAAATCAGCCAGGTTCTTGCTAAAAACAAAGGTTATAGCCGACTGAAGAAAATCAGTGCTATATTGCAAAGCAATTCTTCTCTTGATGCTATCACTCAAGGAGAACTTGAGCTGTCAGACATAGTTAAGTTACAGTATGCTCCTATCATTTCGTGCAATGTTGAATGAGTGTTTTCACAGTACAAATGCATTCTTGCTGAAAACAGGCGAAAGTTTGTGTTTGAAATCTACTCCACCATGTTGTAATCAAATGCAATTCACTTTCATAGACGGCTTGGGAGTTATTTAAGAATTGATTTTGAACAAGGTTAGGCTACATACCTTAAAAGTAGCAAATTCCAACATTCAGTTAATATAAGGAAATGTATTGGTACTTCTTACACGAGAAAGTGTTTATATATTTTCTTTACATACCTTAAAAGTAGCAAATTTCTACATTCAGTTAATATAAGGAAATGTATTGGCGTTTTTCTGTATTATCAAGTAAATTATTTTGTCAGTACAGTGTTCTTTAATTTAATCCTTTATGAAAACGTCTCACTCAGCCACAGCTTTTGTGGGAAAGTAAACTCTTTGGGGTAAATTACTGCAAAATAAGTTATATTATTAAATCTAATAAGTTAAAATTGTTAACTTATTAGTAATGACAAAGGCGATTAAAATTATATTTCTGGAAGTAGGCGGACTGTCTGGATTATCTTAAACTTGGAACATGTAATGTGACATGTAAGGTCACACGTAATCTTTACCACGATTAACGGAATTTAACAACTTCTGGTGGTAGCGCTGTTCTTAGATGGTGGTAGTGCTGTTCTCAGACAGTGCCAGAATTACATTAACTGTAGGGGAATGATTATACAGTATAGGACTTCTCTTGGCTAGTTGTTAGAGGTCTTCCCTGTGCAGTGTGTGTACTTCCTCACCTTGGCAAACAATTCATCGTGTATTTGAAAACTATGCCACCGCCATTGTCATTTTACCTCTGTGATGTGTGGAAAGTGCAGTTCAGACTGTCATTACCACCAAGAACCTTTGGTTTTTTAAGAAATAGCTTCACTATCTTCCAACACCGGGGATAGGTCAGATCCTTCTGGTTTGGAGGTTTAGTTAGGTTTTGTTTCAACAGTTTTTACAAGTGCACTCTCAATGTTTGAGATTTTCATCACATGCAATAGCTATATCTCATCATTCTGAGCAACTTATATGCTATACACTTCTATCACAAATGAATAATATTAAACTTAATAGAACCTGACCTAACCAACCAAAGAAACCTACTAACCTTACCTAACTTCCTAGCCACACTGGTATTTCGGATTTGTGACCAATATCACTGCGATTCTTTTTTAGTTGGAATCAATTTTCTTCAATGGCATTGCTTGGGCAAAAGCAATTTTTTTGTGATATTTATCATGAAAGATAACTCGACTTTGCCCTGCATTCAGTAGTCGATGAGAGGGAGATGACCAAGACTTGATGGTGCAATGTGTGTCAACCACCATTTGACAAAAGCATTAACACAAACTAAGCTAGGTCAGCACATGAGTTTTATCAAGACATTTCAATTTTGTGGATCACTCAATTTATTTAGACGGCATAGTTAATATTTTTGGAGTCGCTCGCCTGAAAAACAATGTGTGACCTCTGAACCCTTTTTCATGCACATATTTCTGACTAACAAATAAATGCCAAATGTCACCAGTCACTGTCACAAATCACTTTCGCCGGTAATGGACTAACAGATCAGCAGCGCGCATTCACAGTAAAATAGCGTTAGTAGGAACTTTGCAGGTCACGGCAAAATATCCACTGCCCAAGTTAAGATAGGTCAAGTTAGTTAAGGGGAGTTGCTTGCATTATATAGGTGAATTAGCTTAAAAAATCTATTTTGAATTTAATGTCCCATAATTTAAATGTGCATTTTTCACTGTCTAATGCTGTAATATGACTACTACAATGTGTCTAATGTGCAGGTAACAACATTTGCGTGTTCAGTATATATAGTACCAGAATCCTGGAGGATAACGAATGTTATACTGATTTTCAAGACGCATTTGACAAGGTATGGCACAAGTCTTTGCTATCTAAACTTCCCCCTTTTGGTTTCTCTCCCCCACTTTGTTCTCTCATCTCTAGCTTCCCTGAGAACCGATCCATGGCAGTTGTTGTCGAGGGATCGATTTCTTGCTCTTTCTCTACCAATAGTGGCGTCCCACAGGGTTCTGTTCTTTCACCAACTCTCTTCCTTCTTTTTATCAACGATTTACTTCACACTACAACTAATTCTATCCATTCTTGCGCCGATGATTCTACTCTTCACTCCTCACATTTTCCCCTCCCTCCTAACACTCAAACTAGATCTGTTTCTAGAACTGATATCATTACTTCTATCAACGTGGATCTGTGCAGCATCTCTGAATGGGGAAGAACAAACTTGGTTAAGTTTAATAGTAACAAAACTCAATATTTACCAATTACACTTTGTAAATCAGACAATCTTCCACCAATTACATTTCAGGATGCTATCATCCTCCCAAATTCTGAAATAAATATGTTAGGCCTCACCATTTCCTCCAATATGTCCTGGAAATCACACATCCCTAGTATAACTAAAGCTGCCTCCCGAAAGTTGGGAATGCTGTACAGATGACGCAGCTACTTCACTCCTGAGCAGTTGCTCCAAGTATATAAGGGATTCATTCATCCTAACTTGGAGTACCGCTCTCATAACTGGGCTGGCTCTTCTTCTGTCCAACTATTAGATAGGGCAGAATCAAAGGCATTTCGTCTTATTAACTCTCCTCCTTTAGTCGACAATCTCTCTTCCCTTCTCTTCGCTGCAATGTTGCTTCACTCTCTCTCTTTTACAGGTACTTTAACGGGCAATGTTCAGTGGATTTGGCATCCTGTGTACTGCCGGCAAAGCCGTGGGTTCGTAACACACGTCTTGCCCGTGGTGCCCACCATTTCTCTGTGGATGTCGGTCACACGAGAATAACCCGTTATAGTACCTCCTCCTTTCCTCACACAGCCAAACTGTGGAATGCTCTGCCTTGTGTGTTTCCGTGCTCTTACAATCTGTCTCACTTTAAAAAGCTGGTTTTCCGGCATCTTCGTGGTGTAGATTAATACAGTATAACCTTTTTTCTATATTTACAATTTCTTTTCGTTCTTTTTTTTCCGCCCCCCAGGCTCCGTTGTGGGTCGTTTCACCTGTGCCCAGGTGGGCTAATACTCGTAATAAAAAAAAAAAAAAAAAAAAAAAAAAAACAATACTGTCCAATCAGTCTAACATCAATTGTAGGCTAATTACTGGAATCAATCATTTTAAACTATTCGAAACCACCTGGAGAAGCATAATTTGATCAATGATTCCCAGCATGGCTTCACAAGCAGGCATTCATTATCTAACTAATCTATTAACATTCTTTCATCAGTTTTCGAATCGGTGGACGAGGGGCATATGATGTGGTATATCTCAATTTTAGCAAAGCCTTCGACAGAGTCCCCCACGAAAGACTAATAAGAAAGGTAGGAGCACATGGCATTAAAGGTAATATTCTAAAATGGATTAGGGCGTGGTTACAGGACAGGAAACAGCGAGTGAGCATTAACAGCACTAAATCCCATTGGAGCAACGTCACTAGTGGAGTTCCCCAAGGCTCAGTACTTGGACCATTATTAATTATTATATACATAAACGACATAGATATCGGCATAGACAACAACACTAGTAAGTTTGGTTTAGAAAATGCAATGCATCCACTTCTTCCAGTGATGTTAGCTTGAAGGAATTTTGGAAGAGTCACTTCAATATAGCAGATGCTGTATTTTTAATTACTTCAGCCGGGAAAGAGGTTACTGTGAGGTGTCTTTGTGCTGCTTGGAGGCCATTGTGGCCTGAATGTGTCCTTCAAGAGACTTTGAAGGCTTCGAAGAGTTAGAAGAAGAGGCTGTTGTTCATGAAATTGTGGCTCTGAGCAATTCCATGGGCCTGGAAGTGGATGATGATGATGTTGAGGAGTTGGTGGAAGAGCACAGTAAGGAATTGTCCACTGAGGAGCTGCTTGAGCTTCACAAAGAGGAAAACGAGACACTGAAGCGGAGCTTAACTTCTGAGGAGTCAGGGGAGGAGGAGGACAAGGAGGAAAGCCGCATCATTCCAGCCAAAGATCTCATGGATGCGCTCTTTTGCTGGAGCAAACTGTCCAAGCTTGCTGAGGATTATCATCCTGATGTTGGTTCTGTGCAAAAGGCCATCAGTGTGTTCAATGACAATGTTATGAACTACTTTTGGAAGGTCCAGAAATCAAGGTTGAAGCAGCCAACCCTGGATACCTTCTTTACAAAGATAACAAAAGAACATACAAAGTGCCTGTGAGACAGTCACCAAAGAGGGCTAGGAAGGATGACTCCTCTCCTTCCACCTCTTCTCAATAATTCTCTCCCCCCCACCCCCCCTCTGCCTCCTGTCCTGCATGCTGAACAACACTAAGGTAAGATAAAGTACCGTATTTTTTACATTTTCCACAGAATTTTTTCAGTGTTAAGTGGTTGTATTTGGGGACCTGGAACGGATTAATCCTATAACGAACGAATGCCATAACGAACGAGGTTCTGGAACCAATTACGTTCGTTATAGCATACCCCACTGTACAACATTAATAACATCTATCTGCAAGTTTACTCAGTCCTAAACAAATATTTTTACCCTATGTGTGAACAATACAAACCTTCTGTTTTTGTAAAAAATACTTTATAATTTTTAAGAAGATAAGAGATGCGTTTCTTCCAAACTGTGACAAATACAAACAATCAAGCCTCTTATAAAAAAAAGACTGAAATATAATTCAGTATGTTCATGTACAAAACATTTTCATCATCATTCTATGATAAAACAAGTCTAACAATCATCATTAAAACATTATTATATTTTATACAATCGGGAATTAGCGACTACTGCACTACTACATCCATGTTGTTACAGCACCTCAGGAGGTGGTGCAAGTTATGCGCTAGCTTATGAGCTCACTTACAAACTTCGATGTCAAATATTTGTTTTGAGTAGACCATCTGTGTTTTGAGTATACCGATCAGAGACTAAGTCCAGTTACGGGATACACAAAGACATACAGTCCCATACATGTTTTTGAGTAGCCGGCCCCAATTTGCTACATCAGTTGCCATCAGCATGGATAGTACAGCACCTCATTTATTGAGGCACGGTGTGTTGCTACTGAATACCCACAGCTACCGGTCCAAAATTTTTCTGCTAACGACATAATAGTTCTGTTAGTTAACAGAAAAAATTAAAAGTTGTACATAAAGAATAACTAGCAAGATTTGCTACATTGGGTCAACTCTTCTCACTATTGACCAACTTGGCCCCTAATGAAAAAGTCCAACTAAGCTCATTCAACCCACAATTTTTTGCATTTTTCTTTCAGAAACTGGAACTATTTTACAAAGCTCAAAATTCAGGATTGAGGTAGAGAATTACAACTTCAGAAGAAGACCTTACGACTTGTCTCACCCCAGCTCAGTGACCCCTCCCCTTGATGCACTCCCCAATACCCCTCGCAGTCACCACACTGTTCACCAGCCAAGAGAAATGAACACAATAATCTTCTTATATATCACATATCTGAAAGTGATGCTGAACCTTACATGTGCAAAGCAATGAATGGACTGCAAGTATTGTATCCAAAAATGATCCATGTGACCTGTGTGGCCCATGGTCTGCATCGTGTAGCAGAACTGGTTAGGTCAAAATACCCAGATGTAAATCAACTGATAGCCAACGTCAAGAAAATCTTTCTCAAGGCACCTTCTCGAACTGCGAGATTTTCAGAAATCGCTCCAAGTACACCACTTCCTCCTTCACCTGTGGTGACAAGATGGGGAAGCTGGATCGATGCTGCAACGTACTATGGGAAAAACTTCGACGTCATTGAAGCTGTTATTGCGACATTCGACCCTGAGGAGGCTCAGGGCATTCAGGAAAGCAAGATCTTACTTGAAACTGAAGGAATAAAGGAAAGCTTGCTCTTCATTGCAACAAATTTTGCGTGCATCTCATCAACAATTACTAGACTTGAAGAAAGGGGACTACTGCTGTCCTCGGCAATTTCGTTGGTTAATGGTGTTCTTGATGAACTGAAAAGTTTGCAGTCTGATGCTTACTATGGTAAACTGAGTAACGTGTTGTACAAAAACAAGGGATTTGAAAAGCTGAAAAAAGTCAGTCAGATAATGTCTGGTGATGCTATTATTGACGAGAGGGTACAGCCACTCACTATGTCAGACCTCCTGTATGAAACATGCACCAATCGTCTCGTGATGTAGAAAGGGTGTTCTCAGAATATAAAGCTATGCTGACTGACAACAGGTGGGGTTTTAACTTTGAGAACTTACGCCACCATGTCATCATCAAATGCAACCACAATCTGTAATGTCTGAAAATATGTCAGTCTATAATGTAAATACATGTTCATATATATTTTTTGAAGCACTTTCACATATACATTAGGGTGGAGCTTTTTTTTTTTTTAAATATGTTCTTCTTACCCTCTCAAATTGTTCCTTTATATGGAATAAAAACTGAGAAAAAGAATCAGTGCAATTGAACAATATTTAGAGGTAGCTCAATGAGGGTAAAGTTTCTGACAATCCAAAGTTGTGGCCGCCATTTTACTTCACACACACTACTGATACCATATAAGCTGTTAAAATAACTTTAAGAAATAATAATAATTATGCAAAGGGTGCTAACTATGTTTTTCATTTTAGATCAAGTAGTGTTTTAGCCAATAAAATTGTAGAAAGCAATACTGCCCTAGCTATAAAAATTTCCGACTTCTGCTTTGAAGACTGTGTTTCTCTTGGGGAAAAGTATCTGAAAAGGCCCACCAACTGAAACAAAGGTAACTACGGACATAATATTTTATGAATTATTTAATGAGAAAAGCACCAACATTACACAATATAGAATATAGATGTTGATTCTTAATTTCTTATCTACTGATGAATTATATTACATCTGTCTAAGTGTCTAAATGTTATTGTGTAAGCAGTAAAGTCCTAAATACTACGTAGATAGACATAAAGCAAAGTACTATCGATTATGCCAACAAGCAACTTGAGCATAGACATCCGAGAGATGATTATAAAGAATTATTGGAACTTGTGATAGTTTTTCTCGGTATTGCTCCTGCCAGAGGAGTGCGATTCATGTCACCCGGAGCAATGCACCAAGCACGCTGGATGTCCAAAGTTTTATACAGTCTGAAGATCTGGATGTTCAGGGGTCAATTCAAGCTGACTGCTGCAGAAACGAGAGGTTTACGTGATGTTTGTGTATTCACGGTCCGTGTCTACTTGAAAGCCTGGATCTCGGCACCTCAAGCATCAGAAGCACCTTACAGTGACCTGCTGCTACTGAAGACACTAATTGAATACTCATCGATCAATCCGGCCATCTCGAAGTCAACATCACGCAAGTTTTCCAATCATTTATGGTACTTGTCACAGGAACTTGTTAGCTTGGCTTTCTTCGACAGTCGAGTCAGCTCGTCGACGAAGAGACTGATGGCGAGTGCCATGAACAAGGAAGAAGATGGAGATATGGCTCATTGCAAGCGAATCGGTATTTCTCTTGATTCATTCAAGGACAGAAACTTAGAGGATTTAGTGACAGCAAGGTCAATGAAACTACTGCAAAAGTTGGACCTTCCAGATGGATTCCTTGCGGTTGATCCTGACTTGTGGGATGAGAGAGATGACTACAAGCAGGCTTCAAAAACAGTCAAGTCTCTACAAGTCGTCAATGACCACGCTGAACGTGGAGTGGCACTGATTCAGGAATACAGTGGATTAATAACCCGTGATGAAATGCAGCTGCAATTCCTGCTACAAGTTGTCGAGGACCATCGCCGAATGTTCCCGGACAGCAGAAAACAGACATTGTCCATGGTGCCATGAAAGAGGATGTTCTGGACATTGTTAGACTGATACTATGAACTGTCACAAAGAGAACAAATAACTGACTTCTTATTAACGTGTTTAATAATATATACAGGCACGTAGCCAGAACTGAAAAAAAAAGAGGGGGGGGGGTTGAGGAAAAACTCTTGGGGGGGGGGGCAGCTCTCCAGGAAATTTTTTTGTTTTGGGGATAATTTTGAAGCATTTTTAGCACATTTCCAGCAGACACTTGTCAGCTTACCTAGCCAAATATATTTCAAATATGGTCACTTTGCATGATCTGATGGCATTTTTTGAGAGCGAGCAGCCAAAAATTTAGCATAAAATGCTTACAAATCTGTTTTTTGGACAAAATATACTAAGAACACCCTTTTATAAGTGTAAGCAGTCAGTTTTGACCTTTTTTGGCTGTTTATATGGCCTTCAATCACTAACTATAACTAATATTTGAAAAAAAAAATCGAAAAAAAAATTTTTTTTTCGAACAAATATATAAATTTTTTTTCGAAAAAATAATTTTTTTTTCGAATTTTTGTTGGTTGTTGTTGGTTGCAACCCCCCCTGGCTACGTCCCTGAATATATATTGAGTTCAAGTGTTTGATTAAACAAATTAAGACATTGGTCTGATATACTCCTAAATCATTGAATTTTCATCATTTTCGTAATTTTTGAGGTCATTGAGCTACCTCTAAATATAGGAATCTAGGCCTGAAACTTTGTATACATTGTTTCTATATCACAAGGAACATATTCAGGGGGTAAGACTTTCAAAAATGTAAATTTCGTTTTTTTTAATGTTTTAAGCTCCACCCTAATATACATGTTAAATACATTACGTATATTGCTTTATAAACATTAACATTAGTTTATATTAACTATTTTGTTTCCGTATAACCAGCATTCTTGGCTTTATAAGTGACATTTTTTAGTGCATATAAATGCATATTTTCCCTGTTTTAGTGCATATTTGCATGCATATTTCATGGTTTTTAGTGCATAACTATCCGGGCCCTAGTGATTAGTGCAATACTGTATATGGTAAAATAGGCACGGAAGAGCAACACAGACAGCTGCTGTTGCCAACCTCAGTATCCCCCTCCACACCATCCTGCAGATAGCAGATTGGAGGTAATAACGTTTCATATTTTTATACACTATATACAAGGAACGCTTGTCTACACAAGATAATCTGACCACTTGGTAATGACATAACCTGATGTTTTGTAAGGTCACCCTGTGTATATAAGTCTCTCAGTCCCTATAAATCCAGTTGCTTCTGAAGATGTCTTGAATGAAGTCGAAAGTAAAGGTGCTCCACTGTTTCCCTTTTCCCGGGCGATTTTATCGAGATTTATCCTGCCCACTGTACTGATCACAGTCTTACATGTTAGTTAAGGTAAAATCGGACGATTCATATTACGCTCAATAGCCCTTAAAACGTGTAACTATAACTTCTTCAGGAGTCCCACAGTCGAGACTTCCGTTTTCTCCGTTTCAGTATACCCGAATCCTCCCTTTTCTCTCATGTACCTCAAAAGACTGACATTTCTTAATACCTCATATGGTACTCAGAGATTTGAAATTGAGAAAACAGTTATATTACATTGCATAAGACATGTCTGGTTACAGATGAAACATTCAAGATCCTTGTGAGTGATGTTGAGAGCTTCAACTGTATTTACTGTTAGTAGAATTGTCAAATAATTTTGAGTGGAGTCTGCCAGTAGAAGCGGGAAAGCCCAAACATTGCGCGTACGGATGTCCCGAGTGCACAGACGCACCCAGAGGAAGGAAGTACTGTTGGTCGTCTCTCTCACTTGACAGATGCTGCTCTTCAAAATGTATAATGACAGAACCTGTTGGTTGTTACCTTTGTTAAAGGCCAGTTTGCTACATCAGTTGCCGTCAGCATGGATAGTACAGCACCCCATTTATTGAGGCACGGTGTGTTGTTGCTGAATACCCACAGCTACCGGTCCAAAACTTTTCTGCTAACGACATAAGTTCTTTTAGCTAGCAGAAAAATTTGAAAGTTATAAAAAACTTAACTAGCAAGCTTCGCTACATTGGATCAACTCTGCTCACTATTGACCAACTTGGCCCCGAATGAAAAAGTCCAATTAGGCTCATTCAAACCACCATTTTGAATATGATAATAGATTAGTGGTAGGAATGTTGGGTGTAAAAATGCAATTTTATCCACAATTTATGTCGGAAAACGCCCCACCCACCAAAAAAATAAATAAAAATAAAAAAAACGGCCAATTTTCGAAGGAAATATCTAATCACACAAATACACTAGAAAAACATTATTTAATTTCTAATAGAGTTGTGTGCACTTATCCAAATTTACCTTCGTTTTCACTCCTACCCAAAAAAACCTATTTCCCGGGCTCTCCCTATTACTGCTGGGGGGTGGGGGGGGGGGGGGGGGGGGGCAACAACTAGCAATTTCCGTAAAAAAATTAAGGTCAGATTCGTTAAATACACACAAAAATACACCGGAAGAAACATGATACAGTGGGGTATGCTATAACGAACGGATCCTACTACGAATATTCCTAAAACGAACGGTTTTACCTATAAAATTGAGAATGCTATAACGAACGCAACTCCTACAACGAACGCGGATGAATACAGGACTATTTCGCCTGGCGCATGAATATTGTTGTACCGCGACCCACAACAAGAGCGTCAGGCGCCATCTTTGTCTCATTGTGTAGCCAGTGCACCACTGTTATTGTTGAAATTTCGTCTTTTGATGTGGAAATTCGCGTATAACTATTTTGTTATACAAGTATACAATTGTAACAATGAGTCGTCCAAACCGAGTGAGAAAGCTAATAACCCTTGAAACTAAGAAAGAAATTATAAAGAAATGTGAGAATGGAAGAAGCATTGCGAAACTTAGTGATGAATATGGGACGGCTAAATCGACTATATGTACGACTTTGAAGAATAAAGAGGAGTTAAAAACTGTGCAAGTGGCTAAGGAAATCTTTAGACTTAGCAAAGCAAAGTGTAATGTGATTGAAGAGATGGAAAATTTACTCTTAGTGTGGATAAAGGAGAAAGAAATGGCAGGTGGTAACATTAGTGAAGCTATAATTTGTGAGAAGGCCAGACAATTGTTTGAGGACCTTAAAGCCAAGACTCCCAGTGGAAGTGATAGTGATGTGCCAGTGTTTAGGGGTACCTTCATGCTGAATAACACTACGGTAAGATAAAGTACCGTATTTTTTACATTTTCCACAGAATTTTTTCAGTGTTAAGTGGTAGTATTTGGGGGCCTGGAACGGATTAATCATATAACGAACGAGGTTCTGGAACCAATTACGTTCGTTATAGCATACCCCACTGTATTTTTGCATTTACACACAGCACATTCCTACCACTAATCTATTATCTTTTTCGAATAAGATGTCTAATTATACGATAATTTTCATCTATTACATTACCGGCGGAAATGTATAATAACGGAGATAGCTTTTCCAATATAATTTCTATTTTCTTCCATTAACTTCCCGCCATTATTGTCTGCCTCTCACCAACACTGCGTCTCTCTCGTGTCTCCATAAATCATCACGCGCATCCGTACACGTCACATGGCCAATCAAAAGCGTTTTTGCTTTTGGAACCAATTAGAATTATTTTGAGTTTAATTCAGAGTATATTTGGCCCAATCAATATTTAGTTTTATTTTGGGTCTCATTTTGAAATTCAAGTTCAGTTCCGACCATGGAAGTCTGCGATGGATGTCACTTAAAATATATGGAGCCGACTGCGAGTTTTTGGAAAAAAAAAAAGTAGAAACTATAGCATTTTTTCGATCGCATGGTGTTCTTCCAACCTCAGTAAAGTGTACTAAGAGCAAGACTCGATGTAAATATCACAAAGACCAACATAGGTGGTGTTGTAGAAGTATGAGAAAGAAAATGGATGATATTCAGGCCTTGGTATATACCGAAATAATCGATATAATAGCATTCACTGAAACATGGATCAACCTAGACTCACGCGAGTTACCTGTCGAATACCAAATTGCAGGTTACAAATTATTCCATACCGATAGACAGATTAGGAAAGGAGGCGAGTAGCAATCTATGTCAGGGATAATCTGAAGTGTGAAATAAATAAGGAAATAAAAACTGAGCGGAATACAGAAACAATTGGATAGAATTAATCGACGGTAGGGAAAAATTAATCACAGGAGTAATATATAGACCTCCCAATCTTGAAAGAGTTAATGAGCGACATATCTGGGATGAAATGCGCAGGGCCTCCATACACAACAAAGTCTGTATAGTAGGCGACTTCAACTTGGGCCAAATAGATTGGATTGACCTTACATCGAGTCTCTAATGTAAGCTGCGATCTACTAAACCACGCCTGGAAAGCGAGTAGTCCAATACCCATGCGGTGTTTGACGTGAAAACTGCAAGCCACACGATTGGTCCCTCTATTGTGGTTCTTGTCATTCTTGGTTCCACGACAACTGTGAAGAGTTGAATTCGAATCAAATGACCGAATTGGGGGTGCATGGTATCGGACTATATCTGCACAATTTGTACAAGCCTTGGTGGGAAGTTCGACTTCTCGGCATCTTTGAGAAGACTGGGTGATGGTGCCAAGGGTGGGCAGACCAGTCTGCAGGCGGCTGTTCATTTAGAGGCCAGCCTTTTGAGGAACAGCAAGGTTCCTGCGCATAGACCGGATATACATTTTAAGGGCCAGAGCGTTGATAAAGTGGCTTCCAAGATGCTTAAGAAGATGGGTGAATCCCTGGGTTTCCAGCCGGTGTCTGTGACCGGTGATGGAAACTGCCTCTTCAACACAATATCCTTGGCAGCATTTGGTGACGAGTCCTATGCCACAGAACTGCGTGCTCGTACTACTATAGACTTAGTACAGAACGGCGAGGAATACGTCTCGTTATTGACACCGCGGAGGATTCAACTTGTTTCACCAGACATTGAAGAGGCTTTATTAGCGTGTGCTATGGATAGAAGTAATTCTTCTGCTTGGACCATCCAATCAGCTGCTAGTGTGATGGGTTGTGATATTATATCCACTTACCCACCAGTAAATGACATCTTTGACCAGTGTTTTAAGATTCTGGATACTACGTTTGCTCCGAAGAAGCTATCAGGCCCTACACCAATCCACATTATGTGGACCAGTTCTGCACCAAAGAGACCAAATGAAATATGGACTCCCAAACATTTTGTACCGCTTTTAAATGCAACTACTCCCACCACTGTTGACCTAACAAGCTCATCGAAATCGGTAAGTAAATCTAGATAGTCATATACCTATACTTATATGTATACTGTCTTGCATTATTGTATCATGGCTCGAAATATTATATAAAATTTTTAACTTTTCATTTTAATTTTCTTTTCTTATCCTTACAGTCCGAATTACATGATCAAATTCCAACGTTGTTACCATCTCCGATCGACCCCACAGACGATCCCGTATTTTCGTATGACCGACAAGAGGTCTTTGAAAACCATCATGCGAATGATTAGTGTGGAGAGAGGGAGTAGCGCAGGTAAGAAATCACCACACTCAGGTAAGGTCAAATGTGTTTCTGTCATGGGAGACTTGATGGTGAAGTATTTAGGTAACAATCTCTGCACTAAAGTTAGGAAGCTCAAGTGTCTCCCCGGGGCAGGGATAGGTAGAGTACTGGAGAGAGTGGTGAACGTCATTGATGACTGGAGACAACCCCATAGTCTTACTCAGTGCAGGAGGCAATGACGTAGGTAAGCTTACCAGTGTCAAACTGCGTAAGCTGTATAGGGAAGCTCTAGATAAGATTAGGGTGAAGGGTGGAACTCCTATTGCTTGCTCTATCCTACCTAGACGTGGTGCCAGTCGTGAATGGATGTCCCGTGCAATCGGTTTCAATTGCTGGTTGAAAGAACAGTGTAAAGAGCTGAGACTAAGTCCAGTTATGGGGTACACAAAGACATACAGTCCCATAAATATTTTTGAGTAGCCGGCCCCAGTTTGCTACATCAGTTGCCATCAGCATGGATAGTACAGCACCTCATTTATTGAGGCACCGTGTGTTGCTGCTGAATTCCCACAGCTACCGGTCCAAAACTTTTCTGTTAACGACATAATAGTTCTGTTAGTTAACAGAAAAATTTAAAAGTTGTACATAAAGAAGAACTAGCAAGCTTTGCTACATTGGGTCAACTCTGCTCACTATTGACCAACTTGGCCCCTAATGAAAAAGTCCAACTAGGATCATTCAAACCACAATTTTTTGCATTTTTCTTTCAGAAACCGGAACTATTTTACATAGCTCAAAATTCAGGATTGTGGTAGAGAATTACCACTGCAGAAGAAGACCTTACGACTTGTCTCATCCCCGCCCAGTGACCCCTCTCCTTGATGAACTCCCCAATACCCCTCGCAGTCACCACACTGTTCACCAGCCAAGAGAAATGAACACAATAATCTTCTTATATATCACATATCTGAAAGTGATTAGTGTAATACTGAGGTTGGCAACAGCAGCCGTCACCAACCTCAGTATCCCCCTCCAAACCATCCTGCGGATAGCAGATTGGAGGTAATAACCTTTCATATTTTTATACACTATATACAAGGAATGCTTGTCTACACATGATAATCTGACCACTTGGTATTGCCATAACCTGATGTTTTGTAAAGTCACCCTGTGTATATAAGTCTCTCAGTCCCTGTAAATCCAGTTGCTTTTGAAGATGTCTTGAATGAAGTCGAAAGCAAAGATGCTCCATTGTTTCCCTTTTCCTGGGCGATTTTAACGAGATTTATCCTGCCCACTGTACTGATCACAGTCATACATGTTAGTTAAGGTAAAATCAGACGATTCCTATTACGCTCAATAGCCCTTAAAACGTGTAACTATAACTTCTTCAGGAGTCCCACAGTCGAGACATCCGTTTTCTCCGTTACAGTATAGCTGAATCCTCCCTTTTCTCTCATGTACCTCAAAAGACTGACATTTCTTAATACCTCATATGGTGCTCAGAGATTTGAAATTGAGAAAACAGTTATACAGTATTACATTGCATAAGACATGTCTGGTTACAGATGAAACATTCAAGATCCTTGTGAGTGATGTTGAGAGCTTCAACTGTATTTACTGTTAGTAGAATTGTCAAATAATTTTGAGTGGAGTCTGCCAGTAGAAGCGGGAAAGCCCAAACATTGCGCGTATGGATGTCCCGAGTGCACAGACGCACACAGAGGAAGGAAGTACTGTTGGTCGTCTCTCTCACTTGACAGATGCTGCTCTTCAAAATGTATAATGACAGAACCTGTTGGTTGCTACCTTTGTTAAAGGCCAGTTTGCTACATCAGTTGCCGTCAGCATGGATAGTACAGCACCTCAGTTATTGAGGCACGGTGTGTTGTTGCTGAATACCCACAGCTACCGGTCCAAAACTTTTCTGCTAACGACATAAGTTCTTTTACCTAGCAGAAAAATTTAAAAGTTATACATAAAACTTAACTACAGTAGAAGTCCAAAAATCCGGACTGCTTGGGGATTGGGTCGGTTCGGATTTTCGGATTTTCCGGATTCTCAGGCAGTACTTTTAAAATTAAAATTTAAGGAGGAATAAAGAAGAGATGAACAGGTACATTTTGATAGTTTATTCATTAGCAAATATCGCAAGGACCAACATAGGTGGTGTTGTAGAAGTATGAGAAAGAAAATGGATGATTTTCAGGCCTTGGTATGTACCGAAAAAATCGATATAATAGCATTCACTGAAACATGGATCAACCTAAACTCACGCAAGTTACCTGTCGAATACCAAATCGCAGGTTACAAATTATTCCATACCGATAGGCGACAAGCGTAGGAAGAACATTAGGTGTGATTTTCCGGACGATTGTGGTGTGTGGGAAAGTGCTAAGGGCAGTACTGCCAAAACCTACCTTGTTTTAGATGGTGAAGAAGAAAAATGTGTACTGTACAGAGAGTCATAAGAAAATAAGGACCTCACTAGGGGAAAGGTCACGGCAGGGTTAGCTCCGGAGGGATAATTATCAGATATGGCCAGAGCTATGTGCGGTCTTGGGTATGAGAGTTTGTTGACCAAACTGGAGTGGTCCACTGAAGAATTGGCGAGGGCCAAGGAAGAAATTGAGAGGGCCACATTGGAGAACTTGAAATTAAGGGAAGAGCTGGCGATGTTAAAAGGAGAGGCTGGACGAGTAAAGCCAGTGGCTGACGAAAAATCAAGCGAGTGGAAAATTGTGAGTAGTGTGAAGACAAAGCTGGTGGTAAAGAAGCACACCAAGGATACGACAACAACAGCTAAGTGTACCAACCCGTTCAGTCCCTTGATAGACGAATTGGACGTTAGTACAGTCAGGGGCAGGGATGACAAGGAAGGTATAAAAACTTTAATTGTTGGTGACTCACAGGTAAGGTACATGGACAGGGCCTTTTGTGGTAAAAACAAAAATAGGATGAGGGTGTGTTTGCCAGGAGCTGGGGTGGGGGATATAATTGACAGGATGGACAATATCTTGTCTGGTAATGGGAACAAACCCATTATCTGCCTCAGTGCAGGAGGCAATGATATTGGCCGGCGTAGGAGCGAGGAGCTTCTTGATAAGTTCAAGGCAGCCATAGATCGTATTAGGACTAAGGGAGGGATCCCTATCATATGCGGTGTCCTGCCTAGAAGGAGAGTTGGCAGTGAATGGTTGTCAAGGGCAGTTGGTGTTAATGACCGTCTTGACAGATATTGCAAGTCAATATCAGTCCCATTCATTGACAACTGGGACAACTTCTATGGCAGTAGGGACCTTTATGCTAGGGATGGGGTGCACCTGTCTAGGGATGGCGTAGCAACCCTGGCTGGGGCTCTAGAGGGGGCAGTTCAAAAGATATCAAAGTCTTTAAACTGCTAAGAGAACATATGGGCACGGGGGTGGAGACTGCAGTGGGAGCGGGTAAACAAGGCGAAAGATTACAGGGAAATAGTGTTAGGAATGATGACAAAACTAAATTAGACAGGGAGTTTAAAACAAAACGCGGTAAGGGGAGGACTCAGAACACGACTAACTTAAATGTATACTACGCGAACAGTAGAAGTATGAGAAACAAAATGGATGATATTAAGGCCTTGGTATGTACCGAAGAAATCGATATAATTGCATTCACTGAAACATGGATCAACCTAGACACACGTGAATTACCAGTCGAATACCAAATTGCGGGTTACAAACTGTTCCATACCGATAGGCAGACCAGGAAAGGAGGGGGAGTAGCAATCTATGTTAGGGATAATCTGAAGTGTGAAATATATGATATCGGCCTATAAGCCTGTATGTGTATGGCCTCCTGTTAAGTATTCTGATGACAAAAAGATGCATAAATAAACAAACTACTTTGAAACCGTCGCAGTCAGACATGGTTTTGACAGCTTCTTGCTTTGTTTTTGCAATCGCCTATTCAGAGTTAGCAGGCGCGAGAGAACTCACTCGGTGTCACGTGATTAATATTATAGTCACGTGACATCTGTTCAAGTCTTACTGAATCCACATAATCCCCCTGAACAGATTTCTGTTCACTGAGCCGCGCATTGCCCGCCACTGAAAAAAACGCTGTCCTGCACAGTGCCGTGCCGTTAAGTGTTATTCATCCCTGCTATGTCCTGCGGAGAGCTGTCTGGTCTGAGGAATCTCATTTAAAAACTATATTAATCCGCTGACTTTACTAATCCGATTAGCTGTGAAAACTGTTTGGAAACTGAAAATAAGTATAAATAAACAAGACACAAATTGTTCGTTTAGTGTTGGACGACCAGGCTATGGTGCATGTTACGGTTGTCCCCAAAAACGGGGAAGTGGAGTCTATCTTCAGCATACCTCCTTGTACCGGGTGTGAATCTGGTTGTAAGGGTGACCATCAGTCTTTTCATTGTCCAATATGCCCAATAGAAAAGTTCAAGCCGACCAGAAAGCAAAAGGTATTAGATCACTTGAAATCGCACTTTTATGGCGCTCGGGGCAATGTGCAAATCCGTGGATATCGTGTGACTTGCTGTCACTTGGAATGTGGCAACCATAAACTTGGCAGTCGAGCACATTTCCACTGCCCTTTATGTGACAAAACATTCACCAAAAAACAACCGATAGTCCAACACTCAAATACATGTTGTGGCACTATGGATTCCACTTTAGATGCACTGCGAGCGCCCAATAGGTTCAATCTTCTTGACCTAATAAATGACCAACAGCAACGCGGGGACGTTGCACTTCCTAACGCCACAGACGACATACCCTCTGATGGAGTCGCGTTTGCAGTAAGTGGGTTTTGTTATCTCTCCATAAATTCCCTTTTCGATTTTACTACCTTGGATACTTGGATCCTCAGACGGCCCATTTACAAAATATATCTGTATTTGCCTCAATTCTACTCCCATCCTCTCTGTTGCAAGGTCAATGTTTCAATGACGTTTTACTGAGGTTTGTTTACTATTTTAAAACCGTTTTGTTTTCTTTTTCAGAATGACACAACCACACTTGCGAGTCCGCCACATGTAATTTCAGAGGCAATGTCAGAGGGCAATGAGCCTGATATGCCGTCTGACTTAGCAGTGCAAACAAAATCTGTTTAATGCGAGGAATGTGGGAAAAAATATCACCCAAAGTATATTCGGGCACATATTCGAACTCAACACAACCGCAAAACACCTGAAATCAACCAGAGTAGACACCATCACAGTGTTTTAATTGATGCCGACAAGGGTATGTACTCGGTAAGCAAAACAATTAGAGGTGTCCAACATCCAATCCATGTCATAAAACGCACCATAGGCACTGATCAAAAAGTGGAATGTGAAGTAAGTGAGTGTCAGGACTTGTGTCAAACTGAGTGGCGAAGTGGTAATGCTGGGTTTTTGTGTGACCACTTGAAATCAACAGAGTTTGCTGGTATTGGAACATCATTGTATCTGTAGAGAAAAATTAGGTGAAATGGTAAAAGGTGGATTTGTTTCCAACGCCAGGCAGCTCAGTTGCACTCAACTGGTTGACAAAGCCAATGATCAAGGCCGGCCGGCCTTGGTCAAGCTTCCCCATTTGCCAAACGCAAGTGAACGGTTCGTTTTCTTTAGTGTTTTCACAGGCGAGTGTAGGTGGTGGTGCCGCCTTGAGAGAACAATGGTTACTCTTGATTCCAAGACCTCTGTGTTGACATGCCGACGTCGAAACAAAGGCTGTGGACACAGAGGCCTTGTTAAGTGGTATCTTTTTCAAGAGGGAAAACCCTCGGAAGTTGTCGAGGATCAGGCAGACTCCGAAGTCGGAATAGAGGAGCATGGCACACAAAGCTCCTCTTATCCACCAACTGGATCTAGTCTCACAAACATGTTAAAATACATTGTCAGTCACAAAAAAGTGCCGTCTAATGACTTACCCAAGTTTAATTCTGCCAGTTGCATAAAACAAATACTGTAGTGCCTAATGAGACCAAATGTGTAGAATGCCACGGAAACTTATCACAACCCATTTTAATTTCTCGTCAGGCAAAAATAGTCACCATTGACAGCTCGCCAATCGAAGGGGTTGGATCATTCTACAAAGCATGCTTAGGGTGTAACATGTTTTACAGGTACCAGGAAAGCTGTCACGGAATTTTCAATTTCGATGACAAGTTGCTTGTGACTTTTGACGTCTTGCTCGAGATCAGAGCCGGGTTAGCTGTGAGTATGAGTATAAAAAACTTAATTATTTGCATTTCAAATACTTTGAATCAAATTCGGTCATTAGAATTTATTTTCTTAATACATTGTGCTTAATCGTTCGTTTACAGTATTTTGAATCAAATTCGGTTATTATGAATATGTTCTTAATACATTGTACTTAATCGTGTTTCTTTTCCATTGCAGAATCACACCGCTATCAACCGGGTTGTGAAGATGCTAGAGTACCGCCTGGGAATCAACCTAAATCACAGGAATTTAGAACAGGCTTACCTCTCCTTCGAAGCCTTATCAGATCACTCATACGATATTTTTTTGTAACAGGTGCGGTCACCATCCAAAAATACTCGTACATGATTTGACGAAAAAGGCCGTCTTCAAGTATGCAGGTAAGTAACATCCGACTTGCTTTCTCGATTTTGTAATGTTCTTATTTTACTTAATGCATTTTTGAAGAAATGAAAAATAACACTGTCATGAACCGTCGGTTTTCTGCAAATAAATGTGTAAATGCATAGAATATCATATTGTAAAAAATATTTATTTTTGTTTTTTTTTTCTATTATTTTTCATGTTTTTGTTTCAGTGAATGAAGTAAAGGCGCCTGGGGATCCGTCCCCAGTTGTGGACGCCGAGTTTTTGGCGTGATGTGCGTATGGAGGTTATGGCTCGATGCTGTCTCAGAGGCGGGCCTAACCCATACGCACTGAAGCCATCCTATCAAAACTGGGCGCCTTACATTGGGCCACACACCAGAAACAGCCCTCTGCTATACAATACAGAATTTGAGAAGTTACAAACTGTCCCCCCAGAGCAGCATGAGGCAGTGCCAGAGGAAGTGCTGATACACTTGTTAGCAGACGAAAAACTCGACACAGTAAAGCGATTCTGTCGAGTTCTCGGGGTGAGTTGTAAAGGGAGTAAGTTGGACATGTTATGTAGGTTGAGAGAACAGTCTGTAAGTAAAGCTCAGTTTGATCATGCATATTCTTCTCTTTATGGCCATTCAGGAGGCTGGTTGTCATCTACATGCCCGCATAATGTTGTATATGCAGTTAAGTTTTTGCTCAGGGCTGAATCCCCACGAGATTATGTGGATATACTGCGCTCAGTCAAACATATACCAACAGTCAATATTGCCGACATAGCAAACGGTATTGCTAAAATGGGTAACAGGTTAGTACCAGGTATGTTTCAGCCAAACGAGGGTAGACTTGCTGAATCGACTGAAGAAAATATTGAGGCTGCCAAAAAGGGCAAGTTGGCGGTTTCCATGCCATTCATGTTGGACGACCGGCCGAAGGAAACGGCTGACCTTTCTCAGCATCCAATCACTGGTCAATCAAGTAAGTTTATGTTGTTTGACTGGTTTCACCAGGAAAATTGTAATGTAGATGTTGAGGTACTGAGGCGATCAACACTGGTGAAGGAAGTGGCTGGTTATGTAAACACCCAGGCCGCCGAGCAACTTCATAGAGACAAAGCTCGTGATGTTTATTGGTTAAATGAAATGTCCCCTACTAATCATGTGTTTGCTTTCAGGTTAGTGACGCATCTGAAGAATCAGATGGTGAACAAGGAAACATCGACGCGTCAACGCAAGGTAATACCCAATTTGACGCTTGGGCCGTTGGGCCAGCTGGTAAGAGACAATGCTTCTGTCGATTTGGTCAATGTACCTCAGGTAAGACCCTCATGTGATATCACAAAACCTGCAGTTGCACAGACGGGTTCCTCCACAACACACAATGAAACAGTAAGGGTCTTGGGTAATAACTACCGACGGGTAAGGGTTGTAGGTGATGGAAACTGTTTATTTCGCTCTGTTTGTATAAGTGTTTCAGGTCAGAACGAAGACAACCACTTGAACCTGAGACAGCGCTGTCTGCAATGGGCGACTGAAAACAGAGAAAGTCTTGATGCAACAGATGAAGAATTAGTCGCTATATCAACACCAGGAACTGCCGTTGGCGACGTTGCGCTTACATCTCTTTCGAACGTTCTTGGAGTGGGCATTCTTGTGGTATACCAGACAAGATCGTCAACTGAGGAGCAGTTGTTTCGGCCACGACACAGTCAAGCAGTTGACATCTTCACCATCTGGTTTGACCTGTCGGGACATTACGACGCACTGCACATGCTGACGGACGGGCCTCCTCCCTCTTCTACAAGACAGGCTGCCGGTGAGAGATGCTTGTCGAAACGAAAGATTACCGCGGATGGCAACGATGAGAAAAACAAGCGACGTCGAATGTCACCAAAATGCTTTGTGGACTTGCCGCTACGGAGTCGACAGCGTATGATTCTTGGTTGGTTGGTAGACGTAGAAGAGGTGGACCGTGCCTTGCAGGGAGATTTGTTAGGAGAAGAGGTTGTGGGGACAAGGCCTGAATGCATTCCCAACGCTATTTTGGACGCCAATGTAAACTTATCTGACATTAAATGTTTCTTTCACCAGGATGCATGGCAAAGTATTCAGGGCACTGTCGGATTCAAAGAAAACACGGCTCTGTGGACTTGCAGTGTTTGTAGACAGACAATAGAAGAGGGACAAAAGAGCATCGCCTGTGACAGTTGTCTGCAGTGGTATCACCTGAATTGCGCAGGATTAGCTCGTGCCTGCCGGAAAAAACACTGGTTTTGTTTTGCATGCAAATAATATACCTATATGTTTCTTTCTGTTTATCAAATTGAAGTATGTCTGGAAATGTTTTCTTTGTACAATGGTAGATAATCGGTTGTAATAAAATCAGTCAAATGTATTTATTAATTTCATGTTTATGCATTTCTGTAGAGATGTTGTATTAAACATACTACAAATTGTACTATTGACTCAAACTTTTAATATCCTTGTGTTTTAACTGAATGTTTTCTCGAAATCTACTTTTAAATTTACTGCATGGATAAAACGAAACGATGAACGAAATAACCTTCGCTGTGCGCGAGACCTGGAGTTCACAAACGGTTTAGACACGCTGTGCGCGTCCTGTACGGTGCCGTCCTCTCAGGTGCCGGCACGCCAGAGGTCAGGTAAGATTTTGAACACGTATCATAAGGGTTGGGTGTAAATGGGACTGCCCAGTATGGGCCAATAGGCCCGTTGCAGTTTCCTCCATTCATATGTTGTGTAAGAATCCCAGAATGCAACGACGAACAAGAACCAGGCCAATACAGGTAAGGTAAGAAATAGGTGATTCCATCATATGACGAGTCAGTTAAGTTAGGTTAGGGGTTTTTTCTAGTTTTTTTTTTTTGTGTATTTCTTAGTCGCTTAAGTGACTTTTTTCGGAAAACGTTTGAAAAAAAAATGGCAAAAAAAAAGTCTAATTTCCGCCAAAAATGAAGGTCATATTCGGTCTCAGCACACAAATACACTAGAAAATTATATTTTAACTTGCTACAAGTAAACGGCGTGACAAGAAAAAATTACTGTAAAAATTTACCCAAATCTTAACCACTGAAAAGTAAGAGCATTAGAAGAGAAGTAGGCAAATACTACTGGTTTTAGGTAAAGTGCAACTACTATCGGTGTTGGTGTATGGGTTGTAGGGCTTTTCTTTCATGATTTTTGGTATGCCCCGGTTTTAGCTCAAAAAAACATGGTCACTTCATCCTGTACATAAAATTAAAGCCTCTGAAGACTTCCTGCGAGTGACGCCAAACGCACATGATGGTCACGTTATTTTGTTTTCAGCTTCTGAATAAATACATTCTAGTGAACTCACCTTTGAAGAGGTGCTCATAGATGGCTACTCTGTTTGCTTTGGGCATCAACATCTTGGCTGGCACGCCTCGAGGGGCTCACCACTAGAAAAGAAACGTACAATACCAGTCACCATTTACAGCCCCATGTTATCTCACCTCATAATCGCTTATTTGTTATTTTAGAAACCTCTACTCTCTTACTCCATACACCTAAATAACAAAACTTTACCTAGGAATACACAATATAACACATAAATGCAGGATGACTGATAAAGACGACGATAAATATCAAGGAGCGGCGTTACTCACACACTGCGCGTACGAAGGGTCAGAAGGAGCGACGTGTGGTAGCGGCCTTAACGACAACAACAACTAACAGGTGAAGGCTGACATGCGCTTATCTACCATACACTATTATTACTTTCTACATCACTTTCCTAGGCATATTAGTTACACTTAAAAACTATAAATATAATAAATATCATTCCATTATAAATACTTATTAATAAATTAGCGTAAAATAGACCAACACCGCTTAGGTAGACTACTGCCATCTTCATATGCATATTACATTTCAAAAAAATAAAGAATTAATGTACTGTATCATTCCAATTTATCCTTAAGCGAATAATATAAAAAAATAGAGCCAAACATTGCCTCTTATGTCACCTTCCTATTATCATAAACGGATTAATTAAAATGGTGGAATAGAGCCCTCGAGAGTAAAGTTTAAATATGGTCATAAAGTTATCATTGGAGCCCTATAGTATGATCCTACCGTACGGCTAGTAAGCTGGTAAGTGGCGAATATAATACCAAAAAAAAAAAAGGCTTGAGATGGTAGTTACGCAAATTCTAACCAGGACAAAGTGGTACTCACAAGTAAGGATGCGACCACTCTTCCTTCGTTTGAGGGCAGACCCCATTGTGTTTACAAGAGGTTGTAAGAAATAAATTGTCAATGCAAAAGGTTCATAAGAGTGCATCCCAGAATGCTAAGAGAGTTGTACAATGAGCTTGTTGAGCCCTGAAGATCCTGTTTTGTAAATGCCTGGATGAGCAAAAGGTCCCCAGTGATTGGAAAATGGCTTATGTGAGTCCCATCTTCAAGAAGGTGATCGTCACCCCACGAATAATTACAGTATAGACCAGTAAACCTGACCAGCATAGTATGTAAAGTACTTGAGAGCATTATTAAGAGATGCCATGATGGAACTCTACTACTAAACAACCTTGTTTAGGATTGCCAACACGGTTTTATGCCGGGACGCTCCCGCCTAACACAATTACTCAAGGTAATGGATGTTTGAACCCAATACTCTGGGACAGGGTGGTAATATCGACTATATGTATACCTCGATTTTGTCTAGGTTTTCGATAACGTACCCCACGAAAGGCTGAAAATTAAACTGGAAGGGTCCGGGATTCGGAGGAGTGTCTTAGCATAGATCGGAGACTCTCATTGATGGCAAGTAGTGTATGGCGATTAATGGCACGAAATCATCATATGTACTCCTAACAGCAAGGTACCACAGGACACTGACTCATTAATGCACAAGAACGCAGACACTACGCTGAATTTCATAACTTGTAAAGTGACCCATTTGATCGATAAATATATACCCCAAGACCAAACTCAGTGCCTCTAGGAATACGAGGGGATCCCTACACATGAACCATGCGACGGTCGACAAAGTTAAGAAGAAAACCCAGAAATTCAAGACTTGAGTTGGGTCAAACGATGAGCAAGACAGAGGATGTATGCAAGAGCCAGAAACCAGGCAACGGTAGAGTGTAGAAGGGCTGAAGATGAGTTCCAGAGGTTAGTTGCAAGCAAGGTCAAGTCAAACCCAAAGGCGTTTTACCGCTATGCAAAGTCGAAATTAAAAACGCGAGTAGGAGTATCAGATCTGAGGCTTGAAGATGGTAGTTACGCAGATTCTGACCAGGATAAAGCTGAGGCACTGAACAGCTTCTTTTCCTCGGTGTTCACATTTGAGGACAGACGGTTCGACACAGCACTGACCCACATTGTGTTCACAGAAGAGGGTATTAGAAATAAACTGTCAAAACTAAAGGTCCATAAGCGTCCCGGCCCTAACATGGTGCATCTCAGTGCCAAGAGAGTTGTGCAACGAGCTTGCCGAGCCCCTGAAGATCCCATTTAGTAAATGCCTGGATGAACAAAAGGTCCCCAGTGATTGGAAAGTGGCTTATGTGAGTCCTATCTTCAGGAAGGGCGACCATCACTCCACGAACAACTATAGACCGGTGAGCCTGACCAGCATAATATGTAAAGTACTTGAGAGTATTATCAGAGATGCCGCGATGGAACATCTACTACGAAACAACCTTGTAAAGGATTGCCAATACGGTTTCATGCCGGGGTGCTCCTACTTAACCAATTGCTCAAGGGATTGGATATTTGGAACCATAGTCTGTAGTTTAAAGGCAAGTTCAGGCGCTCCAATCTCTCAGGGTAGTTGAGGTGCCGAAGTGCAGATGGGGAAGCACTTCACTCTTGAAGATCATTACGAGGGACAGACCGTCTAGATATCTGAACGACCTTGTTATAAGACATAATAATTTATTTGCCTAGTTTACATTCTTCTCGCAATGGCCTGAGAACTTCAGTTCAATGTCAACTTACACACCTACAGTAGGTCGTTCCCATATTCAGTCTCAAATAGTGCAGTTTCTTCATCCCGTTGGGACATATGATATTCCTCCTTACTTGGCACGCCCTAGGTGCATCCTCTTACAGTTCGTGATATTGAATCTCAGCAGCCGTTCCTCTGACCATTCTTTGAACTCACAGGGAGCTTTCTGCAGCCCTTTACAGTCCACTTGGTTCTTGATTTCCCGAAATAACTTGGCGTCCTTCGCAAACATTTGTATGGAGGAGTGTAAGAGAAGAAAGTGAATTTATAATTAAGCCACAGAATGTAGAACATACATGCGTAGCTTATAATCATGCTTTACTGGTTTATTACTAATATTATGATTATGATCAGTAGCTGCCTCTCATACCTACCCCGTGACGTCACAAGTACACAAACCCTCCCTAGCCAAGGTTTGAATTCACGTCCATCAGTGACCATTATGTCCCAAACTGATTTTTTAAGTGAACTTTCCTCAAAAATTGCTGGAATTATCAACAGTCATGATGATTGGACTGAGGAGGATAATCAGAGAATACAGAGTGAATATATGAAGGTTTGTTATGGAGTTTTTTGATGCTGAGTATTGTGTGAGTACAGTATTAAGAGTTACGTTAGGTGCTTTTTGCAGGTTATTATACCCTATATTTTCCCTCTATGATAGTCTTTGTGGAACTATTACCCCAAATTACAAAGGGCAGAAAAAAAAATGTGAAAAATCTTTTGTGTGGTGTGTTAAGTGACCATTACCAAGAAAGCATCACACTCGTCTGACTTGGTAAGGTAGTTGTCATCTTCCAATAGTAATACAGTAGTCTAGATCACCCACTTGTGAAAAGGATCAACATTAGGAATAATTTTGGGAATACTTGATAATGACTGTGTGCCTGAATCACCAACGTGAGGACATTTCTCCATAGAAAATGTACCGGTATATTTTCTTATGAGGCAATGAGTGGACAATGAATGGTCTGTGTATTATACTTTTTCTTTTTTTCCCTTATTGAATTCGTGGACATGATGCCAACGTCCTTCTGCCATGTTAATTAATATAATGATTAGTCAGTTTCTTTCATACAATTTTGTTTTTTTTTAGATTGTAAACATAGAAGGTACAGTAATTGTATTTTAGGTTAGGTAGGTTAATTTGGGTTCACTTTATGAATGATAGATTATATAATGAAGCAAGATCTGATATATTGTACTTCCAAAATATTAACAGTTGCCAGGAGTTTCTGGTAGGATTGGTTGCCAAGGGCCAGAAATGTTAATCCAAATTATGAACCAACCTAACTTAAAATAATAATCAATTAAAAAAAATCATGAAAATAACCAACATAATATCCTAGATATGTTGGATGTAATTAAAGGAGTGCATTGGTACTTCGGAGTTTGGAAAAAATGTATTGTATTCTCATTCTCACGAGATAAGAAAACATTTATGTTCGACGGAGAAATGTCCTCACATTGGTGGTTCAGCTTCAGTTCACATATATACAGTAAACGTGTGGAAGTGAAGGTTCAGTTTGAGAGTATAGTTGTGATCTTGGTGGTGTGGTCACATTTTAGTACTGTACACTGGAGATATGAATTGTGACTTGCATGCCTATAGTCATAAGGGAAGGAATTTATGATATATGACACTGAACTATAGGTCACGACTTTTTATACCATTTAATGTAGTGTATTTGTTAGGAAAAGTAAAATTTTGTCAGATATTGTTAAGCTGTTGAATCATTTACAGATACTAGGTGGAGTTTGGAATGAAGTGGTCAACACAGCAGCACAGGAGATCCAACAACATCCAAAAGAAGGTAAAACTCAAGGTGGAGTTTACTTATGTGTTATAGATAAACAATACTGTTACATATGAAGAAAAAAAGAGCAATAAAATTATTTATAAGTACATTAAACTTTTTATCTTCTATACTACAGCAGTTAGCACTAAATTTGGCTAATTTGGGAGTTAATTTTCCTAACTTGATGCAATTGTCAGGTGGCTTCTGTTAATGTACAAGCATTGATGGGTTGGGGAGTTACTAGGTAGTACAGTGTCCAACTTTAAGTAGGAGAGGATTCACTATCATTTTGACCATTAATTCTTTAATGTTCTGTTTTATGAATAGATGCAGAGACAATGGAAGATGTTGAAATTCGACACGAGGGAACACTTATTGCTGTCACCAAGAAGCGGAAGGAATATCCAGCATACATTGCTGCTCTCCTTGGCAAGAAAACCAGACTTAAAAAAAATACAGCTGTATGTATACTTAGCTTTCTATGTCATAAAAATCATAAGGTAATGGATATTAGATAAGAGTATAAGGGCAAGGTTCTTAAGAAAGGTAACTGGTTCTTGTTCTTACAGGAGGTGCTTAAAGTAAGCTTGCCACCAAGAGCCCTAATGGAAGTAGATGGCGGTGTGACCCAACTGGATGAAAAGTTTAACTCACTGGTCAAAGACACCATGGACACACTGTCAGAGAACACTAAGAGTATTCAGCAACATACTCATCACCTAATGCAAGTTGCTGATGCTGCTGAAGTAATTGTTAATAATCAGTACCACCCAACAGAAGCTCTTATCACAAGCCAAGAAAATTGCATAATGTACAGTAGATGAGATGATCTGGAAGAGAATGCATAGGGCTGTATAAAAAAAAAAAAAAAAAAAAAAAAAATTATATATATATATATATATATATATATATATATATATATATATATATATTAAAAGATAATGAGAAAGCTAAAATTTTTAAGATACATTTCCATTCTTTGTGTTCAGTAGTCAATGAAGGAGTAGTGGGAGATTATGCTGAAATTCTGGGCAAAAAAATATTATATTATATTATACTTATTATTATTGTGTAATTGTATTGTAGGGCAGTAAATTAATTGGCTCCATCATATTTTTTAATTTAAAATTCCTGCCTTTTCACTCATTCTTTCAAGTCTCTTCCCTGCTCTGTCACAAGGTGGCCAGACATCTATAAACTGATGTTTTGTTTTTTTTGCCATCACTCATTTTGAACTTGCAGTATCAACCATTGTAGTTGTGCTGTCTCTATGTACCACATGAGGATTGGACACCCCACAGCATAATTAACCACCCTTATAAACCTAAGTCCTCAGGTAACATAAGGGTGTTGAATCATCAGGTGAAATAAGTTAGGGGTTAATCTTTTAGTTATTCATCCCTGTTATCATTTCAATACTGTAGATTCATTTTAGTTATATAATTTCCTTCCTGAAACTCCTTTTCATACTTACCTCAAAACACTTTTATGTTGCACATAAGAATAGTGATTTTTTTAGTAACTCCTGCAATTTTCTTGTTTTTGTTATTGTGGTAATATTCTCAATAAGCTTTAATCTTGTCTTTTAGTAACTTTACAAACATAACAGTAACATTTAAATACTGTAAGCTTATGGTGTGTAATGATCTCCAAGTTAAGGTGTTTATTGTAAGTCGTTTTAGATGAACATTAGCTATTCTGTCTGTGCAGATGCAGCTGCTGAGTTGTGCGCATGACACCTTCAGAGGGAAAAGCTAACGTCTCGATCAGGGGTTAGTGTGTGCAACGGGCAGCGGTACTTGACTAACTAACAACCAATCAGCGATTTCTCCCACTGAAAATGCGCAGATCATGGGCACTTAGAGTATGGAGAATATTTTGATTAATATTGAAGAGTTGGGGGGGCAAGTAAGGCAATAAAAAACTGTGATAGAATAATATAAATAATTCTATATACAGTAGTAGTATATTGGATAGGACCTAAAACAAAGCGTATGGCGTGAAAGAATTGAAAAGGATTGCACCTAGTTGAAATCAGTTTTGACTCCGTCCATTTCTAAGTGGGTACTGTCCGATTTCATTTGCCGTTGGTGACTTTAGTGTAACAATATTGATAATTATTCAAATATGATTGAAACTTTAATATCATTACTCTTAAGATACTTTAAATAAGGGTAAACAAGTTGATTACAATTCTGTCAGTGCAAAATTAAGACTTAAATGAACCTGAAATTCATCGTATTTCGTGTAAAAATATGCGAACACCTAGCAGCGAGAGACATGGTCTTTGGATAGTGTGGTTGCACAGTTCGGGAGAAATTACCTTTACAATGGGCCCAATTTTTTGTGTTGTTATTTATTGTTGACTGATGGATTTTTTTTCTTTTTTTAGTCTTTATTTCCATAATTTTCTGTATATTTTCTTCACTATTCCTTTCCACAATGTGTCCAAATGACAGTTCTCCAAATTTTATTGTGTTCTGAAGACTGTGTTGTACAACAGTTACAGTACAGTATTCCCAAGACGCAGTACAATGTTGTATTTTTTAATGGACATTCCGGGAAAGCTAACGCATTAGCTATTCTGTGCATCTTAAAATGCCTTACAATAAACACATTTAATTAAGCCACAGTTCACCACACTGGTCAAAATCTAGGAAACTATAAAACATGGATTTTTAAAACAATCCAGTGACTCAAAAAAAAACTCTATACTGTACAGGTAGTCGTCGACGTACGACCTATGCGACTTACGTCTGTTCGACTTTACGACCGGCGGTACGACAGTTTTGGCCCCAGCCTCCTGGCGCTGCCGGGAGCTGGAGCTGCGCGCATCCCCGCGCTCAATTACAAACACGCTCGCTGGTACAGCACACTTCCCTCCGTGTCTGTTTGCCTTGTGCCTTTCTTTTGTCTTGGAAATTTTTCTTGAACCACCACCCCCCCCAAGATGTCTACCAACTGTATTTTTTTTTTTTGTATGTTGTGTAAATAATAAACCAATTGTACTGTAGTATGCAGTGATTTACTTAAACCTGACGACCGTAACAATAATGAACAAAGAAAATGTTGATAATATATGACTTAAAGATGATTATATTATCATTACACATTATAATATACGTAAGGTAATTTTAACATATGCCGACTTACGACCAGGCGGCCGTAACCAATCTAGGTCGTAAGTCGACGACTACCTGTACAAACAAAATTGTGTTGGAAAAATATGACACAGTGGACAACGGATTTTGGCAACCCTACTGAGACAACAGGAGTTGCAATGTTCATTCTGAAAATCATCTACTCCCCCCAGTAGAAATAGTTTTTTTGAGTGACTGTGCATATCTGATCACTATGCCATCTACTAAACTAGTACAGTGGTCCCTCGGTTAACGAACACAATTCATTCCACAGAGTCGTTCATTAACCGAAAATTTTGTTAACTGAATCCATTATTTTAATGGGATATTGGGTAATTGGTTCCAGCTCACAGAAAAGTACAGTACATACAAAATAAAGCCAAAAATGTATAAAGTCAAAAACACTCCTAAAATTCCCCTAAATCGCCCTTAAATCACTATATATACATATACACTAGAACTCTTAAATCACTACTGTATAATGTGATACAGGTGATTAATTTTTATCTCGTGCAAAATATATGACATATTCAAATTATTCGTTGTCTTGCAAGGATTCCAGCAATGCAAATTATATTCTCCTAACTTTAGTCTGTGACATTATATAAGATAAAAACTGTAAGCCTTAAACCCTGGCTGGGCAGATGGGGGAGAGGGAGGGAGCGGGAGGTGAGGTGTTATGTTTGACAGTTGGTGCCGAAGGTCTAATGTGTGCTTATTTATCAGTCCTTAAGAGTGACTAAGCTTTTCAATTATAATATGCCACTGAAATGACCGGGGAGAATATAATTTACCTTGCTGGGATTCCTGTAACATAGTGATTAATTTGAATATAAACAAGCTATTATTTGCACCAGACATAAAAATTTTAGTACCGTAATCATTTAGTACATGTACAGTACAGGTTTGCACTTAGGTCATTTATTTCTTTTAGTATGGTGTGTGCATGTAAATGAAGAAATTTATGTACATCTACCCAAAAATACAGTTGAAAAACTGTACATTACTAAAATTTTTATCTCTTGTGCAAAATATATGTTTATACAGGTTGCACCTCAGTAGTCCGGCATTCTGTGGTCTGGAACGATTTTAGTTTGCCCAATTGCCAACATCCCTGATGTAACTCAAATGTAATTTGAGTTACAGTACCATCACTTCACTTTGGAAGCAGAATTATGGTAGCATTAAAGGTAAATGAAAAAGTATTTCAACAGTATTACTTTTTCTTATTTATTTAATAATAATAATAATAATAATTAACGGTTTATTGAAAGAGCTTGGCAGCCAGAAGGCTGAAAATATACAGTTACATATTTGGGGAGTGGGTTACGAATTACAAATAATATACAAGTAACATAAGTGACACAAATAAGACATATAATAACTTAGATGGGGAAAAGCTCAAACTACAGTTCAATTCAACATAGTGACAGTGTTACAGTATTACAAGTTATTGATAATTTTTACAATGGTTGGGACTGGGCTGTTCTTATAGTGATCAGTTCGTGCACGTATGGGCTGGATGCGGTTGTGGTGTCGAACAGCAATTCTCGGACAAGGGACCTCGGGTGGTAGTAGGAGCCGGTGTCGGGGATGGTGTAGAAGCTTCTTACCAAATTTGCAGATGAGGTCGTGGTGATGGTCAGTGAGAGTCGAAAGGGTCAGTGTGTTGAGCGCTTCTTGATATGTGGAGTAGGAGGAGGAGAGAATAATCTTGCATGCCCTCTTTTGCACTTTTTCTAGGTGTTTACGTTGTGTGGCATTTAGGGAGGAAGACCAGGTGGGGGAGGCATAGGTGAGCTTGGGAAGTATGAATGTTGTGTAAACACTGAGGAGCTCGTGTGCAGGAACTCCGAGGGACTTGAGTCGGCGGAGGAGGTGGAGACGGAAACTGGAGGATTTGACAACTTCATTGACGTGTGGTTTCCAATTTAGTTTGTTGTCTATGGTGACGCCGAGGAGCTTCGTGGAATCTACGACCTGGAGTGTGTTCGGACCTAGAGTAATGGAAGAAGGTGGGACAATGTCGGAGGAGAGGTTGATGTGCATAACCATGGTCTTGGTATGGTTGATGGTGACATGGTTGTTGGTAGCCCAGTTTTGGAGACTGTTCAATAAATCCTGAAGGGCGGTATAGTTGGGAGCAGAATTGTTGACGCTGATCCCAATGGAGGAGTCGTCGACATATTTCCAGCGAGCAGGGGTTTCTCTTAGGGCATCATTGATGAGCATAAGGAAGCAGAGTGGTCCCATCTTGGTGCCTTGGGGGACGCCACAGGTGAGTGACTGAAAGGTGGAGACAGCCCCTCGGAAGCGTACAGCTTGGCGTCGGTCACTGAGGAAGTCTGTAAGCCATGGTATGAGGCTTCTTCGAAGCCCGAGGTCAATAGCTTTGTTGATGATTATATTGTGGTCGACTAGGTCGAACGCTTTAGTGAAATCAATGAAGGCGACATGCTTTATGTAGGGTGTTTCGAGGGTGAATTTCCATGGTCTGGCACCGGTCAGGTCCCGAGGTTGCCGGACTAGAGAGGTACAACCTGTATTCAAATTATTCACTGTCTTGCAAGGATTCCAGCAATGCAAATCATATTCTCCTAACTTTAGTCTGTGATATTATATAATATAAAACTTAAAGCCTGCTGTATAACCACCAAACCCTGGCTGGGAGGGGGGAGGAAGGCGAGGTGACAGTGACATGTTTGATAGTTGGCGCAGAAGTTCTAGTGAAGTATTTATTTATATCCTTTAGATTGAGTTTTAGTTTTTTGCTTATAAAATGCCATAGAAGTGACCGGGTTGAATATAATATAATTTACATTGCTGGAATTCCTATAAGATTAATTTTAATGTAAACATGCTATAGTTTGCACTAGACCGGGGGTTCCCAAACCTGGGGTCGCGACCCCAAATGGGGTCGGAAGGCTCATTAGGTAGGGTCGCAAAGAGGTCATGGGGTCCTTTGGGTCTGCCAGTGAAATGATTTGGGGTCGCACTGGATAGTTGACAACACTGGATGGGGTCGTGCTAGAAAAAGCTTGGGAACCCCTGCACTAGACAATAATTTTAGTAATCATTTTGTACATTATTTTGATTACATGTACAGTACAGCTTTGCCTTTAGGACTGTGTGTGCATGTCAATGAGTTTCAATAAATGAATAAAGTTACATAATCAAGCCAAAAATATTAGTTGAAAAACTTTATATAGACAGAGCTTGGGTGGCTAAATTTTAGAATGACCAATAATTTTAATATAAAAAATGCAAAAATATTCAAGAACACAACTTTCTTGATATTTATTTTACTGGAAACATGTAAACATAGAACAGATTACTGTATTGGCAGACTAGCTGATCAGCTGATGCTCTCAACAAAATGTGTTTGTCGTAAGGATTTCGTTAATCGAAGTTTTGTTCATTAACCGAGGGACCACTGTATTATGATAAAAGTTTTGCTGCTCAAGTCTTTAAAACATGATGGCTGGACCCGGCTGGCCATGGTCCTAAAGTTAACTGAACTTCTTAAATGGAAAAATATAAAAATACATAGAATTTAAAAATACTTTATTCACAAAACAAAACTATAAATTCAGGACTTCCAGAGAGGATGTTGATTTGGTCTTGTGCCTCTTGTGAGTTTCTGAACATTATTTGAGGCATTGCGAGTTGCAAGGGCGAGCTGACAAAATAAGGGAAAATCTGTTTTCTATGGTTCCTGGTAGTTCAAACGGTGCTCTTTTACTCGTGACCCAGGAACATAGTATTCTTGCCCCTTTCCTCCGTCGAATTAAGTTGAAAGACTAAGGATCTGATGGTGAACATACCAACCGAATACAAGCAGTTTTATGGACCTGGGGACTGAGCAAGAGGCACAGGATGCTGCAGCAGTTGTTGACGATGACTGTAGTCTTAGGATCATTATGCACTTAAAAATGGATAAATATGCATGCAAATATGCAGTAAAAACTGAGAAAATATGCACTTTAAAATAAGTTAATAACTAATAACTACTAAGTTAATAACTCCTTTTCTGTACATTTTCTCAACAAATTTACTTTCCCAGACAGGATGTCACCGAAGTAGGATTTTTTAAAGAAGGATTAAATACAAAAAAAACAATATACTGATATAAAGTAATTTATTAAACAATACTGAAAAAACGTATTTTCCTTTTAAGAAAATAAAAGAACGTCATCGTCCACTGAAGTCTCATCGTCGACGAGACTTCAGTGGACGATGACGTACTGGATTATTAATCTACCCCTACTCTTCAGGCAAGCAGGTCATGACTGGTTATGATGAATGTGACTGTTTTCATTACTGCATTACCTTTTCTGACTGTGTTTTTTATGTCATCTTGATTAAAGTTCAGCAAATTGTAAATCCATCTCAAAATATTTTATTATTTTGTATTACTATTGTATAGGTAGTTTTTACCATTAGCAATCAGGCAAATTATAGAATATTATAAATTTTTCACAGACATATTCATTATGTATTATCTCAAACCTACAAAATAAGACAAAAATGGCACAATTTTAATAGCAATTTGCATTAGCCCTTAAGCCCCGGGTTAGGGTACCGCTGGCAGCCCCCCCCACCCCCCGTGGGAATAAATCAAGAAAAATCAATGTTGGAAAAAAAAAAAAAAAGACAGAATAGGCGGACATTCTGGAACGTCATCCGGGGCGTGTTGGTCGGATGTTCTGGAATGTCACCAGGGGCCTAAGGGTTAATTATGGACGAAAACAGGAAAAAAAATCGAATGCGTTTTCCTCAAAACATTGTTTTCATCAGCTTGCCCTTGCTACTCACAATGCCTTATGTGTGTGTATATAAATGTACTGCTTGTAACTGTACAGTATGTTTATAGAAAGACACCATCAATATGAAGGATTGAGGTACAGAATCATTTATGGTTGAGGAGATGAGCAAGTAACCTGTGCAATACAACCAGAGCCAAGCATCCTCTAGAAAGGGTCTAACAGTATCCAGGAATTTACAAAGAAGTATCTGAGATTATGAGGCATGAAAGGTACTCCGAATTGATTCTCAATTTCCCATTTTGTTAAATTGGACTTTGAAGTGAGTAAACCAGTGGCTGGAACTCATAATCTGGTTTCTATTTGGTCTTTGTGACATTTAATTGATCTGGATTAATCTTGGTGAGAAGTACGGTACATGTGAGAGTACCATAACCATGTGTCTATCACGCAGTAATTGTAATTGTAGTTTGTATCTAAGTGAACTTAAACAGATGTTGGAAAAATTATGAAAAAAATTAATAATGAAACAAATTTCATGGATTAAAAAAGTTTAAATTTTTTAAAGCATCTGGCATATACTGAATGTTCCTTACATTTTGAGGATCAGCTGAATAACCACTGCCATATCCTATGGGGGAAGAAAGCAGAATTTATTGTTTTAAACATTTAAGGGAGTAGTATAACACAAGTATTTTATTCAGCTGAGAGAAACCCCTGCTACTCAATAGGTTAACCACAAAATATTCTCACTTACATGTTCTGTTTCTAGTTTAAATTTATCTCACTATTCAACCAAATATTTCTATTTATCAAACATATTCCATTCCAAGTAAACAGAGTACTACAGAAGAAATGCACACATTACAGGGAACAGGGTCACTTAGGCCATCCCCTACTGTCTTACTTGATCAAATGGGAGGATGTTGGGATTACAGACAAATGATGCTTTTCAACCCGACTCCCAAATGTAAATTTGTTTTCATATTTCTATTTAATTCGTACTCATATGGCAGGAGGCTAAACATCTGACTACAATTAATGCTGAGGAAAGTTGAAAGGGAAATGAAGATATCAAGTTAAGAATCCTGCCTCTGAATTAGAAAAAATAAATGCAAAATCCTGAAAAACTTTTAAGAGAAATATCATAGTTAACTTCATTACTGTTTTCATATATTTCTTTGGCTTCCATCATAACTTTCAATGTCCTACTAATTTCTTCCCAATTCTCTCTCAACCTATAATTCCATCCAAGGAAAATATCCCATAGAAAAATAAAATAATCTACACCCCTGTACTGTGTATACAATTAAATAAAATTCTGCCTTACCTAGATTTTTCATTAGCTTGGTGGAGGCATTTCTAAGATGAAGAGGTACAGTTGGCAGAGGTCCGGCATGATTATCTATGTGCTCGTTGACGCGACGCATCGCTAAATATACCTCTGGGTTGTGTTGTGCCCTGACAAGGATATAAAAGCAATGAAAACACAAAGAATGCATAAATTTAATGTAATTAGGTGGACACAAATGGGAAAGGAAATGCATCAAAATAAACTTAAATGTACAGTACTGTAATCAGCTGGACACAAAATGGGAAAAGCATTTCGTCAAAATAAACAAATTAGGGGACACAAATTAATTATCTCCAAAAAAGGCCATGTCTATTGCCTTACCTTGCCAAATACACAGCACACTGGGCCAGTATGACATCCGACTCCGGCATTCCCAGCATTTGTACAGCTTGCATTGCTGCTACACTATGAGTCAGCGCTTCAGGAGTTCCCAGGCCTATAATTAAGCACTACAGTCTTTGGTTTCTTTCAAATTTACTATCTCTTACCTATTCAATTTATCTTTTATGTATCACTTATGCAATTATGGAATGTCTATGGTATTTCATATACTGTACAGTACAGCAAGTCCCCGTTGAATGAAAGGGTTAGGTTCCACTAAAATGCTTACCGTTAGGTGGATTACGTTCATCATAACCATTTTTCCCATACAATATAAATTAATGCAATAAGGAGGATGTGTTCCTGAGTTATGCTCTGTGATAGAAAAATATACTGTACTAAACTCTGGACAAAATAATAACTGCAACACATCAAAATACTGTAGATAAAAACAATAAAACATGTAAAACATAAAGGTACAAATAGTGTTATTGTACTCACCAAATCCATGTTTAAAGCAACAGGTGCAGTGGTTGTTCCTCTCTGAGGCCAGAGGAACACAGTTACTTAAACTTTAGTTAGTTATTGCTAGGAGCAGGATCATCTGCCTCTTCACTTATGGAACTGTGATCACTGTACTCCTCAGGTGACAGGACTGTGGTGGTGGTGGCAGCAGCAGTGGGTGGAGGAGAGGTAGCTGGCAATAAAGTCATGGTGGTAGAGGCAACAGTGTCATCTGACTGAGCAATGACAGGAAGTGGAACTGAGGTTGTTTTCTTTTTAAAGAAAGCGTGGAGTGTTGGCTGGGTGGCAAGCTTCTTGATATTTCTCTAAACTTTGTTATAGGAAGAGGTTAGTTATTTGATACCTGCAATGATGGTCCCAGCATGCTTTGTATCAGGATCCTCTTCACCCATGACTTCTACAGTCTGACTGACCAAGTCGAGAATCTTCTGAACACCTTTCAGAGTCAACGTTTTCGGCCTAGAGAGTGCAATTGTTTCTTCCTTTGCTTCTTTCTCTTCCCGAACCCTCTCCTGCTCCAGCTGTTGCAATTCTTCATTTGTTAGGTCTTCCCAATGTTCCTCAAGCAGATCCTCTTATGTTTTCCTCATCATCATTAAATTCTGCTTACTGAGCCAGCTGCACGATCTGCTGGTTTGTAGCAGCTGTCGATTGTGGAAATACAGAGAATCTGTAAACACACACTGGCCAAATTTTTTCCACACCTCTCATTGCAGTTGGGAACTTCACTCCAAGCCTCTTCAATATTTTCAAGAGCTTTCTTTATTTTAAAATCTTTGGAAAACTGTGTTATTGCTGGATGCTGGTTGGTGCAGCGAAGGTAATACGTTTTGAAAGTAACAATGACTCCCTGATCCATGGGCCGAATCAGGGAAGTTGTGCTTGGAGATAAAATGACAACTTCCACATTCTCACATCACTTTTCCATAGCCGCTGGATGTTCTGGTGCATTGTCAAGCAGCAATAACACTGTATTAAATAAGTTGTTGTTCTCACAATATTTTTGACAAAGTGCATAAAATAGCCCTTGACATAGTCCTCCGTCAAATCACTTGTCACACACGCCTTAGGGTTACAATGCCAGATCACAGGAAGCTAGTTCTTGAGGATGCCCTTCAGTGCACATGGATTCTCACTACGTTAAACAAGCATAGGTTTCAGTTTAACATCACCTTTAGCGTTGCCCCCCAAAAGTAGCATCAGACTGTCTTTTGCTGCCTTAAACCCTGGTGCTGTTTTTCTTCTTAAGCTATGTATGTTCCGGAGGGCATTCGCTTCCAATAAAGTTCACGCGTGACAATTTCTTTCAATGTTTCTGGGAAATTACTTGCAGCCATCTCATCTGCAACTGGCTGCTTCACCCGTCACACAAATATTATAAAGATTTGCATGTTTCCTTCAACTTATCAAACCAGCCACAACTAGCAGTAAAAATCACTACCACAGTGACTGCAGCCTCAGAACTTGGCCCAGGATGTTTTGATGGAAATCGTTCCACAATGACTGAGCCTTCTCCCGGATAACAGATAAGGAGAGAGGAATGTGACGTTGTGGACAGCCCTCAAACTACACTGCGAAAAGTCGCTCCTTATTCTCCATAATATTTTCGCTACTAAGACACAGTCTCGTTGCACCAGTAGGAGTCACTGATTCACCAACCTCTTTGAGCCTTGGTGCAGTCTTTATAATTATCCTCACTGTAGACACACTAAGCCCCAGAGCACGGCCAATTTCTGATGAACCCTGGCCGCTCTCATTACGGTGCACCAGCAGATGGTAAAGTGACAGGTCGCTTACCAGACATTATTGACAGAACACAATACTTATACACTGTAAATGACTTGCAGTAAAATATTGTACCAGGCATCACACGTTTGAATTGAAGCGCGTGGGACACAGGTGCTCAGGGTGGGAAACATAAACAAAGTTGTCAATTGTTGTTTATGGGAATATTAACTCATTCATTCTAGTAATGATACAATGTTTCTTATTATGTTATTATAGGAAAATGCATGGTTTACCGTATATGATTTGTTTATCAGACCCAGTCACCTTTTTCAAATTTGACTACAGTATAAGATATGTATTTTTCCCATATGTACGCCTGCCAACGTACACCTGACAATGGGAGCAGGTAAGGGGGGCGAGTGCCTGCTAGTTGAGTGTCGTCTGCAGTTGTAACTCTCCTCACTCCCTGCCATATTTCACTGGATTTACTGTTATTATTAGTGCTCACTGATAGAATAGTGCTTAATAGTGATTGATCATGGCATTGTAGATAGGTTAGACTCGTGACTTTAACCACCAGGCTACTGGGCCAAGCTGTGAGGTGTTATGGTTGTTTTTCATCTCGTATTTTCAGGTAGATATAGGTAACTTTCTTCATTTATTTTTACTCAGTTACATGTACAGATCATTCTACATACACATAAAGGGAATATACGTTCTTTGCATAGGAGTTAGCCAGCTCAGTGAAGGAGGGGAGAAGGGTGTACAGTGTAGTAAAGGGGGGGGGGGGGGTGTTGCTAGAGAGACGGCGGAGGTAGAGTCCCAGCTGGTCTCTTACTATGGTGAAGCAGGGAGTGTATACAAATGGCGACTATGTTAAACTTTCATTTGGCCTTTATTTACTGGTTTGGCAATACAGGTACAGTATTTTTTGTTGTACAATATTGTATCATGAATGAGTGAGAGCGGCAGAGTGTTGATGAGACACAGTGGGTAGGAGGGAAGGAGGAAGGTGAAATTATAATTTAGGTGGTGATAATAGAGGTAGTGGTGGTGATGATGGAGCTGGTGGGGAGAAAACAGTAAGGTGTGCATGACTTACCTTACATAATAGTAGAATTTTCTTTCGTTAATAGGCAAATGGGTAATAAAAACTTGCTTTCGTAATATTGGGGATTCGTTCAAAAGTTTAATGTTCAACAGGGATTTCTATACTGTACTTTAAATAAGGTAACATCAGCAATCAGCATAGTCTTCATAATAGTTTTACATTATGGCTGCCAAAATGAGGCACTGCCTGAGGACGTGATACCCAAAATAAGCAGCTAAATGACTTACTCAGATATTTAGTACAGTACAGTATATACATAACACACCGTACAGTATACAGGAGACTGGCCCCACATACCAACACACACACACCAGCAAAATTAAAAACTAGATTATTAGCTAACATAACTGCTCTTGGAAAATAACATTAACACAGGTAAAAGCTTCTATTATAATGATTTTAACACCAATAACAGTGTGGTTCAGCAAAAAAAAGAAGAGAAGTGGGTAACTGGGTAATTTACCAGTAGCTCACCTATATCCTCAGCAGCTGTCCTGACAAGCCTGCGAGCAATGAATCGAGGGTCCTCGCCTCCCTTGATCATGCGCGTTGTCCAATAGAGGGCAGCATTGTCATCCCCACCCCTAATAGACTTCTGTAGAGCTGATGCAAAATTATAGTGTTCATCACCCTTTCTATCATACAGCACGTGACTTCTCTGAAAGTTAAAAAAAGGCATAATTGTATGTACCATAATAATACTGCATGGACATGTAATTTCTGAGCATCACCTGCACAAGGAAATATGGACAAATAATATAATTTCTACAATGTTCATGAAGTAATGTACAGTACAGTCAATTACTAAAGTCTGTTTGCCTCAACCCCCTGAACCATGAATCCCAAAATTAAAACTAATGAATCCAAAGCACTGATGGACAGAATAATATAATGGATCAGTCTAATGCTTCGGGTTCAAGAGACTGAATCTCGGGGTTTGTGGTTCAGGGGGAGAAGCGAAAGGACTTTAGTAGTAGACTGTACCAAGATAAATTATATTAGATATCAGGGGGAGTGTTTGGGGACACGGCTGACTATTGATGGAATTCATAGACAGTAAATACTATTAATTAAAGACTAACTGGGTTAAACCATGTTCACAATGTAAATTTTCCAAAATTGAAGAAAACCTTTCCAGCATCCCATACTTTTTTTTTTAATACAGTTTTGTACTCAGGAATTGCTGTATAATAAACAAAATAATTTCTACCGACCTAAGAATATGTCCTAATATCGAGTGCACATGGCTTCAAAATGGCCATGAGACTGGTTAGAATTCAAAATAATTTCTGGGGGCCTTTCGCCTCCCCTAAAACCCCTCAGTTGGTTGGGTTCGCTGTACTCGCCATGTTTCCCCACCCACAACTTCTTGCCCCCCTCCTTTGATATTCCTGGATCCGCCCCTGAAAAGCCATTAATCTTCTGCTTGTCCTTGGCATAAGTGATCATATGCCTTGTACTCTACGATATTTAAAATAAACTGAAGTCCAGGACACACAGCCTATTTTATGTTCCCTAAGGCTGAGGCAAAAGTAAGTACTGGTGAAGAGTGGAATCTTGAGCTGAAGACCTATGCCATACTCAGCTCTTCATTACTTTCAGCTTTTCTGAGTTGCTCCTCAAAAGAACCAAACAGAGCAACCACCAGAAGCCATTGCTAGAGCCCTAAACGTGTCACAAAACCACCAATAAAGAGTAAGCTGTACAAGCATGATAGAGCAGAGATGGCACCTGGCAACATCCCCACATTATATAAGTCTGGTCACCACTTACACCAGTTAGAGGTTGTGGCAGGGAGTAACCAGAGGTGTATGATATGTCAAGCATTGTATGTATGAGAAATCACCATGATTTTGCACCAAGTATTAAAGATTTAACTTTTTCTAAAATATATTTGTCTGTGGCTCTAAAACTGTCCAAAACACACCAAATTCAGAAAGGATTAAGTCCAAAATTGTTAGGGTTCACTATACCTTTTTTTTAGGGAGTTGGAACATAAGAAGGGATGGTAATGCGGTTAAGTACAGTACATGAATTTTAAGATTTACTCTGGTTGAAAAATCTGTTGCGTAAACCTCTTGCACTTGATGACGCAATTCGCATCATATTCATTATAAGACCAACTTTACGGTGATGCAAATCGAGTCACCAAACTTTAAAAAATTTGCCCAAAATTAAGTTTTCAACAGAAATGCAAAAATTTTTTATGCATAATAGTAGAAAGTAAGTTCTATCAAATAACTAATTGGCAACTCTCAAGGCCAAAAGGAAGGGAAGACCAGCACAATGTATTATCTCAGCAGTCAGACCGTGAGCGTGAGCCATGTCCATTTAAATTTACATAACTCCATGCCGGCTGCCTTAACTCCTGGATTATAGTGCTTACCCTACTCCCTGAAATAATTTCTTTTTAGTGTTAGAGAAGTGTGTAATGTAATATTTTTTCATACTTACAGGGAAAGTGTTTAGTTTTCAATAGCCGTTACCGTATCAGGCTTTACAACCTTGTTATAGAGACAATGTCTCAAAAAAAGTCTCTAAAAGAGGATGATTTCCGAGACTTACTTGAATTTTATCAGTACCATTCTCTTTGTTATAGTGTTGGCTACAAGATGCAATATAATTTATATCGATATAAAAAAATAGGCACAAAAAGAATAGAAAAATATATTTTTTTTTACCATTTTAGAATCAGTTTTTGGCTAATTTCTCAAAAACTATTGATCATATGAGAAATCTGATTACTGCTTTGGAAAGCTCATAAAAGTGCACTTCTAGCAGTGTATAGTATACAGGTATACTGTACAGGTACTAAACAGGTGGCTCAGACAATTTTGAGCTAGGAGGTTGTGAACATATTGGTGTATTTTTTTGTTCAATCCAGAATGTGATGTCTAGCTTTATAACTACGAATGTAAATGCCTAGCATTAACTTGCCAGGCCAACATACAGGCAGTTAAAACATCTAATAATTACATAAATACGTAATATTAGAAAGACACGTCGCTGCCTGGCATTTACTTGCAATTCTCAAAACCTCCTCCCGCACCCTCCATCACACACACCGCTACCTTCACCTTCTTGCCTGGCGATTCAGCTATAAACAGTTTATGAGAAGTGACAAAAATAGCTATATACTGTACTTCTATTACTAATATTTTTTAATTTTTTGGCTTATGTTGTAGAACAATCGGTTACAAAGCCAAAGATATATAGTTTATGCCAATAAAAACAAGTTTTGGGGGAAATTAATAAAGCAAAAAAATATTCACCGCGTGCTGTCTTGCCTGCCCTGGGGGCGTCAGTTTTGTGATCTTGGAACTGGAAACCTTAAAACTTATCTCGTGTGCAAGAGGGTTAAAGTTATATAATTAGTAATTAACAAGTTACATAATAGAGAAGGGTACCTGTAGTGCTTCTTTTGCATCGCTAATGGTGATAAGTTTACTGTTATGGGATTCCACCAGTATCTGGAGGGTGCTGAGGGCACACCGGGCATCCCCTCCACTCATCTCAGACAACCAGTGAATGGCTTCCATGCTAATTCTCACATTGCTGGAAATAGAAAACCCTTCATTATTTTCCTTGTAACTGGTGAATAAACTGTCACATCAGTACAGTATTTACAGCATGGTGGAGACACATTACAGGTAAAGTTCAATTTATGATTGGGTTGTATTCCTGAAAGACCTATCATACTGTACCATATTTCACCATTGATTATACCATTATAAATTGGGAGTCAATGTAAATCGAGGATACATGTATGTGTAATACAGTATTTGATATTAAGGAGGACAAGAGTACAGTACCACATGTTTCACCATAATATATATATACATATTGTAGTAGTACAGCATGAAGACTAATGACTACAGGAATACTGTATCATGAAAATTTCCCCGTCGTCTTACTATATTTCACACTCCAATCCCTTAATTCCTCTAAATATATATCCCAAGAATTTAATAATTTCATCACTCGCTTAATGTCTCACAAAGTCTTACGTTACATCAGTCTTAGTATAAGTTTTATATGGTGCTCCATCATTTCCCAAAACTTTGAATGCCAAACTGAAACAAACCTCCGAGGTGCATCATCTGTTTCTTCAGCCTTTGTTTCTTCATCTTCCTGTTCTTCCTCCTCCTCATCTTCTTCACTACCAACACCTCCTTCATTAACTTTCTCTCCATTTTCCACCTCCACCTTAGTTTTTCTTTCAATGGTGATTTTCAGTCTTTTGAGAGCTCTCTTCACTATCACCCTAATGCAACTTGGACCGAGAGCATCTAAGATAATGACTCGACACCTGTATAATGATGTTAAGTACAGGTATATTAAAATAATGATCTTCACCGGTGTCAATGAAACACCTGGATAAAAACACCAAATAAATGAGAATTATTATTATTAACATTCAAGGTAAATGTTCCAGTTTTAATCATTCTCAATTGTAACTTTATAATGAAACAATCTGATTATGCTAAAACAAAAACAAACGAGAGAGAGACACATACAGAGAGAGAGGAATAACTTACCTTGAAATCAGAGCAGAGTTAAGAGTAAATGATGGATTCTCTGTTGTGGCGCCCACCAGAGTAAGCACACCACTCTCAACATGGGGCAAGAAAATGTCCTGCACAATGAAAAGTCACGATCTCATTAGCACCATATCTGCCTCTACTAACAAATATATTCATGTCAAGTCATTCACAACCCCAAATGGAGACTAAAGGTCCCCGAAATGATTTAAGAGCTGAGAAAAAAGGCAAGAAAAAACACTAGTATTTGACAGGATACAGGAACGTACATGAAAATTTTGCTAATGAGAAGAAGAGAACAGAAGGTATTTTGAGATGAGATGTTTAAAACTAGTGTGTACAATGCAAAGGAAGTCACAAAATTCTAATGATCGTAGACTCCATCTTAAAGTATTACAAGGACACACTGGTAGGGAGGAGAAGAGTGCAAGATGGTGAAATACAGTAAAATATACTGTACTATATAACAAGATAAATCACAGAAACATATTATTGTGACTTTTGGAATCATTAAAACATAGTGTCGGGTTGCTGGCAGTAAATACAATGAGGATATTTTAATTGCTAAATAATCACAATATGACTACCCTTAGTACATGAAAACAATATATAATATGAAAATAAAAAAAGATTTGGTCATCAGAAACAAAGGTGAAAATTAAGATTCCTTGTGTTCATGAAAATACTGTACAAATGTTCAATAGTTTTTAAATAACACACCTGTTGTGCTTTGTTGAATCTATGGACCTCATCCATGAACAGCACAGTACGTTTCTTCCTCATCTGTAACGCTCCCTGTGCTTCACGAACAACATTCTTCACATCCTGAACCCCAGATGTACAGGCTGAGAGGGAAACATACCGCCACTTGTCTGACCCACGACACCGTTCATGGATTATGTTTGCTAGTGAGGTCTGTCAAAATACAATGCAAAATTACATTCTAATATCATAAACATAAGAGTTCAAGGCTTTACAGTACTGCTTATCCATTTGTGCTGAGTGAATAGTTGTCACTGTTAAACAAGTGTATGTTCACTATCACTGTACTTTCCTGACCAGATAAAATGTTTGATTATCATGATATTTACCATAAGGAAAAAGAATATAACAGTATGTATTGTGTTTCCCGAGTAAAGTTGTAATGTATGATCGGTTTGCCATTGTATTTCCATTACCAGTGCTAATTTAGATGATGTAAGTACTTTTGTTATTCAATAAAACTTTAAAAAATAGTTTGTTTGTTCATCTCAACATGTAGAGATATGGTTGGAAGAATGACTATGAAGCAGCACCTGTCATCGGGGCCTAGTTAAGGTTAGGGGGGTGCCCTATGCCAAGAGCTCAGGGGGGCTCATGTATTCATTATCAACTGTATTTATTTTTTTTTTAGATCTCGGTTAATTAAAATGATTGGAATTTATCTACTAGAAGCATTTTTTTATTTACAATTTATAAGTCAGCACAAGATGATAAAATTAATACTGTACACTTAAGATGAATACAGTATTATAACAGCTTTATTCATGATAACATATTTTATTGAAATAAATTATTAGTTTAGAATAATATTGACAATGAAATCATGGGTATAGAACTTGTACATTTACAAGAAAGTTTTCTTCCGACATATATTTCTAGTTTAGTACAAGATGACAAAAGTTACTTCACTTAATGCACATAATAGCAGTTATACCCATAGCAGCAAATATTTCACAAAAGAAATACAAGGATATATAACTCAAACACTGACACCAAAGTTTACTTGCTTGACTTCATTGTTGTACAGTAAGTCCTTGCTTAACGTCGTCCCGCTTAACGTTGTTTCGGTACTACGTCGCTGAACTTTAGAGACCAAAAATTCGTTTAACGTCCCAGTGATCCGATACTACGTCGTTTTGCATCATCACGGACTACTTTCTATGGCGCATCACCCGCTCTTGTTTGGCCACGCTACGCTCTCTTGGTTCAGCACTTCCCTCACTCGCGGAATGCCACAGCGTCCCCATGCGACGCCAAGCCAGTCTCTGCTACGACTTCACATCATTCATGTGTGCTTAAGTGCTTTTGCTCTAAAACTGTACTCTAACCATTCGAAATGGCTTCCAAGTGCCCATCAAGTGATACTGCTGCTAGTGTAACAAAAAGGCAATGTAAGACCATTTCCCTTGCTACGAAAATGGATGTATTAACCCGATTTGAAAAAGGGGAACGTGCTGTGGACATAGCCACTATGCTTGGTCTAACCCCCACAACGGTGCGTACTATCCGGACCAATGCTGACAAGATTAAGGTTAGTGCTGGAAGTGGTTCTTCTCTGAGTACTACTAAGATACTAAGACAACTCATACTAGAAGCACTGTGATAGAGAAGGTGGAAAAGATGCTGGCAATGTGGATGGAAGATCAGAATCAACGCAATGCCCCTGTGAGCCTTATGGTTATCCAGCATAAAGCCAGATCCTTGTTTGATGACATGAAGGAAACAGAGGGTGAAGGATCGAAGGAAGAGACCTTTACGGCCAGCCGAGGCTGGTTTCAACGATTTAAGCGTCGGTATAACTTCCACAACATAAAGATGACTGGTGAAGCTGCCAGTTCAGATACGGTTGCTGCCAAGATATTCCTGCCAGAATTCAAACGGATTATCCACCAAAGCAAGTCATCAATGTGGACGAGACTGGTCTTTTTTGGAAAAGGATGCCTGAGAGGACCTATATCTCCAAGGAGGAGAAAAGAGCGCCAGGCTTTAAAGCGGCAAAAGACCGCTTGACGCTGCTGCATGGCGCAAACGCTGCCAATGACTTCAAGCTGAAGCCTATGCTGATTTCTCACGCTGCCAACCCACAGGCCCTGAAAGGTTACTCTAAGGATCACCTTCCTGTCATCTACAAGGCAAATAAGAAGGCATGGATAACCGGCGCCATATTTAGCCAGTGGTTGAATGTGTACGCCGCCCCTGCACTGAAGGAATACTGTACCAAGGAGAACCTTAACTTCAAAATTCTTCTCATCCTTGAAAATGCTCCAGCTCATCCTGCCAATCTCAACGACTTGCATGACAGTGTAAAAGTTGTATTCCTGCCTCCCAACACGACAGCACTGATGCAGCCTATGGACCAAGGCGTCATCACTGCATTTAAGGCATATTATTTACGCCATACCATGGCCCAGCTGCTCAAGGCTACAGACAGAGAAAATAAACCAACGATCCGAGAATATTGGCATAGCTTCAATATTCTTCATGCAATTGACAACAATGGCAAGACATGGGATGAGGCTTCAGAAAGTTGCCTGAATGGTGTGTGGTGTAAACTGTGGCCCGAGTGCGTCAAAAGTTTTTCGAGATTCACGGACTTAGTCCCAGCTGTGAATAGGGATATCCTCAGCTTGGCTAGACAGGCAGGCTTTGATGAGCTGGAATCAGAGGATATTGAGGATGTCCTGGGATCCCATACAGAAGAGCTCACCAACGAAGATCTGCAACAATTAACAGAACAGTCCCGTTGAAGATGACGACGACGAAGAACCTCAACGGAGGAGGAGCAAGCAGTGGCGGAGGAACCCCAGTCAGAGCAGGAGGAGGAAGCCACAGTCTCAGTGACTCACCACCCTCCTCCTCCGCTCCCACCATCCTCCTCCTTCGCTCCACTACCCACCACACACTCACTCTACCACCTCCGCCCATCGGTGAGTACCAATACAAACTTAGTACTGTAATTCTATATACTGTATATATACTATTTTCTATAGAAATGGCAATGATTTTCTGTATATGGGGAAAATTAATCCGCTTAACGTCGCACTTTCAGGAACGTAACTCCGACGTTAAGCAAGGACGCCCTGTAAAGATATTCACAACACCTTTGAAATTTAATGATCTTGTGAGATCAAACTGTTGAGAGAATAGAAAAAAAGATTGCTTTACTTATTGTCTGAGAGGTAGGACCTTATACAACCTTAATCCTACCCATCTGTGAGAAAGAACGCTTTAACCACGCCCTGATTGGGGGCACGGGTGCCCCCAAATTCGTGGGGCCCTACACCATGGTGTACTTGGTGTAAGCCTTAACCAGGCCCTGCTTGTCATACCAGAAGAGTGCTGTATTTACTCAGTATTTTGTGATACTGTACTGTAGTCTCAAGGTCCCAGTGGTGACTTTGTACACAATTCTAACAAGATTTATCTTGGGAGAGCAGAAAATATAAAACAAAGATGTTGGTTTGCACAAAATAAGACACAGGAAGGACAGCTGAACACAAGCTTGATCAGTGTTATCTTACCTTCCCACATCCAGGGGGTCCCCAGAGAATCATGTTGATGAAATTATTTTGCATAATCAAATTCTTTAAAAAGGAGTTGCTGCTTAGGATGGATTCCTGTCCAATGTAGTTGTCTAGTGTTGCTGGTCGCATCTTCTCTGCCAGTGGCACTCCACTATTGTCACCTGTTAACCAATAAACCCAATTAAAATATGTACTGTCTTTCTAGTATTAATCTGGATGACTATTCATATCTTGTTTTCTTTTTTCTTGACTACATAAAATTTTCTCAACTTACTCGAATGTACATCATTTTAAATAAAACGGTTTACAGTAGCTTATTGCAATTTTGATTTTGTTCAAATCTCAATACAACTAGTGTACAGCACTGTACTATTCAACGTGTTGATTAACTAGTTGTTTTATTGATCCCACTTTCTTGGACTAATTACAGGTACTGTACTCACTTCCTGTAACTTTTGGATGCTGTTTTTTTCCTTTATTTTCTGTTAAACTTGTGCTAACAAGATAATCATATGTACCAGTTATGTTCCAATTCCAAGACAAAAAGTGTAACATACTGCTGAAATACGTCATGCCCGCTCATGAAAGCAGGTTTGTCTGGGGTTGGAGGCATAGCTCACTCATGGACAAATCATGGATTTCATCCATAATAATGAAAAGAGAAAAAAGTTATACACCAACCTGATTTTTGCACCGATTGTTGAGGAAAAGAAGAATGAGCATTTTCAGTGTGAGATGAGGAAGCCAGATCATGTGGTGCCTGATCTCTGCCAGGCCATTTGTTTTTTCGGTCTCGAGGCTGTGCTGGACTTCTATAACCTCCTAAGAAACTCCATGCCTCAGCTTGCTCCTTGCGAGACTTCTTACCACTTGATGGTGAAGATGATGTTTTTGTACAACTAGAGTGACGAGTCTGCAATATATACTGTACATAAAAAACATACCTGTGCATGTAGTACAGTAGAAATGCTTAAATACTTGGTCAGTAGTCTCTAGTGATGGCTGAGAATTAAATGATTCTCAAGAAAACTAACCTAACCTAACCTTGAGCAAGAGACGTGACCAGTGCAATTTCTCAGCCATTGCAACAGAGTTGATAAAATTTATCCGTACAATTAGCCACAGTGTAGTTTATAATGTAAACTTTCTGGTACTACACTATATTCATGTTGTCATCTGGCCAACTCTGTTAATGATCTGGCTAAGTAGCACTCTTTTGGATGCAAACTTTAACTTCACACCAATAAATCACCAAACTATTTACTATCACTTATTTCTTTTCTGCATCAACTCCCTTTGAGGCCTCTTATATCTTCCTGCCATTTCCAGAGCCTTAAACAATAAACCCATGTCATATTATGATCTAACATTATATTCTAAAACAACTTTCCCAAAATGACATACTGTACATACCGTATGCTGTCTCATGGAACATCTCTGTACTAATAGTTACAGTACCTACTGGAGCAAAAAACTGGAGAGCAAATGCCCATGGGAAAAAAATGAAGATAAACTTGAGAAATGTTGGGATTCCATTAATCACATCACTATGGGGATGCCACTTTTTTTTATCTTATTTGACTAATGCTAGACAATTTTATTCAGCTCAGAGGGGATCCCATACAAAGAGTTAAAAAGGACTTTAAATGAGAGAGGAGTAAGTGTGATGAATAAGGTGTAGAGGAGAAGAAACACAGAAATTAAAAGGAGGTGTGAAGTGTAAGGAGTTGAACAGAGAGGTGACCGTGTGCTAGGGTGTTGGTTAGTGACAGATGGTCGTAGGAGCACACTCTGTTATGGCAATGGGAGTGAACCAATAACAGTAAGTCTGGGGAGTCTTTGTTAGTTGAAGAGTCCGCTGGTTACCTCAGCTTATTTCACCTGATGATGAATCACTCAAATGCTTCCTTAGGAAATCAGGTTAGGTCAGTTAGGATTAGGTGTGATTAGATTAGGTCAGTTGAGGTTAGGTTTGATTAGGTTAGGTCAGGTTAAATTGGTTTAGGTTAAGTTTGCTTGGGTCAAGTTAGGTTGGTTTAGGTTAGGTCAGGTTAGGTTGGCTTAAGGTAGGCTTGATTAGGTTAGGTCAGGTTAAGTTTGATTAGGTTAGGTAAGGTTAAGTTTGATTAGGTTAGGTAAGGTTAAGTTTGATTAGGTTAGGCCAGGTTAAGTTTGATTAAGCTAGGTCAGGTTTGATTAGGTTAGGATAGGTTAGGCATTAGGGTGGTTAATCTTATAGAGAAATAAAGTTGAGGAGCTAAACTTCAGGTGATTCTAATCTTTTACTTACAGAATCAACTTCCACAATGGTGGAATTATCTTCTGATGAAGAATGTTTCCTCTTGCCATCAACAGGTACATTGATGGCATCATTCATCTGGTCGAAAGTAATAGGCTCACTGGTGTTGCCAAACCTGAAATATTTCTTTTTATATTTCTCAACTACCCATAAAACAAAGAAAATTGAACACCTGGTGATACAACAGTACAATATATCTCTCTGTGTTGTGTCCTGGGTTCAATACCTACCAAACATTGCAGTTTTTTTCCAAGTACATATACTCCTCGACTTACGACCTACTTGACTTACGACCGCCCCAGTTGTACCCAAAAAAATTAAAATTACATATTTTCGAGTCCCGACGTTAGTGATTGCGCTGTGTACTGACAAAATTTTCGTTTGTAATCCCCCTTTAAAATGGCTGGCATGCTTAAAAGCGAGAGTTTTGTGGTGCTGAGAAGAAAAAGAGACACCCGTTTTAGATTTTCTATGTATTATCTTCGCATTTTCGACTTATGACCTGGATTTGGGTCTCTAACCCCGTCGTAAGTCGAGGAGTGGCTGTACTGTACTGTCATTCTGTTTCTTCCTAGGTAATAGTTAAAAAACAAGGGTCCGGATTATCCAGCTGCTTAACAAAATTTTTTAACAAAACAAAAATTATTTCTTACCTCCAGAACAGAGCTGGGAAGCCAAGCTAACAACACGTATTATGAAAATTGCAAATCCTACAGCTGTATTGCAGTACTTGTCCTCATTTTCAAATATTACTGTATTACTACTGTACAATATTCTTCTTAATGTTGGAAAGAATAATTTATCCTAACTTTCTATAATTTTTTTTTTTACTAAAGTTGCTACTGTTGTTCTTAGTGAGTATATAATGGAATAGCAATATTATTATCGACAAAATATTTGGACTCCTGCTCATGCTAACAAAAATAGCATCCTCCTCGTGCAGACAGGTGGCAATGTCTTTATGAATAACACTTGGAATAATATTTTAATAAGAAATGCTATTCCTCCACCCGATTTGCTATATTCTTGAGATACCCATGGCTGATTTTTTAGTGGACACTGTCATAGTTTGGACAATGTGTTAAAAAGTGGCTATTTCTAAATTAAACATAACCTATCCTTAGTTGATAAGAAAAACAAGCAGCAGAAGCATTGTTAGAAGACTGCACTAACCTAAGCAAAGAAAACTACCTAACCTTACCTAACTTCCTAGCCGTGGGGCTCCACCCCCCCCAGCATATTAAACAGAAAGTACTTACTTTGATATGGTGTAATTTTAAGTTTTATGTGGACGTGAGAGAAGCCACCCGGACTGAGCAGCTCAAAAAGATACACAGAGCATAGGACAAAATTGAGCATTGATCAGGGGCGCCTTACTGATTTATCGCTGTGCAAGATGAAGTAGTGCCGCTAATGTGGGCCTAATTATCTACCAAACGAAGCATTTGCCCAAGAATTGAATATCATATCCAAACTCATTGATGAAAATATAGTATCATCAAAATTAACTGATGAGAAATAAGCTTTCTACTATGAATAATTTTGTAAGGTAACTGGTTAACCCAGACCCTTCTTCTTAACCTTTACCTTACTCCTGTAATAACACTGGACAATAAATGTCATAAAGCACCAAAAAACGACCAACTGCCCTAACAGCTAGTATGGTGATAAATGGTGAAATGATTATTAATACACTGTATAAAAGTACTGTATTATCATCATTTCAGTCATCTAGCAAATTTTAGGATTTTAAGTTACCACCGTCTAAGAGAGGTTTAGGCTAGGTTAAGATAGGTTGAAATTATACCTTCACCTGTATGTTGGTTTTTGACTTGTTTTAAACGATTCTGACCAACTTCCAAATAGATGGATGACTGAAATGATAATTTTACCTAAATAAAATTTGTTTTCATAATCGAAACAATAACAAAAATACTTGTATTACTCATACAGTAAATCTTGTTAATATTTAGAAGTTGCCAACTTTAAGCAAGTATTATTGTTGGTAAATTTATAGGTTAAAATACTCGAAAAATATATATTTCCGGAGGGAAATGCAATAGAATAAACCATTTTTATTATTTTATTTTTCACCCTATACAAGTCTCAATATATAAGTAGGTGTAGGCAACTTTTAAATATTTACCACAAATACTCCTCACTTAAAGGGATTTTTATAAGGTAAGAAATAATTCATCTTCAGTAATTTATGAGGAAGTCACTACCAACAGAAGGAGTTATTTGATTTCGTTAATTTTTTCCACAGATGGTCTTATCATTATAGTAAGTATTTTAAAAGAGGCAACAAGTTTTTATTTTAATTATAAGCATTTTTTCTCTGTATACGATCATATAATTATCAACTGTAGTGGGCTGGTGTCCCCAAATTATATTCCAATCCAGTACAGGTTGTATTACCCAAAAATTCACGATAGTTAAGACTAACCTTTGGCATCATAAACGGCATTTTGAAGAAATACTATGCATACACAGCTGTCTAGTGAAGCTAAACTGAGAATAAAACACAAATAAAATAAACCAAATAAAAGGCAACTTATGACATTAGGGAGAATCACACTATACCTTTTTTCAATGCACTCCTCGGCATGGTTCTCTATTTCAGATGCTGGAAAGCGAGAGTCACATATAGGACATTGCACTACCATGTCTCTTAATTACTGTGTGACAACGAGGGAAGGCTGTCACTTACAAATTACTGAGAAATATTTGAAAAGTTGGGATGGTAATTGGGTGTTTACGGTAGGTACCCGTGTGGTCACTTGTAACACGAATCATAGAATGAGGGTGAGCGTTGTCAAGCCCTTTTTCCCTTGATAGTGACTAAAAAAACATTATTTATTCTCTTCGCTTTGTTAACTGTGCAATCAATTCTTTATCTTTTTCCCCGACAAATAGGTGACGATATAACATGCATTATATTCTGGGTTCTGTACTCGAAACAATATTTTGACTCGTCTAATGCCTGTCCAGTCTACTCCCCAAGGTTAAATAGTAGTATCAGACACTTAATTGAATCTCTTCGCCACAGGTCGGGTCTTTTGCCGGTCAGTCATTTATCTGCTTCACACTGTTGGCAATTGCTGTGCATGGTACAGTTCGTTAACTCTCCCAGCCAGCTATTGCTGCACTGCCTGCTTCAGACGTTTGAAATTGTCTGAATGCACCTAAAGGTTCGAAGTAACACTCAAATTCATACATCTGAAGCAGACAGTGCAGCAATAGTTGGCTGGGAGAGTTAACGAACTTTTGGGTGAGACCTAAACATGCGCCAATCACGGCTGCCGTTTGACGGAAATTCGTCTGCTAGAGCAGCTAGACTAAAAAAAAAAAAAAACGATGACATTGTCGGTAGACCGCGACGACACTGTGTATAAGTACACACAATACTTGTTCATATTCTCAGTTTATATGCACAGTATACCATGTGTAAATCTTGAATCAACACACACAATACACTCATAGTGCTTCATATTTGTTTGTTTTTTATTAAACTCTTAAGTGGGGCAAATTTATATCCCTCCCCCTTCAGGAATTGCCTAGCTTATACTACAGGTAGTCAATGGGCGACTTAATTGAAGTTTATAAACAACTCAGAGGGCATTACTCAGTCGAGGGTTCATACTTGGAGCTGGGGGACGGCCCCACTAGCCTAGCGGGGCGGGTGGTCACAGCTTATGGTTGAAGAAGCTACAAGTTCGGAAAATTGTCAAGGCAAAATTTTTCTGAGTTTGTAAACTTTTTCTAAGTTTGTAAACTCTTGGCACACTCTGCCAGAGAGTGTGACAGCACCGAGAGTGAGCTCCTTCAAGACCAGACTTGACCAACACTGGCGCAGGTGCAGACACATTCTGGAGCCAGTTCTTGCCCAGTACTTGCCAATGACGACATGCAGCCTGTCTGCATTGAGGATCTGTTTGGTGGGGTTCTTGGCCAGCCAGATATTTGCCTCAGCCCAGCCAGCCATTCACCTCAGCTAGCTAGCCATTCATCTAAGCCAGCCAGCCATTCACTTCAGCTAGTCAGCCGTAAACCTCAGAGAGCCAAACAATATAAAATAAATAACAAACCCTTCCTCCCATCCACACACCCTACCTCCCATCCACACACCCTTCCTCCCATCCACAAACCCTTCCCCGCAACCACACACCCTACCTCCCCTCTACACACCCTACCTCCAACCACACACCCTTCCTCCCATCCACACACCCTTCCTCCCATCCACAAACCCTTCCCCGCAACCACACACCCTACCTCCCATCCACACACCCTACCTCCAACCACACACCCTTCCTCCGATCTAAACACCCTAGAAAGAAAAATAAATTAATATTTGATGATTTTGATATTCTTCATGAGCAAAGAGCGAGTCATCAGTCGAACATTAACTCACGTCTCACGGCCTAAAATCCCAAATAATAATAATAATAATAGTAATAATAATAATAGTGACGTAAGAGCGGATCGTTGACGAAGCTTCGAAACTCATGACTGTCTTTCGTTAATAATTATCAGTTTTATTTTTGCTAATGGTGGATAGAAGTTATTTAAGAAAATTAATGAGATTATAGATGACGGACCAATCGTGTATGGTGTTCTTTCAGCCGTCCAGTCGATTATTTTCCTATGAATCAGTAAAGCGAACCAATGAATTAAGGAATCGAAGCACCTCAGGTTCGTCACTCGCCAGTGATCATTAGAGGTACGGCAGTGGTGGAGGCAACGTTTGTGTGTGTGTGGTCATACAGTATTTGATCGCTATTTCCATTTTTAACGTTTGCTGTTTGTGGATTACCTCGTGTTTGTGGCGTCGTGAGGACTTCCAGGACTCTACGTTGTGGTTATTAGCAGTTGAGTGAAGGTAAGGTGATAACAAGTTGTGTTGTTGTGCTGTGGGGTCCAGGGAGGAGGTGGCGGTAGTGTAGCTCTCCGCCGTGTGTACAGGAGTTGTGGATGCCGTGACTCGGACAGAAAATACTGCTATTAAGATGGCTATTAACCTAAGCTAGTTTGTGGATAGACAGATAATACTGCTATTAAGATGGCTATTAAGCAAAGTTAGCATGTGGTATAGATAGATAATACTGCTATTAAGATGGCTATTAACCAAAGCTAATATGTGGATATATGAATAAAATCCTGGAATTAGTATCGGTACATTGTTGTTCCAGCACTGTTGTTCCAGCATTGTTGTTCTAGTCTTCTTTTAAAACTTTCCAGCGTTCCAGCACTTACTACAAAGTTGTTAAGCTTGTTCCACTCGTCCACCACCCTGTTTGTGAACCAGTTCCTTCCTATCTCCCTCCTAAACCTAAACTTATCCAATTTAAATTCGTTGCTACGAGTCCTATCCTGCTCGGATATTATAAGAACTTTATCTATATCTCCTCTATTGATTCCTTTCACCCACTTAAATACTTAAGTACTTCACCACAATCACTTAACCATCACCAAAATCATTTCGCCACAATCGCTTCACCACCATCAGCATAATCTTCATCATCACCAAAATCACTACACTATCACCACAATCACAATCACTTCAATTGTGTCTTATAAAAACTAACCCACATTATAGAAATATTGCCAGGCGTTTAGTATCTTAACCGCGGCTTATAGGTTAGTTACCGTGGGTGATGTAATTATATAAACATAATGTTTGTAGCCCACATTAATATAAGTATTACGGTCTGTCTGACGGGCTAATACATTATTATAATGTACCATCCATTTCCATATTTATCATTTTTTTAAGTTGTTGTTCAGGTTTTAATCACCAGCAATTATATATTTATAATAACGTAGGTATGAGGATAAATATTGAAAAATACGAGGGTGGAAATCACATTTACTAACACATGTCATACAGAATATCAATAGCCTGTCCAATGGCCTCCCTTTTATATAGCCCCGTGGAGCCTTCTTGGGACTGAGACACAAGGTTATATAGGTGGTTGGTTCCTCACAAACTGCTCACACTCGTCCTGGGTGTGTAGGAGGAGTCGGGACCAGTGTTTAGCTTGTCTTCAGGTTCCCACGCGTTCACTATCTGGGTCCAAATGGTCTCTATAGGGTTGAGGTCTGGGTAGCACTCACAAACAGTCATAGTAATCTCTTAACACAAGCAATGGCCCTATACAATATTATATTTGTGATATTAAATGTTTCAATAAAAATACAACATTATTATTCTATTGGGTAAAGGAAAAGGTGTTTTGTTTAACTGAAAGAAACTTATTGAATATGGACCTGGAGATTTAGATGGCCAGTCCAAAAGGTCAATTTCATTCGACCTTTCCTCTGACCAGCACTTCATCTCTCGTGCCGTGTGAACAGGGCAGTTATCAAAGAAGTGAACACTATTCATCAAACATAATTTGTTAACACTTATATCATGAATTGGTGCAATCTTTTATTGTAGTAATACAAGACTAATACCATATGTTAATCTGAGGGTTATTATTGAGAACCTGGTGGAGGTAATATAAGAGTCATTATAGTGTTTACCCTGCTTGTTGTTGTGACCACTCGTGTGACGTGTGACTTGACTAGTGGTAAATTCTTGATAAAGAGGAGTGCTGGCATAACAGTATGAAGCAAGAGTGATTTTAATTCTTGTCGCCCTGCAATATATACAAAAAAACTATTTTTGGTTAATAAAATTTTAATTTCACAGGTATTAACAGAAAATACTACTCCAGGGAGGATGAGGACCATAACTTGGTGTACAGATAACGAGACAACATCAAGATGGACAAGAGAAACAATCAAGAGTACAGTAAAGGATGAACATTCTCTAAATAACTCCGTCTACCAAACATGACAGGAAGTTGTATTGTATATATGTAAGTGTTGGTTAAATACGTCCACATAAATACTAAAACAGATTATAACAGTGTGTTGAAATCTTATCTACTGACTACTGTAGAGATACTGTAGCACTGTAGGAGTGAGGAAAAAACAAGCAATATTATGTAAGAGTGAGGGAAGGACATGCGGTGATGTGGAGGAGTGAGGAAAGGACATGAAGTGATGTGTAGGAGTGAGGGAAGGACTTGCAGGGTTGTGTAGACGAGGGAAGGACGTCTAGTATTGCGTAGGATTGTGGGATGGACTTGCAGTGTTGTGTAGAAATGAGGGAAGGACTTCTAGTATTGCGTAAGATTGAGGGATGGACTTGCAGTGTTGTGTAGAAATGAGGGAAGGACTTGCAGGGTTGTGTTCACGAGGGAAGGACTTCTAGTATTGTGTAGGAGTGAGGGATGGACTTGCAGGGTTGTGTAGGAGTGAGGGAAGGACTTCTAGTATTGTGTAGGAGTGAAAGAAGGTTTTCTAGTAATGTGTAGGAGTGAGGGAAGTGCTTCTAGTATTGTGTAGGAGTGAGGGAAGGACTTGCAATGTATAGGAGTGAGGAAAGGACTTGCAGGGTTGTGTAGGAGTGAAAGAAGGACATGCAGGGTTGTGTAGGAGTGAGGGAAGGACTTGCAGGGTTGTGTAGGAGTGATGGAAGGACTTGTAGTGTGGTGTATGAGTAAGGGAAGCACTGTAGTGTGGTGTAGGAGTGAGGGAAGGACTTCTGGTGTTGTGTAGGAGTGAAAGAAGGACTTGTAGTGTTGTGTAGGAGTCAGGGAAGGACTCGCAGGGATGTGTAGGAGTAAGGGAAGGACTTACAGGGTTGTGAAGTAGTGAGAGAAGGACTTGCAGGGCTGTGTAGGAATGAGGGAAGGACTTGTAGTGTTGTGTAGGAGTGAGGGAAGGACTTGCAGTATTGTGTAGGGGTGAGGGAAGGACTTGCAGGGATGTGTAGGAAAGAGAGAAGGACTGCAGGGTTGTGTAGAAGAATGAAAAGGACTTGTAGTGTGGTGAATGAGTGAGGGAAGGACTTGTAGTGTGGTGTAGGCGTGAGGAAAGGTCTTGTAGTGTTGTGTATTAGTGAGGGAGGACTTGTAGTGTTGTGTATTAGTGAGGGAAGGACGTGTAGTGTGGTGTATGCGTGAGGGAAGGACTTGTTGTGTATGAGTGAAGGAAGGATTTGTATCTAGACAGTCAGGAAGTATTTTGTTCAACTTAATTATTTTGGACTTTAGTTTCATCTTCATTTGCAAAACAAAATATTTTATTCTTCCTGGCAGTGAAATGCAAGATGTTAGTTTAAGATTTTACTGTAAAATTAAGTAATTATTACAGCTTTAAGACTTACTTGTAACCGATGAGCAATGGGCAAACTTTTGAAATTGTAAAAAAAAATTATTGTATTTGTTGTAAATGTTCTGAGGCAGTGTGTCACTCCTAGGGGCTATGTGAGGCCCCCAGGGCTTATATTCCGCCGCACGGACTGTTTGGCTTATTAGGGCTGTGTGATGATCATAGGTGGTTGTATAATGGATTTAAGGACTATGTAAGGTTGTCGGGGGTAGTCTGATGCAACCAGAGGCTGTTTGTGGCTATATTGTGAATATCAACTTGGAGATGTGTGAGGCTCTTAGAGAGCTACTGTACTTGTGACTGAGGGGTTAATTAATGCTACTAATGTCCGTGTACAGAAAAAAGATGAATATATCCTAAATAAGTCAGTCTACCCGACATGACAGGAAATTGTATTGTGTATAATATTTACTGTTGGTTCGACAAGCCTTTATAAATGCTATAATAGATTAAACGGTGTATTGAAAGCTTATCTACTGATTACTGCAGGACTGAGGGAAGGACATGCAGTATTGTTTAGTATTGAGGGTGGGACTTGTAGTGTTGTGTAGGACCTAGGGAAGGACATGTAGTGATGTTCGTAAATGAGAGAAGGACTTGCTGACCTTATGAATGAGAGGAGGACTTACTGAACTACTAAGAAGTGAGAGGAGGACTTGCAGTGTTTTATAGGAGTGAGGGAAGAACATGCAATGTTGTGTAGTATGAGGGAAGGACTCATTGTGATGTATAGGAGTGAGAGAAGGACTCATTGTGCTGTGTATAGGAGTGTGGGAAGGACTCACTGTGATGTGTAGGAGTGAGGGAAGGTCTCCCTGTGATGTGTAGGAGTGAGGGAAGGACTCATTGTGATGTATAGGAGTGAGGGAAGGTCTCCCTGTGATGTGTAGGAGTGTGGGAAGGACTCACTGTGATGTGTAGGAGTGAGGGAAGGTCTCCCTGTGATGTGTAGGAGTGAGGGAAGGACTCACTGTGATGTGTAGGATTGAGTGAAGGACTCACGGTGAGGTGTAGGAGTGAGGAATGGATTCACTGAGGTGTAGGAGTGAGTGAAGGACTCACTGATGTGTAGGAGTGAGGAAAGGACTCCCTATGAGGTGTTGGAGTGAGGGAAGGACTGACTGAGGTGTAGGAGTGAGGGAAATACTGATTGTGAGGTGTAAAGTGAAGGGTTTCTGTCTCACCAATGAGGCAGACTATTGGTGATGACGTCATTGCTCTTGTGGTCTGTTCCACCATTGACGGAGACTACTAGTGGTGACGTCACTGCTGTGGTCCACCAGTGGAATGCCCAAGGTGACTTCAGCTCACTTAAAATGCAGAGAACTTGTGACATAATGTTACAAGCAAGTTGTAATGATTTAATAAGAACTGAAAATTACAGTAAATTCTTGAACTAGCATCTTTTAGTCCAGTGCCAGCAAGAGTAAAATAGTTTGTTATACAAGTGGAAATAAAACTGAAGTACAAAATAAGTCAACCATGTCAAAACATTGTTGAAGTTACGATATTTTGTACAGTAGATTCATCTTCATTTGCATAACACAATGTTTTACTCCAGCTGGCACAGCACTGAAATAATAAATGCCAGTTTAAGAATTTACCTTAATTATCAGTTATTTATTTATTACGTGTTCACAACTTACTTTGTAACCAATGAATTTTTCCTCTGGACAAACTTTTGTATTTTGGTTTTGTTTTTCAAATGTTACACATATTAAAAATTAATTACAACTCAGTGTATCTTCAAGGGGATAAGTGATGTTTGTGGCAACTTGGGGATGTGTGAGGCTCTTAAGAGCTATCTGTGTCTCTGGGGAAGCTGATTGATTCACCCCTAAGATCTACATGATGCTTCTAGGGGGCTTATAAGTAGGTAGTTGTGTACAGCTAGTAAGGGCAATGTGATGACACTGAAGGCTGTCTGTCACTGCCAAGGACAGTGATGCTGCCGAGGCTTGTCTGAGCCCCATACTATAGAGATGGGCGAGACACGTCGACCAAGGTACACTGGTAGCCTTGCATGATCCAGGTTGGGTCGCCTTTATGGGACCCTGTGTACACAGGTTGTAGTACCATAAGGGCAACCTAACCTAGCAGTAACCTGGTGTCAATCATTACAATAAATATTTGTATAGTAACTTAATGTGTTGTATAAATGAAAAAATAGTTTTTTCTTTCTTTATTATAATCCTAATAAAAAAGATGAAAACAAAAGGGTTCCAAAGACAAAAATGATAGAGAGCCCATATTTATACTTTCCCGAAAAGTAGAAAATCTACGTCACCGGAAAGTACATACTTACGGTCTTTTGAGAATTAGAAAAATCGTAAGTTATTTTTTTTCCTCTTAAGTTCCAACTTACGACAATTAAAAAGGGCGTAAATTTGGATTCTCAAAAGATCGTAAGTATCTACGTTTCGGGAAAGTAGATTATCGAATTTTTGGGGAAGTAGATTATCGACTTTTGGGCAAACATTACCTAATTTTCCGAAGTAGATTATCATAGAAAACGGGAAATTTGTATCATAGAAAATGGGAAATATCTACTTTCCGGGAAAGTTGGCTATCTACTTTCCCGAAAAGTAGATTTTTTCTACTTTTCAGGAAAGTAGATTATCGACTTTTCTGGGAAGTAAATTATCGAATTTTGGGGAAATATTACCTAATTTTCCGAAGTAGATTATCATAGAAAACGGGAAATTTGTATCATAGAAAATGGGAAATATCTACTTTCCGGGAAAGTTGGTTATCTACTTTCCCGAAAAGTAGATTTTTTTTCTACTTTTCGGGAAAGTAGATTATCGACATTTCTGGGAAGTAAATTATCGAATTTTGGGGAAATATTACCTAATTTTGCGAAGTAGATTATCATAGAAAACGGGAAATTTGTATCATAGAAAACGGGAAATATCTACTTTCCGGGAAAGTTGGTTATCTACTTTCCCGAAAAGTAGATTTTTTTTTCTACTTTTCGGGAAAGTAGATTATCGACATTCCCGGGAAGTAAATTATCGAATTTTGGGAAAATATTACCTAATTTTCCGAAGTAGATTATCATAGAAAACGGGAAATTTGCATCATAGAAAATGGGAAATATCTACTTTCCGGGAAAGTTGGTTATCTACTTTCCCGAAAAGTAGATTTTTTTTCTACTTTTCGGGAAAGTAGATTATCGACATTCCCGGGAAGTAAATTATCGAATTTTGGGAAAATATTACCTAATTTTCCGAAGTAGATTATCATAGAAAACGGGAAATTTGCATCATAGAAAATGGGAAATATCTACTTTCCGGGAAAGTTGGTTATCTACTTTCCCGAAAAGTAGAAAAAAAATCTACTTTTCGGGAAAGTAGGTAACCAACTTTCACGGAAAGTAGATATTTCCCATTTTCTATGATACAAATTTCCCGTTTTCTATGATAATCTACTTCGCAAAATTAGGTAATATTTCCCCAAAATTCGATAATTTACTTCCCAGAAAAGTCGATAATCTACTTTCCCGAAAGTAGAAAAAAAATCTACTTTTCGGGAAAGTAGATAACCAACTTTCCCGAAAAGTAGATATTTCCCATTTTCTATGATACAAATTTCCCGCTTTCTATGATAATCTACTTTCGGAAAATTAGGTAATATTTCCCCAAATGTCGATAATCTACTTCCCCAAAAAGTCGATAATCTACTTCCCAGAAAAGTAGATACTTACGATCTTTTGAGAATCCAAATTTACGATCTTTTTAATTGTCATAAGTTCGAACTTAAGAGAAAAAAAGAACTTAAAAGTAGATACTAAAGAGAAAAAATAACTTACGATTTGCCTAATTCTCAAAAGATCGTAAGCATCAACTTTTAAGTAATTTTTTCTTTTAAGTTCGAACTTACGACAATTAAAAAGATCGTAAATTCGGATTCTCAAAAGACCGTAAGTATGTACTTTCCGGTGACGTAGATTTTCTACTTTTCGGGAAAGTATAAATATGGGCTCTCTATCATTTTTGTCTTTGGAACCCTTTTGTTTTCATCTTTTTTATTAGGATTATAATAAAGAAAGAAAAAACTATTTTTTCATTTATACAACACATTAAGTTACTATACAAATATTTATTGTAATGATTGACACCAGGTTACTGCTAGGTTAGGTTGCCCTTATGGTACTACAACCTGTGTACACAGGGTCCCATAAAGGCGACCCAACCTGGATCATGCAAGGCTACCAGTGTACCTTGGTCGACGTGTCTCGCCCATCTCTATAGTATGGGGCTCAGACAAGCCTCGGCAGCATCACTGTCCTTGGCAGTGACAGACAGCCTTCAGTGTCATCACATTGCCCTTACTAGCTGTACACAACTACCTACTTATAAGCCCCCTAGAAGCATCATGTAGATCTTAGGGGTGAATCAATCAGCCTCCCCAGAGACACAGATAGCTCTTAAGAGCCTCACACATCCCCAAGTTGCCACAAACATCACTTATCCCCTTGAAGATACACTGAGTTGTAATTAATTTTTAATAAGTAAAACATTTGAAAAACAAAACCAAAATACAAAAGTTTGTCCAGAGGAAAAATTCATTGGTTACAAAGTAAGTTGTGAACACGTAATAAATAAATAACTGATAATTAAGGTAAATTCTTAAACTGGCATCTTTTATTTCAGTGCTGTGCCAGCTAGAGTAAAACATTGTGTTATACAAATGAAGATGAATCTACTGTACAAAATATCGTAACTTCAACAATGTTTTGACATGGTTGACTTATTTTGTACTTCAGTTTTATTTCCACTTGTATAACGAACTATTTTACTCTTGCTGGCACTGGATTAAAAGATGCTAGTTCAAGAATTTACTGTAATTTTCAGTTCTTATTAAATCATTACAACTTGCTTGCAACATCGTGTCACAAGTTCTCTACATTTTAAGTTTTTAAGTGAGCTGAATTCACTTGAGGCATTCCATTGGTGGACCACAGCAGTGACGTCACCACTAGTAGTTTACGTCAATGGTGGAACAGACAACAAGAGCAATGACGTCATCACCAGTAGTCTGCCTCATTTGCGAGACGGAAGCCCGTCACTTTACACCGCACAGTGAGTCCTTCCCTCACTCCTAAACGTCACAGTAAGTCCTTCCCTCACTCTTACACATCACAGCGAGTCCTTCCCTCATTCGTACACATCACAGTGAGTCCTTCCCTCACCCCTACACCTCACAGCGAGTCTTTCCCTCACTCCTACACCTCACAGCGAGTCTTTCCCTCACTCCTACACCTCACAGCGAGTCCTTCCCTCACTCCTACACATCACAGCGAGTCCTTCCCTCACTCCTACACATCACAGCGAGTCGTTCCCTCACTCCTACACCTCACAGTGAGTCCTTCCCACACTCCTACACATCACAGTGAGTCCTTCCCACACTCCTACACATCACAGTGAGTCCTTCCCTCACCCCTACACATCACAATGAGTCCTTCTCAAACTCCTATACATCACAATGAGTCCTTCCCTCATACTACACAACGCTGCATGTCTTTCCTTCACTCCTACAAAACACCGTAAGTCATTCCCTCAATCCTACACAACACATTGCGTCCTACCCTCACTCCCACACACAGGAAGTCCTTCCCTCACACCTACACCACACTAAAAGTCCTTCCCTCTCTCCTACACCACACTACAAGTCCTTCTCTCACTCATACACCACACTGCAAGTCCTTCTCTCTCCCATACACAACACTGCAAGTCCTTCCTTCATACTACACAACATTGCATGTCCTTCCCTCACTCCTATAAAACACTGCAAATCCTCCTCTCACTCCTTAGGTCAGTAAGTCCTCCTCTCACTAATTAGCAGGTCATTAAGTCCTCCTCTCATTCATTAGGTCAACAAAGTCCTTCCCTCATTTACGAACATCACTACATGTCCTTCCCTAGGTCCTACACAACACTAAAAGTCCTTCCCCCTTTCCTACACAATACTGAAGTCCTTCCCTCAATACTACACAACAATGCATGTTCTTCCCTCAGTCCTACAGTAATCAGTAGATAAGCTTTCAATACACCGTTTAATCTATTATAGCATTTATAAAGGCTTGTCGAACCAACAGTAAATATTATACACAATACAACTTCCTGTCATGTCGGGTAGACTGACTTATTTAGGATATATTCATCTTTTTTCTGTACACGGACATTAGTAGCATCAATTAACCCCTCAGTCACAAGTACAGTAGCTCTCTAAGAGCCTCACACATCTCCAAGTTGATATTCACAATATAGCCACAAACAGCCTCTGGTTGCATCAGACTACCCCCGACAACCTTACATAGTCCTTAAATCCATTATACAACCACCTATGATCATCACACAGCCCTAATAAGCCAAACAGTCCGTGCGGCGGAATATAAGCCCTGGGGGCCTCACATAGCCCCTAGGAGTGACACACTGCCTCAGAACATTTACAACAAATACAATAATTTTTTTTTACAATTTCAAAAGTTTGCCCATTGCTCATCGGTTACAAGTAAGTCTTAAAGCTGTAATAATTACTTAATTTTACAGTAAAATCTTAAACTAACATCTTGCATTTCACTGCCAGGAAGAATAAAATATTTTGTTTTGCAAATGAAGATGAAACTAAAGTCCAAAATAATTAAGTTGAACAAAATACTTCCTGACTGTCTAGATACAAATCCACATAAAAGACTACAACAGTGTATTAGAAGTTATAGGCTTCGCAACACCACAAGTCTATATGATCACTCCTATACAAGTCCTTCCCTCACGCCTACACCACAATACAAATCCTTCCCTCACTCCTACACCACACTACAAGTCCTTCCCTCACTTCTACACCACACTACAAGTCCTTCCCTCATTCATACACCACAAGTCCTTTTCATTCTCCTACACATCCTTGCAACTCCTTCCCTCATCCTTACACAATACTGCAAGTCCTTCTCTCACTCCTACACATCCCTGCAAGTCCTTCCCTCACTCCTACACAACACTGCAAGTCCTTCTCTCACTCCTACACAACACCACGAGTCCTTCCCTCACTTATACACAACACTACAAGTCCTTCCCTCACTCCTACACAACACTACATGTCCTTCCCTCACTCCTACACAACACTACAAGTCCTTCCCTCACTCCTACATCACACTACAGGCTTTCCCTCACTCATACACAACACCACGAGTCCTTCCCTCACTTATACACAACACTACAAGTCCTTCCCTCACTCCTACACATCACTGTAAGTCCTTCCCTCACTCCTAAACAACAGTGCAAGTCCTTCCCTCACTCCTATACCACAGTACAAGTCCTTCCCTCACACCTACACCACACTACAAGTCCTTCCCTCTCTCCTACACCACACTACAAGTCCTTCTCTCACTCTTACACCACACTGCAAGTCCTTCTCTCTCCCATACACAACCCTGCAAGTCCTCCTCTTTCTCCTACACATCCCTGCAACTCCTTCCCTCATCCCTACACAATACTGCAAGTCCTTCCCTCACTCCTTCACAACACTGCAAGTCCTTCCCTCACTCCTACACCACACTACAAGTCCTACCCTTACTCATACACCACACTACAAGTCCTTCCCTCACTCCTACACAACCCTGCAAGTCCATCGCTCACTCCTACACAACCCTGCAAGTCCTTCCATCACTCCTACACAACCCTGCAAGTCCTTCCCTCACTCCTACACAACCCTGCATGTCCTCCTTTCACTCCTACACAACCCTGCAAGTCCTTTCCTCACTCCTATACATTGCAAATCCTTCCCTCACTCCTACACAATACTAGAAGCACTTCCCTCACTCCTACACATTACTAGAAAACCTTCTTTCACTCCTACACAATACTAGAAGTCCTTCCCTCACTCCTACACAACCCTACAAGTCCATCCCTCACTCCTACACAATACTAGAAGTCCTTCCCTCGTGAACACAACCCTGCAAGTCCTTCCCTCATTTCTACACAACACTGCAAGTCCTTCCCTCATTTCTACACAACACTGCAAGTCCTTTCCTCATTTCTACACAACCCTGGAAGTCCTTCCCTCACTCCTACACATCACTTCATGTCCTTTCCTCACTCCTCCACATCACCGCATGTCCTTCACTCACTCTTACGTAACATTGCTTGCTTTTTCCTCACTCCTACAGTGCTACAGTATCTCTACAGTAGTCAGTAGATAAGATTTCAACACACTGTTATAATCTGTTTTAGTATTTATGTGGACGTATTTAACCAACACTTACATATATACAATACAACTTCCTGTCATGTTTGGTAGACGGAGTTATTTAGAGAATGTTCATCCTTTACTGTACTCTTGATCGTTTCTCTTGTCCATCTTGATGTTGTCTCGTTATCTGTACACCAAGTTATGGTCCTCATCCTCCCTGGAGTAGTATTTTCTGTTAATACCTGTGAAATTAAAATTTTATTAACCAAAAATAGTTTTTTTGTATATATTGCAGGGCGACAAGAATTAAAATCACTCTTGCTTCATACTGTTATGCCAGCACTCCTCTTTATCAAGAATTTACCACTAGTCAAGTCACACGTCACACGAGTGGTCACAACAACAAGCAGGGTAAACACTATAATGACTCTTATATTACCTCCACCAGGTTATCAATAATAACCCTCAGATTAACTCAAAATATAGGTATCATGTTGAAGATGAATCATGAAATGCATAACTTAGCATTACAAAGTTAAGAGACCACAAACAAAGGTCAAGTAAAGGAACAATTTAAGTACAGTACAGATGACCACAGCCTAAATTAACCCAAACCCGAACCTCAGCCTCACCATACACTAGAAAAGAACAAAAGTATACACCACATATCTCCATATGAATATATCGTGAGTCCAGACTAATTGTATCACACTTGCACCACACACTATCACCAGCCAGGCTCGTCTACCTCCCTGCATTTGCCGTGACCCACACAAAGTGGATACCATGCCGTCAATTACCATACTATTTTACCTAACAAATGCACAACGTTAAGCTGATTTACTTACTACATACTTATTATATATATATATATATATATATATATATATATATATATATATATATATATATATATATTATATATATATATATATATATATATATATATATATATATGATGTTAACCACCAGGAAAGATGAATACACGAAGTTACAAAGCGCTTTCTTGTAATTCACATCTTCACCCCTGAAGATGTGAATTACATGAAACCGCTTGGGAACTTCGTGTTTTCTTCTTTCCTTGTGGTTATCAGCATATACCTAGATCACGCGCACCTACAGTGATTTACTTTCATATTTATATATATATATATATATATATATATATATATATATATATTATATGAAAATCCACAATGAAAACGTGGATAAGATAAATCTTGATAAAATCACACGGGAAAATGGAAACAACGGAGTACCTTAGCTTTCGTCTTTATTCAAGACATCTTCAGAGGCAACTGGATTACATGGACAGAGAGAGGCTTAAATATACAGGGTGACCTAAAAAACATGAGGTCAGGTCAAAATGATGACATCCACTAATCCCCACACCAACACACACGTAGAGGAGCTTAAGAGAAGGGTGGTGACGTGACTAGTCAAGTCAGGTCAGAAAAAAGGGGGCCCACAAAATAACTATCATACATCTAGATCAAAGGTTTTTAAAGCATTTTTAACCTTGGGCCACTGACAAATAAATTTATGTAACATATTATCGGTTTTGAACTGACCATCACTAAGGTTTATTGATTTTAATTCCTTAATCAAACTAGCTTCAACAAGAAGTCTTTCTGTGACACAAGATGATTTGAAAACTTCTAAGCTTTTTTCCCAAGCAATGGGGTGATTATTATTCCTAACATGAACGAACAAGGCACTGCTTTCAGATGCAGTTCTAATATTATACTTATGTTGTTTGATTCTAAGCTGCAGTGTTTTTCCTGTCTGACCTACATAATTACAATTACATTTGCTACATGGAATACAATAAACACTACCATTTACATTCAAACTTGGGCTATTCCTTATTAACATATTAGTAATGGTTGAGTCATACTTGAAAACAACATTAATATTTAGAAGCTTGAGGGACCGAACTAACGGGACAAATTCATTACGATAGGGCAGAGTCAAAATATTCTTAAGTGTAGGAACTTGTCTGGTTTGAGAGGAATGAAAGGATTTTTTAGCCCTATTAAAACAACGATCAACAAACACAGAAGGGTACCCAAGTTTATGTGCAATAGAACGAATGTGTTTCAATTCATCGTCAATAAATTCAGAGTCACAAATACGCAGACATCTTAGGAACATAACAGAAAAAACTGACATTTTGGTAGACTCAAGGTGATTCGATAAAAAGTGAATGAAACTGTCTACCTGTGTGGGCTTTCTATATACCTTGAATTTATAGTTTTGGCCATTTCTCATGATAAGCATATCAAGAAATGGAAGGGATTCATTTATTTCTCTTTCAATTTTGAACGTGATACTAGGGACAATATTATTAAGTTTGTCTAAAAATTCAAATGGGTCACTGTTTTTAGGCCAAAGACAAAGAACATCATCAACATATCTATACCATGGAGGAATAAAGTCCACTATATTGGGTAGTAATCTAGACTCAAAGAACTCCATATAAATACAGGCTAGAGGAGCAGAAAGACAATTACCCATGCTCATACCAAATATTTGCTTGTAGAACTTCCCATTTGCACTAAACACATTGTCAGTTACGCATAACTCTATCAATTTCAGGAAAGTATCATGTTCAATAGTTAAATCTAGCAGTTGTAATTTATCTTTAAGAAATGAAAGTAAGTCTTTGACAGGTACTCTAGTGAACAGTGAATTTACATCAAAACTTATTAATTCGCAAGGTTCGTTGTGTTTCTTGAGTTTATCAATTAAATCACTGCTATTGCGTATATGTGAATTAGACCCCACAGAACTCACGATAGGACGTAATGGATTATTAAGCTTGTGGGTTTTGATCAAGCCATACATATAAGGTAAAGTGGGATTGATTTGAGAGAGCTGTTTAGTGAGATCGGGGTTCTTTTTCAATAACATCTTCATTTTGGAATTAGACAACTTATTAATATTTTCCAGGGGATCTTTCGTAAGCTCACAATACGTGCTTTCATCACTAAGTAATGAATTCATCTTATCATTGTAGTCACTTTTATCCAAGATAACAATAGCATTAGACTTATCAGCCTTGGTAATATGGATATTCTTATTTCTTTTCAAGTTTATCAAGGCTGTTTCAAATCTTTTTGGAATGTTTGAAGCAAATTTCTTATTTAAAACACTATGTATACAACCTTTAGCTATGGAAATATCTTCATTTGTAACATCAGACGACTTCTTCTTTTCCAGGTTGATTAAACCTTTAGCAATAGTAAGCGGATTAACACACCGTTGAGTGATAGAAAACTTCCTACCAAAACCAAGAACAAGTTTCTCATTTGTCTGTAGATCATACGAGGATAAGTTTATGAACAAATTTGGATCACTCAATATGGTCCAGTAACTCTCGTCAAACAGAGCATTTAATTTGGCATTTAACCTTCTTTTATGGGCTTTGTCAGTTTCAATAAGAAGTTGATATACATAATTACGAATGGTGTGCCACTTATCAACACAAACACTGTTTTGCATAAGTATTTTACACTGAGCACTGTGCTTGAAGGCTAATTTCACACTATCACTTGAACTCTTGATAAGGGAATCAAGCAACACCTTATCCAACTCAGAGAATGCTTGATTGTCCAGATTTCTTAGTCTACTTGGAAGACAGGACTTGGGAACAATTTTATCATCTCTGCAATCTTTCAAAAACTTCAACTTGTTTTTGAGACTATGAGCCTTCAGCAAACTCTTCTTGTAGTTGCGGTAGATGGGGCGAAGATGAGGATGTTGTTGACAGATTAAGAACACAGCGTAAGAGAGACGTGTAAGTTCCATATTTAATGAAAATCCACAATGAAAACGTGGATAAGATAAATCTTGTCAGTGGCCCAAGGTTAAAAATGCTTTAAAAACCTTTGATCTAGATGTATGATAGTTATTTTGTGGGCCCCCTTTTTTCTGACTTGACTTGACTAGTCACGTCACCACCCTTCTCTTTAGCTCCTCTACGTGTGTGTTGGTGTGGGGATTAGTGGATGTCATCATTTTGACCTGACCTCATGTTTTTTAGGTCACCCTGTATATTTAAGCCTCTCTCTGTCCATGTAATCCAGTTGCCTCTGAAGATGTCTTGATTAAAGACGAAAGCTAAGGTACTCCGTTGTTTCCATTTTCCCGTGTGATTTTATCAAGATATATATATATATATATATTTCATGTAAATCCACAATGAAAACGTGGATAAGATAAATTTTGTAGGTCAGACAGGAAAAACTCTGCAGCTCAGAATCAAACAACATAAGTATAATATCAAAACTGCATCTGAAAGCAGTGCCTTGTTCGTTCATGTTAGGAATAATAATCACCCCATTGCTTGGGAAAAAAGCTTAGAAGTATTCAAATCATCTTGTGTCACAGAAAGACTTCTGGTTGAAGGTAGTTTGATTAAGGAATTAAAATCAATAAACCTTAGTGATGGTCAGTTCAAAACTGATAATATGTTACATAAATTTATTTGTCAGTGGCCCAAGGTTAAAAATGCTTTGAAAACCTTTGATCTAGATATATGATAGTTATTTTGTGGGTCCCTTATTTTTGACCTGACCTGGTTAGTCACGTCACCACCCTTCTCTTAAGCTCCTCTACGTGTGTGTTGGTGTGGGGATTAGTGGATGACATCATTATGACCTGACCTCATGTTTTTTAGGTCACCCTGTATATTTAAGCCTCTCTCTGTCCATGTAATCCAGTTGCCTCTGAAGATGTCTTGAATAAAGACGAAAGCTAAGGTACTCCGTTGTTTCCATTTTCCCGTGTGATTTTATCAAGATTTATCTTATCCACGTTTTCATTGTGGATCTACATAAAATATATATTATATATATATATATATATATATATATATATATATATATATATATATATATATATATATATATATATATATGTATATATATATATATATATATATGTATGTATATATATATATATATACTTTATGAAAATCCACAATGAAAACGTGGATAAGATAAATCTTGATAAAATCACACGGGAAAATGGAAACAACGGAGTACCTTAGCTTTCGTCTTTATTCAAGACATCTTCAGAGGCAACTGGATTACATGGACTCTGAATTTATTGACGATGAATTGAAACACATTCGTTCTATTGCATATAAACTTGGGTACCCTTCTGTGTTTGTTGATCGTTGTTTTAATAGGGCTAAAAAATCCTTTCATTCCTCTCAAACCAGACAAGTTCCTACACTTAAGAATATTTTGACTCTGCCCTACCGTAATGAATTTGTCCCGTTAGTTCGGTCCCTCAAGCTTCTAAATATTAATGTTGTTTTCAAGTATGACTCAACCATTACTTATATGTTAATAAGGAATAGCCCAAGTTTGAATGTAAATGGTAGTGTTTATTGTATTCCATGTAGCAAATGTAATTGTAATTATGTAGGTCAGACAGGAAAAACACTGCAGCTTAGAATCAAACAACATAAGTATAATATTAGAACTGCATCTGAAAGCAGTGCCTTGTTCGTTCATGTTAGGAATAATAATCACCCCATTGCTTGGGAAAAAAGCTTAGAAGTTTTCAAATCATCTTGTGTCACAGAAAGACTTCTTGTTGAAGCTAGTTTGATTAAGGAATTAAAATCAATAAACCTTAGTGATGGTCAGTTCAAAACCGATAATATGTTACATAAATTTATTTGTCAGTGGCCCAAGGTTAAAAATGCTTTAAAAACCTTTGATCTAGATGTATGATAGTTATTTTGTGGGCCCCCTTTTTTCTGACCTGACTGACTAGTCACGTCACCACCCTTCTCTTAAGCTCCTCTACGTGTGTGTTGGTGTGGGGATTAGTGGATGTCATCATTTTGACCTGACCTCATGTTTTTTAGGTCACCCTGTATATTTAAGCCTCTCTCTGTCCATGTAATCCAGTTGCCTCTGAAGATGTCTTGAATAAAGACGAAAGCTAAGGTACTCCGTTGTTTCCATTTTCCCGTGTGATTTTATCAAGATATATATATATATATATATATATATATATATATATATATATATATATATATATAAAACATACTAGACAATGTTTACATACAGGAACCTATATAGAATATATTCCTACCTACTGAAGAAGCGGTGTAATTACCTCTCAATCAAATACATTCAGTGCCTTATAAAACTCACTCCCCAAAGACTTGTGTTTTATTTTCAGTCTGGTGAATGAGATGGAGCATTTGCTACGAAATTATCTCACTCCTACACAAGATACCAAGTCCATCCCTCACTCCTACATAATACTACAAGTCCATCCCTCACTCCTACACAACATACCAAGTCCATAACTCACTCCTACACAATACTGCAAGTCCTTCCCTCACTCCTACACAATACTACAAGTCCTTCCCTCACTCCTACACAATACTACAAGTCCTTCCCTCACTCCTACACAATACTACAAGTCCTTTCCTCACTCCTACACAAAACATCAAGTCCATCCCTCACTCCTACACAATACTACAAGTCCTTCCCTCACTCCTACACAATACTACAAGTCCTTCCTCACTCCTACACAAAACATCAAGTCCATCCCTCACTCCTACACAATACTACAAGTCCTTCCCTCACGCCTACACAACATACCAAGTCCATCCCTCACTCCTATACAACATACCAAGTCCATCCCTCACTCCTACACAACATACCAAGTCCTTCCCTCACTCCTACACAACATACCAAGTCCTTCCCTCGCTCCTACACAACATACCAAGTCCTTCCCTCACTCATACACAACATACCAAGTCCTTCCCTGCAGAGTTAATCACCATCAATTAAGTCTCTGCTGGTAAAACATAAATTTTACTTACGAACCATTCAAAATCCTGTCTCTGCCTCGTCCAGTTCAAGACGACTTCATTCCATCTGGCAGCCGAACCCGAGGTCTCCAGCATCCACAACAGGTACCTTGCCAGTGAGTCACGTAATTTACTTCAGCAATAGCAGCCCCGGTGACGATACCTACCACTCTTACCCTAACAAAAACTTCAACTGAACAAGGTGTTTAACATGAAATAACCAGGCCGATAACCCTCATGTATGTATGTATGGTTTTTACTCAATAAATTCATACAAAATCAAGGTCCCAGTACAAGCGGATAAGTACCCCGCACTGCAACAACAATGTACCGATACTAATTTTAGGATTTTATTCATATGTCCACATATTAGCTTAGGTTAATAGCCATCTTAATAGCAGTATTATATGTCTATCCACATGCTAACTTTGGTTAATAGCCATCTTAATAGCAGTATTATATGTCTATCCACATGCTAACTTTGGTTAATAGCCATCTTAATAGCAGTATTATCTGTCTATCCACAAACTAGCTTAGGTTAATAGCCATCTTAGTAGCAGTATTTTCTGTCCGAGCCACGGCATCCACAACTCCTGTACACACGGCGGAGAGCTACACTGCCGCCTCCTCCTCCCTGGACCCCACAGTACAACACAACACTTATCACCTTACCTTCACTCAACTGCTAATAACCACAACGTAGAATCCTGTAAGTCCTCACGGCGCCACAAACACGAGGTAATCCACAAACAGCAAACGTTAAAAATGGAAATAGCGATCAAATACTGTATGACCACACACACACAAACGTTGCCTCCGCCACTGCCGTACCTCTAATGATCACTGGCGAGTGGCGAACCCGAGGTGCTTCGATTCCTTAATTCATTGGTTCGCTTTACTGATTCATATGAAAATAATCGACTGGTCGGCGGAAAGAACACCATACACGATTGGTCCGTCATCTATAATCTCATTAATTTTCTTAAATAACTTCTATCCACCATTAGCTAAAATAAAACTGATAATTATTAACGAAAGACAGTCATGAGTTTCGAAGCTTCGTCAACGATCCGCTCTTACGTCACTAAACTAGTCCACAACCAAACAAGCAGTTGGCTTCCACGGTTAGCATAAGCGTAATACTTCCTTTACTATTATTATTATTATTATTATTATTATTATTTGGGGTTTTAGGCCGTGAGACGTGAGTTAACGTTCGACTGATGACTCGCTCTTTGCTCATGAAGAATATCAAAATCATCAAATATTAATTTATTTTTCTTTCTAGGGTGTTTAGATGGGAGGAAGGGTGTGTGGTTGGAGGTAGGGTGTGTGGATGGGAGGTAGGGTGTGTGGATGGAGGATGGGGTGGGTGGATGGAAGGGAGAGTGGGTGGATGCGGGGAAGGGTTTGTTATTTATTTTATATTGTTTGGCTCTCTGAGGTTGGCTTGAGGTTTACGGCTGACTAGCTGAAGTGAACGGCTGGCTGGTAGGAATGAGACCTCGGCATGTTTCAGTGTTCGACATCACCTCCTTTCCCTGGTGTGGGTGGCGCCAACCTTGGTAACAACTTGTGTATTCTCCGTGACTATAATTACTGGTAGTCACGGAGAATTAATTACTGGTGTGCCTATCAGTCTCACCGTCGTAGCCATGAACCGCAGAGATATGGTAGTTGTAATGCTTTTATTTACCCATTACACATCTCTCACCATGCTTAATAATATTAACTATTTTCATGACGTTCTTATTGTTATCAGTGATTGCGGAATTCACGATGTTATGCTCCACCTACACTCAGTCTAGTTTGGATAAATTGAATGCTTATTTGTTTTTGGCATTGGATTAATGTTATAAAATAATAACTTCTATTAGGAAAAAATAACAGTTATACTAAACTTAGTGTTTGTGAAGGAGGAATAACACTTCAATAACTTGTTTGGGGAAGTTTCCATAGAACTGGGGTGGAGCGGCCCGCCGAAGTCAATGCGTTACCTTAAACCTTATCACCCACACAAGCCTTCCTCTTCTTAGCCACCCCACACACATCATTCTGTTAGCCTGGCAGTGTAAGGGGGCAAATATGATATACACATCGGATACCATCTGAAAAATATACGATAAAATATAGCCAAGGTTATTTAAGAGGCTATGAAGCAAGATGAGAGAAGGTGATGCCAAGTGGTTGTAATACGTTACTTCATATAACTTATGTACCATATATCAAGGTATTCAGAGACAAGACATAAGAAACATGCTACATATTCTACAATTTAATGAAGTTGTGAGTGGATGAGGGACATTTAGGTGGAGCTGGGGTGTAACTTGTGAACCTACAGGCTGACTCACATTGCCGTAGTGCACAAAGGAATCTCAGGGTAATACTGTAGCATCTTGGTTTCGCTATGCTGGGGTGAAATTACTTTGAGTGTTTACAAAATTGTCTGCATTGTCTGCATCTTTGTTCTAGTGATGTTGTAATATATAGTACTAGTATTATAGAGTCGATGTAGTAATAGTGTTATAGTAAGCATGTACTACTAGTGTTAGTGTAGTCTTAGCACAAACAGTTACATACACACACACACAAAGTGGGGGCGAGGGTCTCACACACACACACACATCAGTCCAGGTAATCAGTAGTCATCACGGAGGTTCATCATGGAACTTCCTCAATTATAAAACTTTTGTAGCCGTCTCAGCCTCAAAATTGCTTCACTTCTCGCAAATTTCGGGTAGCGGGTGTTAAGCGTCCATGGCGAGGTAGGTATGGTGTTGAGGAGAAAAATCTATCTCTTATTGTTGTGTCATTTCTTAACCTGTTGTTTTGAATTGGCTTATATACAGTATCCACTCTAACGCTACAATAGATGCCTCATGAATAACATTAACTGGGACGAAAATCATTATAAAGATCAATTTTCCTTAAGTAAGAAAACTTTTCATTTCATTTCGATTATTTATGTGGGCAATAGAGTTAGCGCCATCTTGTCGACTGCGTTAAAATTTTTCCAATCTCAAAAGCATATTATCTTTAAGTGGACGATATTCTGGTATTATTTATTTACTTAAATGTTAAACTTACAGTGTTAAGACAGATCCATCCAATCTCTAGCAATTCACTAAACAAACACTAAATATAATCATGGAATTTCTACGTCTCGCCTCCATCAAATGAGAGTCTTTAGTTTCTGATGAAGTTTTTCACCAGTCATAAACTCTGGCGCATTTGCATAAAGCTCGTTAACGTTCTCCACCTCTAATGGCCAGAGTTTTCTAGGACATAAAGAGAAAAAGCGCTATCCTTTTTCACAATATTTTCTGATATAATACCGTTTCCCCGAACAATATCATTGCCCCTCTCCATGTCTGTCTGCTTCTACATGATAGCAATTAGTATTAACCGACGGATATAAATTTTTTAGAGTAGTTTTGAACGAGAGAACACATCTATCCTAGCTCCGGTCATCTCAGTGCAGTATTTAACGCCACATTTACAGCTTAAGCGAGGCTATTATATATTCGTTTTCATGTCCTCCATTAAGTTAATTTAACTAACGTATATTTGTGATTTAAGGCATTGTTTGGGCAGAATTTTGTCTATGTTTGGTTTATGTGGTGTAATGGTCAGCATCCTCGCAGTAATTGGGAACCTGGATGTTAATCGATTTGCGGATCGTATTCCGGGGTAATGGTTAGCCAGTGCAGTTGGCGAGTTGTCCGGTCTTCTCGGACTATTCCTGGACACTGGGTCATGCAGCTCTTTAACTTAGCGTGTGGTTGTTGTGTTGGCGACCGCTTCTACATCTTAAACAAATTCACGCCTAATCCATCCTCGTTATGCGAAGGTCAACCAATATTATATTTATTATGTGACTGAGTGAGTGTACGGCTATGTGGTATGTTGTGTATGTAGAGGTAGAGAAATCACATCAACCTCCTCCACCTCTCAACCTCATCACTCATTCACGGGGGGGGGGGGGTGTTATGAGAAGAGCCACTTAATAACAACAACGGATGGAGGAGGCGTGTCGAGCGAGGTATTCTGACTGCCAATACTAAAAGGATGGAAGAGGGAAGGAAGAGAAGAAAGGAAGGAAAGAAGAGCAGGAGAGGGATGGAAAGTGGCAAGAGGAAGAGGACGGAAAGACTGAAAAAGGAGAGGGATAGAGGTGAATGGAGGAGGAACAGGAAAGGAGGAAAGAAGAGGGAAAGGAGGAGGAAGAGGGAGAAAATGTGAGTATAAATGAAAAACGAGGGAGAGAGAGAGAATAAAAAAAGAGAAAGAGATGAATAAAATACAGGGCGACGCTTAAAACCCGTTAAATTATTTGAAGCGCAGGAACCCATTATTTACAGACGCGGAAATTCGTCATAATATCAAATACAATAAGCAATTAAGGGCTACTGATCACGAAAGCGTAGTAGGACATTATCTTCAGCGCTGCAACACAATACTTAGAGCGCTGAAATACATATTACCTTCAGTGCTACAATACATTATATTCAGCGCGACAATACATTACATTCAGTGCTACAATACATTACATTCAGTGCTACAATACATTACATTCAGCGCGACAATACATTATATTCAGTGCGACAATACATTATATTCAGCGCGACAATACATTATATTCAGCGCGACAATACATTATATTCAGTGCTACAATACATTATATTCAGCGCGACAATACATTATATTCAGTGCTACAATACATTATATTCAGCGCGACAATACATTATATTCAGTGCTACAATACATTATATTCAGTGCTACAATACATTATATTCAGTGCTACAATACATTATATTCAGCGCGACAATACATTATATTCAGTGTTACAATACATTTTATTCAGTGCTACAATACATTATATTCAGTGCTACAATAAATTACTTAAAGCACCGTAATACATCAGAAATCTCAAAATTATCTTAAGAAAAGGGAGGTTGACTCAGGAGATGCCAGAAGGTAAAAATGGGAAGGGGAGGAGTAGGGGAAGGGGAGGAGTAGGGGAAGGGGAGGAATAGGGGAAGGGGAGGAGTAGGGGAGGCGAAGGGGAGGAGTAGGGGAGGGGAAGGGTAAGGGGAGGGTGTGAAGGTCTTCTTTATATCAGCTTTAAATGAGATGTAAATTATGGCTTTATTCAGATCAGTGTTGAGGTAGGAAGCATCTGCTGCCCTACACCCTGAACCTCCTTACAAATTTTGGCGGGTTAACTTAAGGGATTAACATAAATAATGGTGATTATGCTATGGATTAACATTATTATGAATACCAAGATATTGATTAACATTACTGTAAGGGCTAAGGTATTAATTAACATCACAATGAAGGCTAGGCTATAAATTAACATTACTATGAGAGCTAGGCTATAAATTATTTTTTTTAATATTAATGGTTACGTTAGAGACAATGTTAATAACGAAGACTAAGCTGTGTTGGTAGATGTACAGAAGAAATTAAAACAAGAATAGGGGACTGATGATTAGGTCAGAGGCGTAGACACTTTCATCAGACGACACCAGAAAGAGGTTGGATGACTTTGAAATGTGGTGTTATAGGACGGTGAATGATAAGAATAAACTACACTGACAGGAAAACAAATGAAGGAGTATTAAGAAAGCAAAACTTCGAGATAAACACTTGAAACGTAGAGAAGAATAACAAGGAGATACTTTGGTCATATAATTAAGGGTGGGGGAATAACAACAGAAATATTAACCAGCAAAGTTGAAGGTTTCGGGGTGCCAGGGGAAGGTGGAGACGGGATGGATGAATGAAATTAAAATCTTTTTTTTTTTTTTTTAGTTTATTGGGCACCCCCTTACATCCTGTGCAAGGTGAAGCGCAAGCGCTTACAGCGCCCATCTGGGAAGCATGCTAAGTTCATGCTTGCCTTTATGTCTCATGAGTTAAGGGCATAGAAGCTTGAAGGGTCATAGGTTTTTTTATCAGTAAGTTATTGGAAGCTCCAACAACTTTCCCTGAATACGAATTCGCAACTTTTTTTTTTCGATTTACAACAGGTACCTACTTTACTGCTAGGTGAACAGGGACCAAGGGAGGCTAGGAAGTGTGTCCAAACAACTTTCCACCGGCCCGGGAATCAAACCCGTGATATCTTGCTTGCGAGGCAAGAGCGGTACCACTCTACCACCGGCGCCCCCACTTGGTTGGTTGATTTATTGATTGATAACAACTTAAACTATTTAATTTCAACACCACGGAAATATTCTAAGCAAAATCAAGGTGTGTATCTAACATTATTTAAACATTTCTATAGTATTTACCTGATTACTGCGATCATAGTGTTGACGCGATAGTGAAGCCATGTTCCTCTGACATTCGGTGTAACTGAAGAGACATAACATAACTGACACTTATCTCTCACTTTCATAACTGACTTTGCTTGATGTTTAAAGGATATACTTCTCTTTGGGTTTAATAAATACGACTGTTAACGACCAGTGCCCAATAACTCAGCCAGTTGAGGCACTTGTGGTCAAACACAACAATAGCATAGCCTCGTATAGGCAAAATTATCTCAAAGGTTTGGTGCAACTCGAGTCCTGATGGATTTAAATTGCTCTATCATGGATTAGTGTGTGTGTGTGTGTGTGTGTGTGTGTGTGCGTGCGTTTAGATGTGCTTGTAAACAGATCGTAAGTGATAGCTGGATTAGGTAACGTTTCTCGCTACACTATACGGATCACCTGAAGAATAGCCCTCCTTTGTTTATTTCACCTACAGATTAACCACCCTAATGCTAACCTAACCCATCCCCAGGTAACATTAAAGGTGTTTTTAATTACCTGGTGATATAAACTGAGAGGGGGGCTAATCTTCGTGAACTCTGTATATATAGTAAACAGTGGTCTATCAAAAGAGGGTTGACTATAACGGGTCCTCCCATTACCACCAGCTCGCTATGGACGACAAAACAAGAAATTCAAGACGGAATCACACCTAACTAACGACACTCTGCCCTCACCAAGGTCATCAGTCACCACCCACAAGAACATCACCGTCAAAATAAAGCTTAAAATAGCCTTGAAATATTGAGGTGTGGCAGCACACACACACACACACACACACACGCGCGCGCGCGCGCGCGCGCTTTTACATTATTGTATCTTCATTAACGTCCTCGTTTTTTTTTCTCAAAACAATTTATTTCTAACCTGTACTGATAATGATCGCAGCCAGGGTGAGGGAGAGGGAGAAACATAAACATACGAGTAAAAAGGGCGGTGATTCGAGCCATTAACTTGGCTCGGTACACTCGCAAGTCTCGATTTATCGACAGGCAGTAAATTGGCGATTTCGTCGACTCCGTGGTCACATAAGAAATCCATCGCACAGGCTGCTGACAGTTTCAGCAACACAAACAAATAATGGCATTCACGTACACATGACTTGAGCGGCTATCACTGTTTTAATAACATGCACAGTTCAATTAAAGAAGGTTAAACACAATAAAAAAAAACGCGTGTGGGTTCGTTCCTGGCTGGCAAGAAGAGACAACATGAGTATGTACCAATACCATAATCTAGTTACATTCTAGTACAAGAAGTCGGCCTGGAAGACCCCCAATCATTCTCTGATCTTCATTACACGAACAAGTCCAATTTTCAGGAATTAATACGCCTAGTAAGTCACTCATAGACAAGAATCAATATTTATTTAGAGAATGTACTGTAGAGTTGAAGATCAGATTTCCTCATCGCCGTCTCCTGTCAAATGAGGCCTCGTAGTGATTTCTATTTTAGTAATGCGTTTACTGTACTTTCACAATTCTAACTTGTATTTCATACATGTAATACAGTAATACTAGGACAAATTTCGGGCAAAGAAGAGGATAATTTATGAATGATATATTCTGAAATAATACTTTCGAATTTCAAAGATCAACACGGGCGACGGAGAATCATTTGAATCGACAACTTTCGAACGGTGAGAACCATTATTGTCTGTGTGTGCTTCAACTGTCACCGTGGCGACTGGGTGTTGCCTGTCCTGACAGATTCGTTGATTTCCCATCGACATTTGGCAGGTGTGACTGCGCCTATAGATGTAGCTATTGCCTTCAGAGTAGTTTACCGAGTTGTGTGAGCCAAGCCACTATCAAGGGTGGAACCGGGGGTCCGGACCCCCCCCCCCCCTTTTACCAGAAAATTCCAATACTTTTTCTTTAATGCAGTATTGTATTCAGGCATTTATGTATAGTAAAAAGTATTTACTATAGACTTTAGAATATATCCTAATATCAAGAGCGCCTGGTTTCAAAATGCACTGGGAGGGCTCGCTGCGCTCGCCATGTTCCCCCACCCACAACTTACGATAATCCTGGATCTGCCCCTGACTATACACAACACTCTGGGGCATTAGCTGATGTGATCATGTGAGGTGAGGTCGGGGGTTAGGTTAGATAAGCTTAGTTCAGATTGCCATATTAGGTTAGGTTAAGAAAGGCAAGGTCAGGTCACGTCAGTTGATCAGGGATATAGATAAGACAAAGATTAGTTCTTAACCTTCACCCTGCAGGTCAACGTCACCGATGGAGTGAAGATAGCAGCAACTTTCACCTTCCGACACCCATCCATCACCTTCCTGACGGTGGCCGACTGACTCAGAAACACTAAGAAAAAAAAAATCTCAGCGTCCCAGCGTTCTTGCTCCTCATTATTCTCGTGTCAAAGATAATTTACAGCCGGGGGTGTGTCCTGAAAACCCCGAATGACAGATTACGAGAGAAAGTTTCACGATCAATCTATTCTTTTGTGCGCGGCGGGAAGCTGAGTTGTGTTCCGTGGATTTGGTGCTCGCTGCCTGGGGTGAATTTCCGTGGACTGGTGCTCGCTGGGGTGGTGTTCCGTGGATTGGTGCTCGATGCCTGGGGTGAATTTCCGTAGACTGGTGCTCGCTGGGGTGGTGTTCCGTGGACTGGTGCTCGCTAGGGTAGTGTTCCGGGGGCTGGTGCTCGCTAGGGTAGTGTTCCGGGGGCTGGTGCTCACTGGGGGTGATGTTCCGTGGGCAGGTGCTCACTGGGGGTGATGTTCCATGGGCTGGTGCTTCCTGGGCTGGTGTTCCGTGAGCTGGTGCTCGCTGGGGTGGTGCTCCGTGGGCAAGTGCTTGCTGGGGTGATGTTGCGTGGGCTGGTGCTTCCTGGGCTAGTGCTCCGTGGGCCTGGTGTTCCTCAATACTTCTTTAAATCTCAATTCGCTTTACATACCTGCTCTTAAATTATCTCAAGCTTTCCTTTTATTACAAAGTAGAAGTCAAATTGAATCTCTCGTTACCTCATCCCAAACGCCTTATAATTTTTGTTGAGTTAGCCCTTCACTTATAAACTTCCTAACGTAGAAAATGAGAAAATTACTTTATCGTCCTCTTTCTCTCCTCTGCTTTTCTCTTTCCTTAATTCTCTTAGCCTCTCATTCCTCTTATCCTCTCATTCCTCTTATTTTCTCACTCTCTTTACTCCTCTTTCCCCCTCTCACCCCAGCGACGGGCTATGTATTAGCTAGACAAATGCCTTTTATTTTTCACTTCTCACCCTCTCGCCTCTCGGTCATCCAATACTTTTGCGATTTAGAATGTCAGTGTGTGCGTGTGTCTTGTGAATCTGAGTGATGTACAGTATATGTATTTTTATTTTTTCATATTTGTTCATGTGTTACTACGTATTATGTGGAAGCATGTATTATTGTGTATCTGAATCGTTATCATGGTGTCTACCCCAATAGTAATCTGACTTACTAAAAGAGAGATTCATTATTCCCACTCCCTCTCACTGATCATCAATTATTCATATTTTTTTTTCTGGTCAATTAAGTGCCACGTCAGCTACCGCGATAATCCAGCCGCCTTTTTGCCTTTGCAGAATTAATGATTTGCATTTTACTTAAAAACGTTAAAAGTCTTATCCCGCCCGCTGGTCACAGTGGAAAAACCCCGCGAAAATATATTCACAGTTATGATGCGCTTTATGTGAATTACTACGACTAAATCTTTGATAATCTTTCTGGAAACGTTATATTCTTCAGATAGCAAGAGAACAAGTATAAAGACATTATCATAAAAAATCTAAATTATTTAATAAAAGGAAATTAGAGTAATGTCTTTAGTATTAAGGAAACTCTTTATTACTATAACAATTCATATTCATTGTTTTATTAAGATTTTTTTCACGAATTTTGAGTTAAGCTTCGGAGATAAATGACGAACAGGAACATTTCTATATCGCACCGCCTTCACTGAAACACAACTGATTACGTCATATATTACGCACGCACATATTCTCTTCAAACAAAATAGTCTTTCTTGTCTACCTTTGGCACCATTTCTCATCATTTCCAGTTAATATGATTTATAACCCGACAGTCCAAAGGGAAAACAAATGAAAATAAATAATGGCACAGCGAGAAAAACAAACAATCATTAAACCACACTCTCCCCTCCATCGTTTCTTGATACAACAACAAAACCAAGATATATATTCCCTGATTTTAATATCGAAAAGAAAAATAAAATATCCCAAACTTCAGGGTATACACAGGGAATATACCGTATATATACACAGAAGAGAGTAAAGATTAAGTAGAAATATTGTGTTTCCATTATTTAACACGGCGCATCATCGATTTTATCTTCGTTCTCCCAGTATTTTGTGGCGGGTACCTGGCGGGGGAGCACTACGAGGCTTGATACATGGCCACCGTCTCCCTCCCAATACTCTCCTCTATTCTCATATTTATATTTATCGTGACAAACAAAACCGGATGTATTAATCTCGAAAATTCACGAATATTTAATGTGGATCAGGTTGTCTAATACGTTAAAATTATTAGGTAAGAATTAGGACTGAATGAGATTTTAGTTAACTGGTTAGGCTACGTTATGTATTGTTTAAAAGCAGTTCGGAGTTTAATAAAAAAGAAAAAAAAACGTATATATTCGAGAAAAGAAAATCATTATTAAAACATTACGTCAAATATCATATCATATACAATTATTTTAACGGGCAGATATGAACATTATAATGGCGTACAAAACTGACCACCTAGCGTAGTTGAATTTTAACTTCTCACGGTGAAGGGTGAAGGTATCAAGTATTAGTGAAGAATTCCTCTATAACAAGGTTCACTACCCAAGCTATAACTTGTGAAAACTGTAAAAAAAAACAAAAAAAAAACACTAGACTTCCCAAGATCGCGCTTATAACCAACACAAATTAAGCTTTCGAGTAAAACAAAAATTCATCGATAAGATTTTTGAGGGACAATATTGATACGGCGAGATGGTGTTTATTACCGGGTGAAATTAAACAATGATTCTGAACGATAGAAGTAGTGATGGCGAGGCTTTTTAACTCCGAAAACCCTGACTATATCCATCCTTCTATAACAGCAAACAAAAGCTATCCATATTCAGGCCAAATGTCAAATTATATAACCCATATTTATACCAGGGGCTAGGAAGCATAATCCATATTTCTATAGTTGCCGGTACGGTACGTCACTTTTTTACGAACCAGATTTATAAAAGAAAATATGTCAAATAGATCCCATTATATGTGTATCCTGAGGTAACAAAAAATAGCAGTCATATACGTTGGGAATAAATAAAAAATATAACTTATTCTTGATGTGTGTTAAAAATGGGACCGTGCTAGCGGCGTTTTCTCTCCCTCCCTCCTATCTCCTCCTCCGTCCTTCTCTCCACCCACCTAATTCCATCCCTTCCTCTACTCCCTCCCTCCCCTCCTTTCTCCCTCCATCCTTCTCTTCATCCACCTACTTCCCTTCCTCTCTTCCCTATTACATATATGCAACTGCTATGGGGTAGTGATGAAAGTAGTCGATTGGCTGACAGTGCAACCAGAGGAAAGTACAAAAATATCTAGCGAGTGTATTACATTTATATTCAATATGAAGTAAAATTTATATGAAGAACTTTTTTGTGTGTGTACATTATAACGTTAAGTTCTAGGGGGAAAATCTTTTAATATACATATCTTCCTTTATTTTTAATCTAACGGTGTTATCTAGTTAACCAATTTGACCCTTCGTTCGACAGACCATACCTGTTGTCTAAGTCCAGGACACCCCCGGGAACCAGTTTATTCCCTTGGTTAAGTGAGAGAGAGAGAGAGAGAGAGAGAGAGAGAGAGAGAGAGAGAGACAGAGAGGTGGTGGTGCGTGTGTTAAACTGCCAATACCGTAAACGTGACTGATTAAAAAATATATATATATATCACGGATCACTAATTTTCTCCCATTTACGTCAGATTTTTGTGTAATTGCTGGTGTGCGTTCATGAAAAGGATAAATCAAAACTTCCATGTCACATTTTACTCAATCAAAGTTGTTTTAGTATGCTGTAAATTATGCTCTTTGAACCCCCCCCCCCCCCACACACACACAGACGCATGCACACACAAACACACACACGCACCTAAAACACACACAAACATACACGCACCTAAAACACACACACACACACAAACATACACGCACCTAAAACACACACAAACACACATACACGCACCTAACACACACACACACCACTTATACATATTAAAAATAAATATTAAAAAGCAGGCATTAGTCATACACAAAACCCAGCATTATTCATACTCAAAATACTCACAACTCATATAAAAAAAAAGTATAATTTACATATTAAAAATGCACGATCTATATAAGGTTGCAGTTTACTCGTACAAACAGAATCAAAAACAAAACAAAAAAAACACAATATATTTTGGAGAGTTGATTGATGAGGCTACCGTGATGACGCGCTGCAATAGTGCTGATAATTCTTTGACAGTCGACATAAACAACACTGGCCAGGAATTAGTTATGGTTGTGTTAATGTGGGGTTGGTCAAACAGCCTGACAGCGTATTAAAACAACATGGATTTCCTAAAACTCCCTAACGTAAATAGATTTTGGTTAGTGAGGGAGGATCACAGGTACTGGGATTTCTTTATAAACTAAATTAAATAAATAAAAATACGAGAAAAAATGCAATTAATATTTCAAGGTTAGTGATATTAAGATAAGAAATGACCTGAGTGTTATGTTTATCGACGACATAAAGCTGATTTAAGTCAACATTTGTAAAGAGATGAAGGTGTAATACAAGGTGGCGACTGACGCGGATTATACTAAAGTCTTTTAAAAATCTTCTACAGTTTATCTTAGGGCTTACTTGTGACCTTACCATACTTCTCTACCTTGTCACGGGTATATTTCTGCCATTCGATTAAAAGTTCCTAAGTCTCTAAAGAAAAGATGGCTTACTGTAACGAGAGAGAGAGAGAGAGTGTCTATGGGAGGAGGATAATCAGCCGGTCGTCTCGTCAATATCTTACCTGTGTTTACATGGTCCGGGATCATCACGTCTTGTTGACCACCGACGCTAGAAGCACAACACACCATAATCTTCCATTTATTTTCGAATCCAGTGTTTTTCAGTGATAAATACATCCTCGCTGCCTGTCGACGCCATGAACACTGGACACAAAGTAACTCGTTGTTTACTTTGTACATTCGGGGTCAAAAGTTCACTCCCTCCCAAAATGAAGCGGCATCGTTCCAAATGAGATACAACAATCAGGGTTAAGTTAATTCGGAGACTCATTCCCACGACTCAGTTTCACTACAGGGAGCGAACTTTTGTCCCCGACTGTAATCATAACAGTAATAGTGCCTCACCTACTTCTAAAACCTTTAACAATGTCCTCTAACTAGGTCCATACACGAGAATCAGCGGTTCCCAACCTCAGGTCGCGACCCAAATCAGGGTCGCGGGGTTTTGGGTCGCAGCCAAAAAAGGTTGGGAACCACTGCGACTAGACTAACAACAATAGGTCTTGAAGCAGGTCCATACACTAGGCAATAATTATTATACTAAGAGATAGAACTTCAAGGTAAACACGGCCGCCGCTCAGCTCTCTGGTGTCGTGAAGGTGAAGCATGTCACTCACACGTCACTCACCCAAACATGTCAACACTTACAGAGTTTATTATGATTTTAAGAGAATTATATAAATTATTATTGTAATATTTACGATATTTCGAGATACTTTCCGTGCGTCTGAATATAGATAAAACAGGACAAAGTATTACCGTAATAGATTGATAGAGTAAACCAGTTAAAATGATATAGTTCTAAAGCAATTGAATTAACATTGTAATTATACTTCAACTGTTAACAGCCATGGTCGAGGCAGCTGCAGTGCGTGAGTGTTGCACATATGTGTACACGAACAGGGCATATAACGTTTGTTCCCATTTACTCAAAATTAAAAGCGAAATGCCGTGTTTACATAAGTTCGCTTTTAGTAATGATTTTTCCCCAAGCTATTCAGGGTATTTATTCTGTAAAAACTTTAAACAAAACTCTTAATACCCAATAAATTCTTTACCTGTTGCTCTGCTTGTTGTTATATATTTTAATAAACATTTACTGGCACTAAGATACATATTTAACACAAAATCAATAAATTACTTCACGTGTTATATCTTCACGTCATATAATTGATACCTTCAGTAATTAGTGACTTGCTGGATCTTACATACTGTGTGTGTGTGTGTGTGTTTCCTAAGTACTGATCATATTTAACATTAACAAATCTAGTTAATACAAAAAATAAGTATTCATTATCACTAACATCTGGGGAAGGGAAGGATATGGAAACACTAACACAATATTTACATGTTTTATTTGTCAAAATATTCATCATACAAATATCATAATATACAGATACAAAAAAGGAGATTGGATTGAAGCTTATTGGTAAGTTACGAGGTTACTGGATAATGATTAAAGTCTGGGTGATGTGGTGTGTGGGTGTTGTGGTGTGAGGGTGTTGTGGTGTGTGGGTGATGTGGTGTGTGGGTGTTGTGGTGTGTGGGTGTTGTGGTGTGCGGGTGTTGTGGTGTGTGGGTGATGTGGTGTGCGGGTGTTGTGATGTGAAATCATCCATCAATAAAGACATATGCATTATTTGTCCAGAGTTTTACCAAATAATACTATAGGGGCAACACAAAGCCTAATGTTCAGAAGATTGTCACATACATCTTGATCCCCTGAAGATTAGACACCCTAGCTTATTTCACCTGAAAAATAACCACCCTAACGCTAGTTGGGGAGTTATGTTAGGTCAAATTAGGGTAGGATAGGTCATGTCTTCAGAACTACTACGTTTCCGCTGGGTCTACCCACGAGTCCTTCCTGTGTTCAACTTGCATATCGACTCATCGTACACGCTAAACCCTTACTTTTTTCGTCTTAAGAGTCTTGTACAAGCCCAATAAAAAAGAACATGATAAAGTACAGGGAACAATAAACAAGGAAAAGGGAACAAGAAAAGAAAGACACGACATACGTTGAAATAGCCAAGAGAGCTGTCCAAGAGGCTCACAGAACAAAATCAACCATCTTTAACTTAATCGAACCAATACACGACAAGGTAATGATCAGTATGATCCACGCACATCTGCACAATATCATTGAACCCGGATCATACAATGACGAGTTAAGGAAAATTATTTCAGGCAACATAAGAAAGACTACAGCTAGGAAAAAGGTACGAGCAAGGAGCAACAGTCGATACACAAGAAATACAAGCGACTGATAGAGACCCCAGATAAATGAATAGAAGTGACAAAGAGAAGACAGAAACAACAAAAGGACAGTCTACAAGACAAAGGATAAAGAGAAGATGGAGACTGATCACAACAGACAACCTGAATCTGCTGAAGATCTTGTCTAACAAATCTGCTGACGTTTTTTAGGAAAGTCTTAGAGGTAATAGATAAAGACGATAATTACGATGTTATTTACTTGGACTTTAGCAAAGGGTTTGACAGAGTACCACATCAGAGGCTTCTGAGAAAATTTAAGGCTCATGGTATCGAGGGGAAAGTTTTAAATTGGATAAAATCGTGGCTCACCGACAGAACACAGAGGGTCAGCGTAGATGGTGTTAAATCTGAGTGGGGCTGTGTAACCAGTGGGGTTCACCAGGGGTCAGTACTAGGCCCACTCTTGTTTATAATCTATATAAACGATCTAGATACTGGGATCAGCAATGGCATAAGCAAGTTTGCGGATGACACCAAAATAGGGCGGCAGATTAAATCAGGGCAGGATGTAAATGCACTACAGGAGGATTTAAATAAACTGCAGGAGTGGTTAGAGAAATGGCAAATGAAATTCAACACCAGCAAGTGCAACGTACTTAATATTGGAAGAACAAATACTGTCAACGTATACAGCTTTAGCAACATCAACCTAGAAAGGTCGACTTGTGAGAGACCTAGGGGTACTTGTAAGCCCGGACCTACGGCCTACAAAACAGTGCGTTTATGTTCGAAATAAGGCAAACAGAGTATTAGGTTTTATATCTAGAAGTGTAAGTAATAAGAGTGCAGAGGTCTTATTGCAACTATATCTTGCGCTAGTCAGGCCGCACCTCGATTATGCGGTTCAGTTCTGGTGCCCTTATTATAGAATGGATATCAATTCACTGGAGTCGGTGCAGCGAAGAATGACGAAAATGATTCCGGGACTTAGAAACCTTCCATATCAAGATAGGTTAAAGAAGCTAAACTTGCATTCCCTAGAAAGACGAAGAGTGCGGGGAGATATGATAGAAGTATTTAGGTAGGTGAAAGGAATCAATAAAGGCGATATAAAGTTCTTATAATATCCGAGCAGGATAGGACTCGTAGCAACGGATTTGAGTTGGATAAGTTTATGTTTAGGAGGGAGATAGGAAGGAACTGGTTCACAAATAGGGTAGTGGACGAGTGGAACAAACTTAGCAACTTTGTAGTAAGTGCTGGAACGCTGGAGAGTTATAAAAGGAGGCTAGATAGATTCATGGATGATAGAGAGTGGTAGTAACTCTCGACAGGAGCTGCCATGCACAGGCCAACCGGCCTATTGCAGACGCCATATTTTCTTATGTTTATGATATTGGATTAAAAGTGATTACTACACCAAAACATGGAATCCCCACATCGAGACCAACAGGAGGGACAATAGCAAAAAACTGTGAAGGAGGGATATACAAGTGGACATGTCAAGAAAAATCCTTAAGCGAAGAATACTTTTGGAAGCTGATCACATGGACAAACAAAAGATTATGACCAATGACTTTAAAATACTAGACCCGTCAGAGTTTAGGAGAGTCAGAAGCAGGAAACAGGACGATAGGTCTCCACTCCAACTGCCACAATCCAAGTTTAAGAAATAATGGACAACAGACAAACAGTAAGAACTTTAAGAATAATACAGCCATCGCGGCTGTCCTCGGTACCGAAGTGACTTGTCGTGGTTGCTTCTACCATTTGACACAGGCATCCTGGAGAAAGATACAAGAACTTGGCCTAGCGACGATCTACAAGGACAGTGAGGACGTCAAGCTGTTCTGTGGGCTGGTAGACAGTCTAGCTCTCTTCCCTCTTGAGGATATTCCTGCTGGCATTGATTACCTCAGAGACCACACACCAGAAGGTTTGGAGCCCTTCTTCACAGACTTCGACCAGACCTACATGACTGGTAGTTATCGACGAGCATGATGACCAGGTCCAGGCTATACATCTGCGTCGCATCCCTCCACGGTAACCCCTCAGAAATGTGGAACGTTCATAAAGCAACGCTCAAGGATGAGTCACGCACGAACAACCTTTGTGAGGGATGGAATAACCGATACAGCAAGTTGGTTGGGCATCATCAGCCATTGTTAGTCCATGCATAATGGTTTATTACATTCAGAAGATTTTTCCATAACTTAATTGATGGTGTGGATGTGATCAGTTGTGGAGTATCTTGGCTGGCTGGAGTAGAGTGCAACACTTATTCTACTTGTAATTACTTTTGTGAAGAGCTTGTAAACTAGAGAGAGCAGGCTTATTGGTGGAGAGTTCTTTAGATCTTTGTTGCATTCTTCCAGGCTCTTGGTACAGTGTGGGTCTGTAAACATTTTATATAGAGTTTTAGGAGCTTATCTAATACAAAATCTCCTGCATCTTTGATCAGGTCATTGGTTAAGCCATCTTCCCCTCCTGCTTTGCCCTTACTCATTCCTTTCAAAGCCTTCTTTACTGCATCTACTACCAGGTTGGTTGGGCACAGCCACCCAACTATCTGGCATTCCATCCAGTGGATCCAAGCTGACCATGCTGTTGTATCATCTCAAATCGTCAAAAAATCTCGTGGTGAGCCACCCAGGAAGCGCCAAAAACGAGTTTACAAGAACCTCCAGACAAGACTGAAGACCCTCTGCCAGGACCGCCGCTGGTCGCAAGTCAGTCCAAGAGATTTTGCAAGGCGCTGGCTATAACATACGTTGGAAATCTTAAACAATAATATACAATGTGACATTTTTAATTTTGTAATTCATTTATGTACGAGTTTTCACTAACATACGGTAGAATGTTTTATTTAACGGTAGTAAATGTTTTATGTTATGACGTTGATATAACCAAGTAAGTTTCAGTAACAAACGTTATAAAATTTTAGCGAACCATGTCACTAAAATTTAATGTGTCATTTTTTCGTACTCTGATGATTATGCCTTTTTTCCGGTGCGATATTTTCTTATAGCCATTTTCTCCCGTGCCATTCTTTCCTACATTCGGACAAATCTATCAACTGTCGAAGGTCACCAATGGCGTCGAAATCAAGAGACGATTCTATGCAGAGGACATTCTGGAGCTGGGAGTGATTTCCCACGCCGGAATTGGACACTTGGAAGAAAATGATCTACACATACTCTCGAGGGACAGCTCCACGTTGGCAAGAGGCTGACCAATACAACGGCCCTGGTCGGCCACCAAGAGACCCTACCAAAGGAAATACAACTGGGTTGGGAAATCATCCCAGTTTCACCATATTGCAGACCAACACGTGGCTACAAATGTCAACGTTACGGTCACACTGCCAAGAAGTGCAGGGCTCAGGAGGACCTATGCGCCCAGAGCGGAACCACCGGGCGTCCTAACAAAAACAAGAAATGTGCAGCTTGTGGCGCCCCACACACACTCCTATGCCGACCGGAAGTGCCCCTAAATGGAGGGAGGAGTGCAGGATAGCGAAGGTGCGACTCAACAAGAAAATGAGCTACAAGGAAGCTTTCCTTGCAGTGAAAACAGAAGACAAAAAGAGAAGAAACAAGAAGTGAAGAAAAGAAACAAGAGAAAAACAAGAATCCATAGGCAGAACAAGAAACGTCACCACTAAGAATTTCCTCAACAGGATTTATGAACATCTATGAACAACGACAAGAACAACAAGACCAAAACACTCGGGAGTGGTCAATCCAAACAAGCAAAAGGAGAAAAAGAAGAACATCAACGTAACAAACTTCCTCCCCCCCCCCCAAAAAAAAATGAAGAAAACAAGAACCCAGATAACAAAAAAAAAAACCTGGATATATTTTTTTTGAGCAGCCCGTCCAAACGAACAAGCAAATCACACCAAAGTAAAAAGCCGACCAAGAAGAACGGACACCTGACACCTGGTCCCTTCCTACTGCAGCAGCCGGGCAAGGTGACGCTGCTGCTCCCAATAATCTGGGGACAACCCCACCACCATCAAGCAAGCTGCGTCAAGCCACAGCACCTTTTTCTCCCACTACAACTCCCTTCCGTTCCCCCCTTTATCCTTCCACTGGTGTATGGGAGGTCACGTGCCCTGCTATTGTGCCCACCCATCATGCCCAGAAGTCACAAATAGGGAGGATATTGTGGCAGATTGATTTGTTTAAAGCAGAGCACGAGCTCGAACACATGGCGCCTCAAACTGGTGTGAACGTCCGTAGTGTTCAAGGACTCGTGCGACGTTACAAGGAGAGGGGGAGGACAGCTTACCAGCTCCACTTCCCAAGTCTGGTAGACCCAAGTTATTGTCTCTAAGGAACCTTAAAATTGTCTCTAGGCAGGCGAAGGCCAGCCCCTTGCTTACAACCCGGGAAGGGAAGGAAAGTAAAACGCGTCCACAGGGACATGTGTCACTAAGGTGCATTCAGCAGGTGTTGCACAATGATCTCGGGTTTAAGAGTTACCGTGCCCGCCGCAAACCACTACTGACAGAGAAACAGAAGGCGAACAGGACTAAGTTCTGTAAAAGTATAAGAGAATGGGACTTATAAGAGTGGAGGACTATATTAAGGAGTCATAAGGCAACATTTTCTGTGAGTGTGAGCAGTGCAGGGGGGTCAACCCCCCCCCCCCCCACTCTAACGTGCACCTTCCCCAATACACGGTGAAGACACTGAAGCACCCTGCAACTTTTATGGTTTGGGGGTCTTGGGTATTATGGTGTTGGGAAACTGGTTAGGTTAAGTTGAGAACATGAACCAGCACAATTACTTGGAACTGCTGTGTGAAAATTTTTTACCTTCATCATTCGAGAAAGCCAAAGCGGACATTTTTGTGAAAGATGGTGCCCCCAGACACAGCGGATGAAGGACTGTGAAGTGAACTATTTCAGTGACTGGCCAGGCAGTAGTCCAGACTTAAATCCCATTGAAAAGTTATGGGCAATCATGAAAAGACACCTTCGTGACATGAACACGCTTTCTATTCCCAAGCTAGAGGCAGCAATTAAAGAGGTCTGGGCTTCTTTGACTCTTGAACTACTCCAAAACCTTGCTGAAAGTGTTCCAAGGAGGCGCAAAGGCTGTCTGAAACGGAAGAGGAATGCAACAAAATACTGAGTGAGGTGGTTAAGTGTTGTTTCTCTTCGTTTTAGTGACTTAACCTTATTTTTTTTTCTGTTCGCGATTAACTTTCCGCGCAGCACGAATTTCAGTGACGATTACAGGAGGAATTAATAAATTTGCTAATTTGATCTTAAAATATTTTAAATGGAGGATTTTAACAAACTTTATAGCTAGAAAGTAGGAGAGCTTTTAAGATGTGACATAAGGTTAGGTTAGCGTTAGGGTGGTTAATCTTTAGGTGAAATAAGCTGGGCCTAATCTTCAGGTAATTCCTAAATATTTAAAGGGTAAGTGACATAGCTCCTGGTCACATGTAAATGAAATACGAATAAGGAAATACATCGCCGGAGTTTTAAACATCTTCCCTCACCGACAAAAGAGCCTTCTTGTAGGAATTGTTTACAAGCGGTAGTTTTAATTGCTTGAACCTCTGCCCCTCCGTGTGGGACCAAGTAGGGTAGGGTTGGTAATCCTGTCACCTTCGCTAATGCATTACAACAGCTGGCGGTAATATCAAGACTAATGTACTCTCATCATGAACCATTATTCCACTCAATCAACAAGGCCAAGTCCTATACCTCATAGAGAACGGGATATGTTAGTTCATTTGATTGGGGAGGAAAAAAGTTCTGCAGAATAATAACACAAGTGGAAAGATTGTTGGTTTAAAGAAGCAAGCATGGATGCGGATAGCAACCAGTTTCAACGCTGAGGGCTATGGGCCTCGGCGATCTGAACAACAACTAAGGAAGATCTGGGAAAGCATTAAAATAAAGCAAGTTCAAAAAGTTGAATTTTGTTGCCAAGTTGGTTACGTTAAGTAGGGTGAAAATGACTACAATCTCTCGCACAATTTACCCAATTCAATCATATGGGAGGAAGAGACTTATTTGGTTCCCATCCCACAAAATATTTTTTTCTTCAGTATTATCGTACCAGCGTTAGTAAGATGAGAGGACTCCAGCAGCTGAACGAGCTTACATTTGGCAATAACACGAAACACGTCTTTTGAAAATGTCATAATATTGAGAAAAATATGAAGTTGTTCGCGTCATATTTCCCGCCTCTGCTGACGGTCGTGTAATATTTCAAAGTGATTCTGATCTTTTAAAATGTTGTTTTTGCATAATGTAGTATTACTGTTACGTAATTTGTCTTAGTATGCCCCATTGTGGGTAAAACTAAGTATATATTAAATACATCTTCCGAAAGCGTGAATTTGCTACCAGAGTTTAACAGTTAATTCATGTACAATACTTTTGATAAACCTCCTACTTTCTTATGTTTGAAATAATGAATGTATGTATCTTTATATAATTTAGCTAAATATCTTTCTTGTCAGAAACGGTCATCCCAACGATTATGAATAAACTCATTTGGAAATACATCAATACTTCAGAACAAAATCGGACAGGTTTGCAACAGCCAATCAGCAGTAACTGTTGGGTACGGGGCGAGGCATCTTTCCTCAGCTGAGAAAAAACGCACTATAGTTACCGCTTCAAATTCCAGTATTATTAATTCGTGTCCCCGCCACCACTCTCCATCGTGCGCTGCAGTTAAAGGTCCTTCACATTTAAAACTGGTTTTCGACGCAATGACCCCCGTCAAGGGAAGATGTTGTTTAAAACTCCGGGCGATGGACCGGGTGTAGACATAAAGGGAGAGGGAGCCCCGAGGGTAAAATATTATTGATGCCTAAATATACAATGCCTCTGTGGGTAAATCTTCTTGTGTTTAGTTAAGCAATACTAATAATAAGGGTAAGGACATTATCTCTGGTATTGTCAGTCAGCCAATTAACGGTTGCTAGCTTGGTGACGTAACCACTTGGGGAAGGATTTATCCCTTTGTATTTTATCAATCAGCCAATCAACAGCTGCAGGTTTGTGACGTCATCTCTCGTATTTTGTATATGTAAATATGACAATAAATTTTGGAATGCAATTCATTTCAGGAAAAAAAAAAGCGATATCATTATTGTCCTAACACTCTCATGACAACTTCTGCAGTCAGCTAAAGTATTGGAACATAGAACTAACATTTTGTTTAATGCCGCATATACTTTTTAAAACTTAAGTATAAACTTTATAAAATATCTAATAATTATGCAAATACATAAATCAAGTATTTTGATATGAAGGGATTCTAAGCCGATTTTGATTGTCAGATAAAAAACAACAACATATAAACTCTTAAATCATATATTAATATATTTTAAACAGATCATTTATTGTTGTTGTTTTATGAGTTATTAATTATATATCAAATGAGAGACTTTCTTACCGAAATAATTTGATTTTTGAAAATATAAGACTTCATTTTTCGTTATCTCTTCCTGGTATATTTTTAGGCGGGTCAAAGTCTTAATAGGTCCGTCGCCCACACGCGCTTTGGCTGCAGATGTTCTCACGGCAGCGCGACCACATTGTTAATAGAATCAATAGAATCTATGTGGAAGAACCGTTTACAAACATATAAATACGTATATACACTATGTCAATCATAAATACCCATACAGACATAAGTATATACACAAACATTGGGTAGCTGTATATACACAAGAGTTCATACACTCCTATACATAAGTTTTATCTCATACAAAACAGCTCATTCAAGTATATATATGTACATAATTACACATACGTATATTCTGTAAAAACTCACAAGACAGATGGTGATGCAGATGTGAAGGAAGAGGAGGAGGGAAGGAGGAAGAGAAGGAGAGGAGGAGGAGGGGGAAGAGACTGGCCCACCAGCAACAAGGTCAACACAAGGTACTGGACAACACTCTCCTGGGCGTAGTCGTCGTCACCATCCCCACCACGACGCCCCACCACCACCTCACGCCGTCTCCCCACGCCCGTATACGCCCCCAGTGCGCCTCCAGAAGCAGCAGCAGATGCACGCCCGCCAGTAGGACGTGGGAGGTGGGCGTGGATGCCTTGCTAGCAGCGTTGGGTTGCAAGTCGTGTTGCATGGCGGCAGGCGCCTCCTCTGCAACAAGGACACCTGAATACGTTATCTTAAAGCTTCCTGGTGACGTGTTGACTAATGCTCAATAAATTCTAGCTTATACATAAATTAATTCTGCCTTGATATGCATTCTAGCTTGGAATGAATTATAGCTTGATATGTAAATTCTGGCTTTTATAAATTATGGCTTGATAAAGTACACGAATTCTGGCTTGATAGGAATTCTGGTTTCATTTAAGCTTGATGTATATAAATTCTGGCTCGGTGTACATACTTCTAACTTTATTATTCAAAACTTTGATAAATTCTGGCTATTGTCATTAATACTGATGGCGGCTTGCAAGGCTATCATAAATTCTCACTAATGCCACTCACAAATTCTCTCTTCACCCTTAAATTCTTTCACCATACTCAAATTCTACCTTCACACACACACACACACACACACACACACACATCCCAATCTTACCTTCACTAATATTAATATACAATCACAAATACTAATCCTAATTACTACTTTTACCTAATAACGTTACAGGTGTGTCAGGTAACTCCGTCAGGTAGGTAACTCCGTCAGGTAGGTAACGCCGTCAGGTAGGTAACGCCGTCAGGTAGGTAACTCCGTCAGGTAGGTAACGCCGTCAGGCAGGTAATGCCGTTAGGTAGGTAACTCCGTCAGGTAGGTAACGCCGTCAGGTAGTTAACGCCGTCAGGTAGGTAACGCCGTCAGGTAGGTACTTACCGTCCAGTACATGTATAGCGACAGTGGCAGGTCTGGCATTAGCGGGAGCACAGGTGTAGTTCCCGGCATCTCTCCAGGTGGCGTGAGTGACCAAGAGCCAGCTGGTACCCGCATGTTTGTCAGTCACCAGCTGAACGCCGCCACGACCACCTGCGTTGATCTCCTCCACCTCCACGCTAGTAGCTGGAGTTCAGGGAGTCAACGCTGTTACACACACACACTCGTGGTAGGGGGAGTTAAGTAATGGATGACTTTGTTTATGTTATAAGTAAGTTCAGTTCAGTTCACTTATGGCAAGATATTAAGTAAGTTCAGCTCACTTATGGCAGGATATTAAGTAAGTTCAGCTCACTTATGGCAGGATATTAAGTAAGTTCAGCTCACTTATGGCAGGATATTAAGTAAGTTCAGCTCACTTATGGCAAGATATTAAGTAAGTTCAGCTCACTTATGGCAAGATATTAAGTAAGTTCAGCTCACTTATGGCAAGATATTAAGTAAGTTCAGCTCACTTATGGCAGGATATTAAGTTAAGTTCAGCTCACTTAAGGCAGGATATTAAGTAAGTTGAGCTCACTTACGGCAAGATATTAAGTAAGTTCAGCTCACTTATGGCAGGATATTAAGTCAGTTCAGCTCACTTATGGCAGGATATTAAGTAAGTTCAGCTCACTTATGGCAAGATATTAAGTAAGTTCAGCTCACTTATGGCAGGATATTAAGTTAAGTTCAGCTCACTTATGGCAAGATATTAAGTAAGTTCAGCTCACTTATGGCAAGATATTAAGTAAGTTCAGCTCACTTATGGCAGGATATTAAGTAAGTTCAGCTCACTTATGGCAAGATATTAAGTAAGTTCAGCTCACTTATGGCAAGATATTAAGTAAGTTCAGCTCACTTATGGCAAGATATTAAGTAAGTTCAGCTCACTTATGGCAAAATATTAAGTTAAGTTCAGCTCACTTATGGCAAGATATTAAGTAAGTTCAGCTCACTTATGGCAAGATATTAAGTAAGTTCAGCTCACTTATGGCAAGATATTAAGTAAGTTCAGCTCACTTATGGCAAGATATTAAGTAAGTTCAGCTCACTTATGGCAAAATATTAAGTAAGTTCAGCTCACTTATGGCAGGATATTAAGTAAGTTCAGCTCACTTATGGCAAGATATTAAGTAAGTTCAGCTCACTTATGGCAAGATATTAAGTAAGTTCAGCTCACTTATGGCAAGATATTAAGTAAGTTCAGCTCACTTATGGCAAGATATTAAGTAAGTTCAGCTCACTTATGGCAAGATATTAAGTAAGTTCAGCTCACTTATGGCAAGATATTAAGTAAGTTCAGCTCACTTATGGCAAAATATTAAGTAAGTTCAGCTCACTTATGGCAAGATATTAAGTAAGTTCAGCTCACTTATGGCAAGATATTAAGTAAGTTCAGCTCACTTATGGCAAGATATTAAGTAAGTTCAGCTCACTTATGGCAAGATATTAAGTAAGTTTAGCTCACTTATGGCAAAATATTAAGTTAAGTTCAGCTCACTTATGGCAGGATATTAAGTAAGTTCAGCTCACTTATGGCAGGATATTAAGTAAGTTCGGCTCACTTATGGCAAGATATTAAGTAAGTTCAGCTCACTTATGGCAAGATATTAAGTAAGTTCGGCTCACTTATGGCAAGATATTAAGTAAGTTCAGCTCACTTATGGCAAGATATTAAGTAAGTTCAGCTCACTAATGTTAAGTTACTTAAATAAGTGTGTGTGTGTGTGTGTGTGTGTGTTGACTTCTTTCACTTATGGCAAGATAAAAGTAGGGTCATTTCACTTATGGAGATTTAGTAAAGTAGGAACACCTCCCCTTAACTTATAAAACATGACCACCTCTCTTAAGTAATTGTAAACAGACACTTAAGTCATAAAGTGTCATCTCCATGTTTAAGTAGTTAAGTAACGTATATGAAATATGTAATCTCTTAAGTTATTACCAAGGCAAGAGAGGGCGTGGTACTATGAACATGGGAGGGCGTGGTACTGTGGTCATGGTACTCACTGTGGCGTGGCAAGGTGTGGTACCAGGTGACAGGTGAGCCGCGGACGTTGCCAGTGACAATACAGGTGATGTTGATGTCACTGCCAGCCTTCATAAACATCTGGTGAGTCCCCTGAATCTCTGCGCTCGGTACTGAAAACATTATTATGAATGAACCTTCCCGACCACCACGAACCCACGAACCCGGGTACGTATCCTGAATTAAGCTAATGGGCTGGGTTAATAATGGTGAGTTATTATTATTATTATTATTATTATTATTATTATTATTATTATTATTATCATCATCTTAATACCCTAAACTATCAGTGTTTTTATAATTCTTAATAACATTCATTAAAAACAATTTCTATCGCTATTACGTTCAAATTACTTATTTTTCACCAATGACAAGAATATCACTACACTTTAACTTTTAGTCATTAGGATACGAGTATTCTTACTAAATTGCTAATAATAATTTATCTCCCAAGTGCAGGTAACCTAATTAGGTAAGGTATTATAACTAGTACATCATTAATTACATTACATTTCCCCAGGTACAGGTAAATTGATTCTAAGAATATAATTACATAGCCATTAATTACATCTTACAGGTAAACTAATTAGTAGAATGCTATATTTAATTCACCTTCAGGTAAATTAATTAGTAGGCTATTATAACTATACAACCATTAATTATCTCTCAGGTAGAGGTAAACTAATTAGTAGAATGCTATATCTAATTCACCTTCAGGTAAATTAATTAGTAGGCTATTATAACTACACAACTATTAATTAATCTCTCAGGTACAGGTAAACTAATTAGTAAGATATAACTATGCAACAAATTATCTCATCTCACAGGTAAACTTAGGTCACGGCTCACCGACCACACTCAGAGTAAACCTCCTGAAGATTTTGGGTTGCGTGGAGACCTGACACTCGTACACGCCGGAGTCGCTGACGAGGGGCGCATCTACCTGTAGTGTCCAGTACGGGGAGCCCACCAGGTGTAGCGCCCTGAAGCGTCCGTCGGTCGTATAGGTGAAGGCGCCCGTGGTGAGGACGTGTAGGTCCTTCCGCCGGATCCACGACACCTGAAAGACGGATGGACGGACGGATGAGTGAATGAAGGATGAAAGAAAGGAAGGTAGGATGAAAGTAAAGGAAGGAATGAAGGAAGGAAGGAAGGAAGGAAGGAAGGAAGGAATGAAGGATGAAAGAAAGGAAGGTAGGATGAAAGTAAAGGAAGGAAGGAATGAAGGATGAAAGAAAGGAAGGAAGGATGAAAGAAAGGAAGGAAGGATGAAAGTAAAGAAAGGAAGGAAGGAAGGAAGGAAGGAAGGATGAAAGAAAGGAAGGAAGGATGAAAGTAAAGGAAGGAAGGAAGGAATGCAGGATGAAAGAAAGGAAGGAAGGATGAAAGTAAAGGAAGGAAGGAAGGAAGGAAGGAAGAAAGTAAGGAAGGATGAAAGTAAAGGAAGGAAGGAAGGAATGAGTGAATGAAGGATGAAAGAAAGGAAGGTAGGATGAAAGTAAAGGAAGGAAGGAAGGAATGCAGGATGAAAGAAAGAAAGGAAGGTAGGATGAAAGTAAAGGAAGGAAGGACGGAAGGAATGAGTGAATGAAGGATGAAAGAAAGGAAGGAATGAGTGAATGAAGGATGAAAGAAAGGAAGGTAGGATGAAAGAAAGGAAGGTAGGATGAAAGTAAAGGAAGGAAGGAAGGAAGGAATTTAGTTATGGTGGTTGAGATTAGATATCTACCTATCGTGAATATGAAGGTTTTGTGAGTAAACAAGAACACTGTAAGACGGAATAAAAGATAAAGAGAGAGAGAAGGGAATTGAGGAAGGGAGAGAGAAGAATGAGAGAAGGGAGAGGAAGGAGGAAAAGATAGGGGGAGAGTTAGTGAGAAGAAGGTAGAAGGGGTGAGTGAATGAAAGGAAGAATGTGTGAGAGGGAAGGAGAAAGGAGAGTGATTGGAAGGGAGTGAGAGGGAAGGAGAAGGGTGAGAAGGAAGGGAGTGAGAGTGAGTGAGTGAGGGAGAGGCCTGCAGGAAGGGTCTACCTGATGGAATTACTTTCTCCGGTACATTAAAAAAGTCGACCAGCCACAGGTCCCTCTCTCCCTCTCTCTCTCTCTCTCTCACTCTCACTTCTACCCCCACCTCTCTCTCTCTCTCTCTCTCTCTCTCACTTTTACCGTTCTCTCATTTTTTATCTCCATTTCTCTCTCTCTCTCTCTCTCTCTCTCTCTCTCTCTCTCTCTCTCTCTCACCTCACTTTTACCCCCCCCCCCCTCTCTGTCTCATTTCATAACTCCTTCTGCATCCATTATCGCCCCCCCCGTCGCTATCTCATCAGCGTCTCTTTATCTCTTGTATTTCTTTTCGCTTATCTCACAAAAGGTGTCAGGAGGAGAGACTGAAGGGTGAGGTGGAGAGACCGAAGGGTGAGGTGGAGAGACTGAAGAGTGAGGTGGAGAGACTGAAGAGTGAGGTGGAGAGACTGAAGGGTGAGGTGGAGAGACTGAAGGGTGAGGTGGAGAGACTGAAGGGTGAGGTGGAGAGATTGAAGGGTGAGGTGGAGAGACTGAAGGGTGAAGTGGAGAGACTGAAGAGTGAGGTGGAGAGACTGAAGGGTGAGGTGGAGAGACCGAAGGGTGAGGTGGAGAGACTGAAGGGTGAGGTGGAGAGACTGAAGGGTGAGGTGGAGAGACCGAAGGGTGAGGTGGAGAGACTGAAGGGTGAGGTGGAGAGACTGAAGGGTGAAGTGGAGAGACTGAAGAGTGAGGTGGAGAGACTGAAGGGTGAGGTGGAGAGACTGAAGGGTGAGGTGGAGAGACTGAAGAGTGAGGTGGAGAGACTGAAGGGTGAGGTGGAGAGACTGAAGGGTGAGGTGGAGAGACCGAAGGGTGAGGTGGAGAGACCGAAGGGTGAGGTGGAGAGACTGAAGGGTGAGGTGGAGAGACTGAAGGGTGAGGTGGAGAGACCGAAGGGTGAGGTGGAGAGACTGAAGGGTGAGGTGGAGAGACCGAAGGGTGAGGTGGAGAGACTGAAGGGTGAGGTGGAGAGACTGAAGGGTGAGGTGGAGAGATTGAAGGGTGAGGTGGAGAGACCGAAGGGTGAGGTGGAGAGACTGAAGGGTGAGGTGGAGAGATTGAAGGGTGAGGTGGAGAGACTGAAGGGTGAGGTGGAGAGACAAGACGAGATCGAGCGAGACAGTACTTGTACACAATTCATTATCTTCCTCCACTATACCGTACACTCTCCCAGTACGACAATAACGCGTAACTTAATCCATTTTCTACATTTTTCGACAGTTGTTCTGATTAATATGTCCATTACTTACAATATATCTCCGTCCGTTGTTATGTTTGTGTTAATTAACTCAATTGTGAATGAAAGTTTCGTTCAGCTACAAATGCTACCAAGTTTGTTTACATTAGGGAATTCTTCATCTAAAAAGTTGTGTTGGCTGAAAAACATCAAAATTATGATGGCGTGTTGTCGTTATGTTTCACACTTACGATTTAGAAATGTGGATTTATTTCTCCGGGGAATTATTACTAACTGTGCAACCTCTTTTTATATCACAAGCGTTTGATAATGTCCCCGAGAGCTATGAAAAATACGTTAGTCGTGCGTCAGGCAGAGCGGGGTGGACAAAGCCACCCATCACCATGTTATCGCGCCGAGGTCAGATGGCTTGACAGGATGAGTCGCTATATTTCTTTGTACAGTATTTCATTTGTGTTCCTCAGCTGGGAAAACGAATGCTATTTTACTTATATATCAATAAAATAAAGCTTTTGGGGTCGTTATATTCTGCGTCAATACTAAATCGATGACAGACATAATCAGATAAAACACAGAAACAATGAATAAATAACAATCTAGTGAGTGAGGATATTGTAGCAGGTGTGTGTTGTGTAGTGTAAGCCGGATGTGAGACATAAATGGCTGGCAAGAGCTGTCAAGGTTCAGTGTTAACACGAGAGAGGCGAAGGTTTAATGTACACAACTGTAGCGCTGCCAGACGTATGTTCCCGCCTCACTAAACAATCATTTTACGATACTTCACTCCCATTTCTTTCTTTACATAAAAAAACATACACACATACATACACACATACATACATACATTACATAATCTCTCACACGAGCCCATGACAGTTCGTAGAATAAGCTAACTTAAAAATATATTTTCTGTAATAGCCGTTGCTTCTCTCTTTCCCATCACGAGCCTCCCCCTCCCTTACCCCCCTCCCCCTGGGTGATGCCCCCCCCCCAGTATCTCTCACACACGGTGGGGGAAGAGTCTTTCTATTTTCCTCAAAGTCAATATTTCTTCCAGCGGACAGACTCACGAAATAAAAAATATACTTTTTCTCTTTCCATTCTTTATTCCAGTCCTCCCTATCTCCCTCCTTTCCTTCCCCCCTCTCTCTCTCTCTCTCTCTCTCTCTCTCCACAACCTTCCCTTTCCACCCATTTCCACCCCTCCCTAATTCCCTCCCTCCCTCCCTCACATGAAAAATACAAAACGATTACAATATCCTCGTTCATGGTTGGTTGGCCGAAGGGAATGAATTATTAAAAGCGTTTCAGTCAGTGTGTGTGGGGGGGGGGGGGGGGCAGCCGCAGAGTCTAGGTTTATTAATGCATCGCCAGCACGGGCATTCAACACTGCTCGACGGCAATCCCTCTATCTAAACTGACTTAAATTCGCCTCCCATATTCTGACAGTGGCGTTCATCTATGGTCTGAATTTCAGGTACTTTATCACTGATGTGCCTGATTAATAACACTGTGTCTATATCTTTAAACACTGGAGACTGAACACAGATCTGACAACAATGGCAAAGAGAACTATATATTTTTTTTCTACAAGATATCCAAGGTTGACAGGGGATACTATCACAGATCTGGCAACACTATAATCATGTCTATATACACTTACAGACAGACACATGTTTATGGTAGTGTTCTCAAGGTGGAGGATGACAGCCACAGGTCTCAAGTTGTTCCTTCAAAATCTTGCATATTGTCCTCTTGCAGCCAGATCCCTTATGCTGAACCACTCCTGAACATGTGTGTGTGTGTGTGTGTCCAGCCTTTCTTCCTCTCCATTCCTTTAACGCACCAATTTTCCTTCCTTCCTTCCTTCCTTCCTTCATATTCCTCTTCACACTGTAACCATTCATTCTTCTCGCCACTCTATTGACATCAGCTGTGTGTATCTGACCCAATTTCGGTGTGTGTGTGTGTGTGTGTGTGTGTGTGTGTGTGTGTGTGTGTTTTCTCAGTTTATTTCTAGTACTCCTTAACGCCATCACACACCAGATGTATTAAGTTTTCCTTCTGGTTTTTCTGCTGACACTCCAAGCTTCGAGGTGTAGAATACAAATTAGAACTGAAAATAAGTGTTTGTGAATTCGTATCATTTTAAGTTATGTCAACATATCTTTGTAATGGTTATCTTAAAACACATGTAATTCCCTTTTCTAATTGTGTTATCGTAGCTTTCTAGTATGGCTTAATATTGAAGTTATTTTGAGTGTATTCTTGAGTTTGTATATGGGAGAAACTCAACATTATAATCAGGCATTGTGTTTCAGAGAGAAGAGGAGCGTAGAGGTGAGAATTAAACAACTCTCCCACCAGCATACCACCTAAAGGAACCCCCCCCCCCCATCTTTACACAACAACAACAACAATAACCTTCACAATGCCCATCAAGACTTCTTCGTCAAACTTCCTCACATCAACGTAAACAAACGCCACCAGCGACCGAACACAGCCCTGACGAATACACTCACTAGCTCACAACTCTCTAGGTATTCCTCATTGGTCGACGTAAACAAACACCACCAGCGACCGAACACAGCCCTGACGAACACACTCACTAGCTCATAACTCCCTACCGTCATTCCTACAGCAGTTTTGACAATGCCTTCCCGTATCCAGTTACAGATAAGAAGCTAACTCTTATCTCCAACTTAGATAACAGATGACTGAATATATTATCACGTAGAATAAAGCAGATATAGAATAAATATGATGAAATAGAGAAATACAGAGAAAATATAGGAATAGAGAGTAACATAGAAATTATCATAAGTACAGCCAATGTCACGTAATGTAATAGAGTGAATAATAATCATTTAGGGAAGACATAAAGGGATATAGAGTAAATGAGCAATGGATTAAGTAAATATAGCCTTAGAGTAGACAGAGTTATATTGAGGACAGAGTAAATATAGCCGTATAGACTTAGCCATATACAGTAAACATGGTCATATACAGCAGCCATAGAGTAAATATAGCCATTTTGTGTAGGTATATAGAGTGAGTGGAGGCGGTAAGTGTCGAGGCTCCACCATGCAGCTGTGAGCAATAACCAAGTTAGATTGGTTCACTCCATTCAGGGAAATTCCTGAAGCAGTCCACCACCTGCCTCCCTCCCTCCCTCCCTCCCTTCCTTCTTCCCTCACTTCCTTCCTTCCTTCTTCCCTCCCCGTCTATCTCTTTCTCTATCCCCCCTGGCCCTCCCCCCTTCCTGTCTGCCTCCCTCCCTCCCTCCTTTCCTTCGTCCCTTCTCCCCCTTCTATCTCTCTTTCTCTCCCTCCCTTCACCCTTTCTCCTGTCTTTCTCTCTCCCTCCCTCCGTTTCTCTCTCGCCCCTCCCTCCAGTCTCTCTCCCTTCCTCACCGCTTGTTGGAGAATTCCGGATGAAGAGAGGGAGGAAAAGTCCTACTTCTCCCTTCCACCAGGGAGGGAGAGAGGAAGGGAGGGAGGAGTGAAGGGAGGGAGGAGTGAAGGGATAGAGGAATAGATGAAGAACAGAGGAATGGAGTGAGTAAGGGAGAGATCGGATGAGTGGGGGAAAGAAGAAAATAGGGAGGGAGGAAAGAAGGGTCTCCTGGTCTATTGTGGGTCAACAGGTGATATAAACAGTTGCTCCTCCCGCAATGTAGAACCTTTCAGAGTGAGCGTGAGGTGTGGCGGGTCTCTCCTCCCTCACAAGTCACCCTCCCTCACACGTCACCCACCCTCCCTCACACGTCACCCTCCCTCCCTCACACGTCACCCTCCCTCCCTCCCTCCCTCACACGGGACCCACCCTCACACGTCACCTCCCTCACACGTCACCCACCCTCCCCCACACGTCACCACCCTCCCTCACACGTCACCCACCCTCCCTCACACGTCACCCACCCTCCCTCACACGTCACCCCACCCTCCTTCACACGTCACCCTCCCTCCCTCACACGTCACCCACCCTCCCTCACACGTCACCCTCCCTCACACTTGAAGGGTTTTTCTAATCATCCGCTGAGAAAAAATACATTACTGAAGGTATTTTGAAGATACCAACCCTGGCTCGTGATGGGATGAGAGGGTGAAATGGGAGGGGTGATGGGGAGTGAGGAGGAGGAATAGGAAGGGTGAAGAGTGAAGAGGAGGGGAGGAATGAGGGGGAGGGTAGGAATGAGGGGAGGGAAGGAATAAGAGGGAGTGATGGGAGGGGTGATGGGAAGAGTGATGGGGTGAGAGTGGGTGATGGGAAGGGTGAAGAGGAAGGGAGGAATGAGGGAGAGGGGAGGAATGAGAGGGGGTGATGGGAAGCGTGAAGGGGAGGAATGACGAGGAGGGTAGGAATGGGGATATGAAAGAGTGAGGGGGTAATGGGAAGGGTGAAGAAGAGGAATGAGGGGGAGAGACGATCAGTGATGGGAAGGAAACAATGATGGGAGGAGGGTGAGTGAGGGTGGGTGACGTGTGAGGGAGGATGACGAGTGAGGGAGGGTGACGTGTAAGGGAGGGTGACGTGTGAGGGAGGGTGACGTGTGAGGGAGGATGAAGTGTGAGGGAGGGTGACGTGTGAGGGAGGGTGACGTGTGAGGGAGGGTGACGTGTGAGGGAGGGTGACGTGTGAGGGAGGGTGACGTGTGAGGGAGGATGGCGTGCCTTCTCCCTCACTCTTTCCTCCCACCTCCCTTCCTTCTTGGTGACCCTGAGAGAGAGAGAGAGAGAGAGAGAGAGAGAGAGAGAGAGAGAGAGAGAGAGAGAGAGAGAGAGAGAGAGAGAGAGAGAATGATGAGAAAACTTGAGAAATAACGCAAGGTATTTCTCAAGGCTGGTGATAGCTAAGGAAAGGGGGTTTGGTTTAGTGTTGTCGTATCTTACATAAAAACAACGGCGGTAATAGTTTCCTTAGAGCCATCAGCGGTGAGGGAGAGAGGGAGGGAGGGGGGGGGGAGGGAAGGAGAGTGGGAGGGAGGGAGGGGGGAGGGAAGGAGAGTGGGAGGGGGGAGGGAAGGAGGGAGAGAGAGTGGGAGGGAGGGAGGGAGAGTGGGAGGGAAGGTGGGGGGTATGGGTGAAAGGGAGGGAGAATGGGAGGGAGGGAGGGAGGGAGGGAGGGAGGGAGGGAAGGAAGGAGGGAGGGAGGGAAGGAGGGAGGGAGGGAAGGAAGGAGGGAGGAACGAAGGGAGGGATAGTAGGAGTGAGGGAAGGAGGGAGAGTAACATACTTTCTCCTCACCCATCTCATCTCAACTCATCTCACCTCACCTCTCCTCTCCTCACTCCCCAATATCATTTCTTATCCCGGTTATCGTGGGTGGGCGGGTAGGTGAGGGTGGGTGGGTGGATGGGCGTTCGGGTGGATTGGGTGTGGGCGTGTGAGGCAAATTAAGCACTCATTACCTGTCCACAGTGTACTTGGAGAGCCTTGGGACTACCTCGCTCTACCTAATCAATTTTCTCTGTTATTTTGCGTTTTTTAAGAGTGCTCTCTCTCTCTCTCCAACTGCTGTCTCAAACACACTCACTCACTCTCATTAACACACACACACACACACACACACACACACACACACACACACACACACACACACACACACACCCTAAGTAACAGTCTATGAATAACACTCGCATTACACTTACAGTCTAACGTAACTGGAAAACACATCACAGTAAGTCAGTCAGTCAATCAGTGAGTGAGTGAGTCAGTAGTCTTGAGAATCTAGTTAAGACACTTATAAAACTGTATATTACTTTACGTATTTTGTAAAGTGAAGTTATAAAGCCACTCTCATTCCCACTCATTCCCACACTCAAGTCTCTCCCACTCATCACACACTTTTACACTCTTTCCCTCTCATTTACGCACTCCAACACCTCCTTCCACTCATCACACATTCATACACTCCCTTCCATTTTTCTCTCACTCCCATACTGTACCACTTACTCCCACTCCAACACCTCCTCCCACTCATTCTCCCTTTTAATTACATTCAATCTCCCTTCCACTCACTCCCATTCTCCCTTCCACTCACTCCCACTCCCCTTCCACTCACTCCCACAATCCCTTCCACTCACTCCCACTCCCCTTCCACTCACTCCCACAATCCCTTCCACTCACTCCCACTCTCCCTTCCACTCACTCCCACAATCCCTTCCACTCACTCCCACTCTCCCTTCCACTCACTCCCACAATCCCTTCCACTCACTCCCACAATCCCTTCCACTCACTCCCACTCTCCCTTCCACTCACTCCCACTCTCCCTTCCACTCACTACCACTCTCCCTCCCACTCACTCCCACTCTCCCTTCCACTCACTCCCACTCTCACTCCCACAATCCCTCCCACTCCCACAATCCCTCCCACTCACGGAATCCTTCAACAGTTCGGGAAATTGAGGAAGATGGGGAGTGGTTGTTGGTGCCCCTCAGTGGATGTTGTTGGTACCCCTGACCCCTCCGTCCACAAGTCTGTCCTACTCCTCCACAAAGACACCATCACTCCTCCTCCACAAAGACACCATCACTCCTCCTCCACAAAGACACCATCACTCCTCCTCAAAGACACCATCACTCCTCCTACTCCACAAAGGTATTCAACAAGGCTCTAAACATTTCCATTTAATTAAAAGAGTTTTGTCTGTTTCCTGGTGACCATGTTGGATGTAAATGACCTTAGAGTAAAAGGTTGTCCTCCTCTGTGACCTTTGACCTCTTTTGTCCTCCCCCTGTGACCTTTATTGTCTTCCCCTGTGACCTTTGACCTCTTTTGTCCTCCCTGTGACCTTTGACCTTTATTGTCTTCCATGTGACCTTTCTTGTCCTTCCGTGACCTTTGACCTTTCTTGTCCTTGTCCTCCCGTGACCTTTGACCTTTCTTGTCCTCTCCTGTGACCTTTCTTGTCCTCCCCTGTGACCTTTGACCTCTCTTTTCCTCCCATGTGACCCCTGTTGTTCTTCCTTTGTGAACTCTGACCTCTTTTTCTCCTGTGACCTCTGTTGGCCTCCCTGTGACAATCGACCTCTTTTGTCCTCCCTGTGACAATCGACCTCTGTTATCCTCTTCCTGTGACACGTGTCCTCCTGTGGCATATCTCTCCTCCTCTCCTATCTCCACCTCCCCCACGACCCCTCCTCCCACGATCTCACACACCAAAACTTTTTTTTTATTTATTTGTATAATATAAACCTTAGTGTTCATAAACATTATCCCGGTGGGTTATACTCTTTGAGGACGATGGTTTAACCCTTTGAGGACGATGGTTTAACCCTTTGAGGACGACGGTTTAACCCTTTGAGGACGATGGTTTAACCCTTTGAGAACAATGGTTTAACCCTTTTAACCCTTTCTCCCATCCCTATGCATCCAACCTCCCTCCCCAATTCCCTTCCCTTTGTAGCCAACCTCCCTCCCTTCCTCCCTTATGTACCCAACTTCCTCCCTATCTTTCTCCCTCTCTAACTCCCTCCCCGTCTATGTAGCTAACCTCTCCCTCCTTCTCATCCCTATGTACCTCTCCCTCCCTCCCTCCCTCCCTCCTTTCCCTATGTACCCAACCTCCTCCTTACCTACCTTCCTTCCCTCCCTCCCTCCCTCCCTCCCTCTCCCATGTAGCTACCCTTCCCTTTCCTCCCTTCCCTATGGACCCAACCTCTCTCCCTTCCCTATGGACCCAACCTCCTTACTGCACTGAGGAATAAATGATTGGCTTTACTGTTTTGGAGAGGGGGGGTGAGGGAGTGGGATGGGAGTGGTGGAGTAGAAGGAGGTAGAGTGGAGTGAAGGAGTAGTGAGGGGGTAAATGATCGAGAATAAAACTTGAGGATTATACTCTTAATAAACACTAATGGTCCTGTATTCCCTTGAAGATATTTCCTAAATCGTAAAAAAAAAAAAAGGTTAAGTTGTCTTGTGTTCCCTTGTAGCTGTCGTCCTTCTTCTCTCCAGCTTAAAACATTAGGGGCGGGCGGGGGGGGGGGGGGGGAGAGACAATCAGCTTTTGAGGAGTAATATTTATGTTTATACTCATGGTCTCTGAGTTCCTACAGACAATAAATATAAGTAACTGTGTCTTTATCCTCCAGTAACACTCAACGACAAGGGGGGTACACATCTACTGACTGACTGACTGACTGACTGAATGACTGTTCGAGCGCCTCCGGTTTTGCAATTTCGCGCTGCCTGAAATTTGTGTCGTAACTTAATTGAGTCGAAGGGACGAGTTCACGCATTTCCACCCGCGCCGTCTCGATAATTTACAGTATGTTGTGGTATACCCTGTCTCCCTGTCTCCTCTTCCTCTCTTCATCTCCCCTTTTCCCTATTCAGTCTCTTTCTGCTCTCTCCCTCCTCTTTCTAATTCCTTCCCCTCCTTTACGTCTCTCCCTCCCCTTCCTTCCTTCCTTATCCTCCTCCTCCTCCTCTCTCTCTCTCCTACTTTCCCTCCCCTCATCTCCTTCTCTCCCACCCTCACCTTCCTCTTCCTCTCCCATCCTCCTCCTCCCCTTCTTCCCCCCCACCTATCTCCTCCCTCCTCTCTTCCCCCCACCTATCGCCTCCTTCGCTTGTATTAAGACATCTACTCTCCGGTGCTATTGAAGATGTTATTGCGGAAGTCACTCATTCTCGTCGTGGTTGTCGTGGTCGTGATTGTGAACGTGGTCGTTAATGTGGTCGTCGCGGTTTTGATCGTCGTGGATGTGGTTAAGGATGTAAACGTAAACTTGGTCGTAATTGTGGTATTCGTGGTTGTGGTAGTCATCGTTGTGCTCGTAGTTACATCCGTGGTCGTAGTTATGGCCGTGGTGGTCATGGTTATAGGTAGTGGTAGTCGTGGTTATAGGTAGTAGTGGTGGTCGTGGTTATAGGTGGTGGTTGTGGTTATAGGTAGTAGTGGTGGTCGTGGTTATAGGTGGTGGTTGTGGTTGTGGTTATAGGTGGTGGTGGTCGTGGTTATAGGTGGTGGTGGTCGTGGTTATAGGTAGTAGTGGTGGTTGTGGTTATAGGTAGTAGTGGTGGTTGTGGTTATAGGTGGTGGTTGTGGTTATAGGTGGGGTTGTGGTTATAGGTAGTAATGGTGGTTGTGGTTATAGGTAGTGGTTGTGGTTACAGGTAGTAGTGGTGGTTGTGGTTATAGGTAGTAGTGGTGGTCGTGGTTATAGGTGGTGGTGGTGGTCGTGAGGGATAAGTTTTCTCCACCGGGTCATAACAGCTGGGGGGAGGAGGGGGGGGAGGATGAGGTCTCCCTGCTGGCTGGCTGCACACACACACTCAATCCCCACACTAACATCTCCCACACACTCAATCCCCACACCAACATCTCCCACACACCCTACACACAATTAAGTTCGGATTGTACACATGAGATAACACCGCCCCAGAGAGCAATAGAGGTGAAAAATAGCCACCACTCTAACATGACTTACCACCATAACGAGTGTAAGATGGTGACGTGTACCTGAGAGAGAGAGAGAGAGAGAGAGAGAGAGAGAGAGAGAGAGAGTGTGTGTGTGTGTACCTCCGTCTGTACAAAGAAAAAAAAAACAGAACAAAAAAAGAAATAAATAAAATTACAGAAAGAAAACAAAAGAAAAATGAGAAAGCAAAAATAAATACGAAAATCTGAAAACTAACCAAAGGAAAAGGTAAAATAAATCAAACATATGAAAAAAAAAATCAACAGAATTAAATAAAACAAAGAAAAAACAATAAATAAAATAATTTCTTTATATCATAGAATCGCAACAGAGTGATGTCACTTTAGCGCGGGAAAAAATAGAGATATATTTCTAATCTATTTTTCCTTTATACAGTTTATATATATTCTAAATGATCGGCTTCTGGAAAAGAGTTTAATAAATTACTATAAAAACCCATTAACATAGAACCAGGCACTTAAATGAGACACTTAATACGAGAGATATATATTTTAAAACACTTACAATTACTACTAAACGAATAGGTAAAATATTATTGACCATCTGAGCATTTATATATCATAGTTATGTTTCTGTTGTATATAAGACCGCCACTACAGGCAGATGACAGGCGTACGATCGTCAGACGGATGGATGTATTATATAAGCTTATATTGGGATAGAGAGCAGGAGGAAGAAGGGTTGGAGTGGTGGAAGTTTCGAGGTGGGGAGTTACACAAACACTTCCCAGCGAACACCCAGCTCAACACCTTACCAGTAAACACTTCCCAGCGAACACCTTACCAGTGAACATCTTATCTCTTTCTCTCTCTCTCTCTCCTCCGTGTTACTCACCTCCTTGTCTCTTATGTTTACTTAATATTCCAATAATATCTCAAAATTATCGAAGAAATATCCAAATATATTTAAAATTATGATAAATTGGTTAATACTTTTGTCTCCTTTTGGCAATAATTTTCTAGGTCTTTTATAATGTGGTAATGCAATGTTGGGAGGACACACGCACGCACACACACACACACACACACACACACACACACACACACACACACACACCTCACCTTTAACGTCTCACTCCTCGGGAAAGAGAAGTTCCTCCCTACACGAGCCTTACTTTACACGTACAAACTACAGCTTTATGTCTGGACCTAACCTGACCTGACCTGACCTGACCTAACCTGACCTAACCTAACCTAAACCACAAGTTGTTGGGTTGTGACAGTCGCATCACAGCGGCTGTCATTCTGTCATAAGCACCTCTTGTCACGTCTCACTGTCACGGGGCACCCCCTGTCATGTCTCACTGTCATGGGGCACCACCTCTTGTCATGCCACACTGTTACGGGGCACCCCCTCTTGTCACGCCACACTGTTACGGGGCACCACTTCTTGTCACGCCACACTGTTACGGGGCACCCCCTCTTGTCACGCCACACTATTACGGGGCACCCCCTCTTGTCACGCCACACTGTCACGGGGCACCACCTTTTCCCAGGCCACACTGTCACGAGGCACCACCTCTGCCCAGGCCACACACACACACACACACACACACACACACACACACACACACACACACACACACACTTCCTATCCTTCCGCGTGAAATTCCTCTTCTGGGCGAGTTGGTAATAAAACACTGTGGTTATTCTTATTTCTCTATCCACACATTTATCGGTTTACTCTATCTATCCTTCTCTTTCTTGTGTGTATTTGTTTATTGGTGTTTTATCTGTCTATACATTTATTTGGTGTTAATTTTGTTTATTAATCTTCCTGTTTCTTGTGTGTCTGTGTTCGCTGTATGAGGGGGAGAGAGAGAGAGAGAAACAGGAGGGAGGGAGAGATGAAGGAGAGGGAGAGAGAGGAAAGAAGGAATGGAAGAGAGAGAGGGAGAGAGGGAGGGAGAGAGAGAGAGAGAGAGAGAGAGAGAGAGAGAGAGAGAGAGAGAGAGAGAGAGAGAGAGAGAGAGAGAGAGAGAGAGACCACCTCATTTTCTTCAAGATTGGAAAACCACCCCGTAACGTACTGAACAGCTGTGACCCTCGCTGTTGGCACTGGCACTCTGACTTTCTGGCACTCTTAGCTCAGCACCCATAATGGCACTCTCTCACCACTAATAAACTTCAATTCACAGGGTTAATAAAGTTCACACGGTCAAGTTCAACATTAATAAAGTCGTCTGCTTCTACACCCAGGGCAACCATCTTGTAGCTGAGAGAGAGAGAGAGAGAGAGAGAGAGAGAGAGAGAGAGAGAGAGTGAGCGAAATGAGAGAGAGAGAGAGAGAGAGAGAGAGAGAGAGAGAGAGAGAGAGAGAGAGAGAGAGAGAGAGAACAAAGTTTCCTCACTTAGACTTGTCGTCATCACCTTTGACTAAGTTCAGTAGCGACCCCAGGTAGTGATGGTATGTTGAGGGAAGTTTAGGGGCGGTCAGGGGAGATCTGGGGGAAATTTTGGAGGAGTTGGGGAGATTTAGGGGTGGTTGGGGAGACTTAGGGGTGGTTGGGGGAGATCTAGGAAGGTTTGGAGGAGATTTTGGAGAAGTAGAGGAAAGATGTACTGTCTCGTTTTGGGAGGGGGGGAGGGAGGGATTAAGTCTCTCTCTCTCTCTCTCTCTCTCTCTCTCTCTCTCTCTCTCTCTCTCTCTCAAGGTGAAGTGCTTCGTAATGATTATCTCACCTCGTCTCTCACCTGACTATAAAAGAGATACTTGTCTCATCGTCTCTTGTCTCAGTCTCTCTCTTGTCTCAGTCTCTCTCTTGTCTCAGTCTCTCTCTTGTCTCAGTCTCTCTCTTATTATTGATGGGAGAGAAGAGGTTATAAAAAGCCTTGTCGTTGCTTCTATCTTTCGAGGAGCTTTACCACTTGAAGGTCGAGGAGGAGCTATACCACTTGAAGGTCGAAGATGAGCTATATCACATGAAGGACAAGGAGCTATACCACTTAAAGGTCGAGGAGCTATACCACTTGAAGGTTGAGGAGGAGCTATACCACTTAAAGGTCGAGGAGCTATACCACTTGAAGGTCGAGGAGGAGCTATATCACTTGAAGGACAAGGAGGAGCTATACCACTTAAAGGTCGAGGAGCTATACCTCTTGAAGGTTGAGGAGGAGCTATACCACTTGAAGGTCGAGGATGAGCTCTACCACTTGAAGGTAGAGGAGCTATACCACTTGAAGGACGAGGAGGAGCTATACCACTTGAAGGACGAGGATGAGCTATACAACTTGAAGGACGAGGAGGAAAAACCACTTGAAGGTCAAAGACTCATCAAGGAGTTTGGTGGGAATTATTTACAGCCAGGCGTGTGACCTTTTAAGCCGCCCTCCCCCCCCCCCTAGTGTGTGTGTGTGTCAAGACAAGAAGCTCCCAGAGGCATAATCTTGGTATGTGAAATCTTCCTTCCAAGACAAGAATAGATTGAGAATTTCTTGAAGGTAAACATTACTTCAAACAACTCGAAAGAGAGAGAGAGAGAGAGAGAGAGAGAGAGAGAGAGAGAGAGAGAGAGAGAGAGAGAGAGAGAGAGAGATGCCTTGCGCTTAATTACCAAACAATATCAAGTCTCATATCAACCACATGTAATAACAAAATCATTATGAAACAAACACATATTTTTACAAATTTAACTTAAGCGTCATCACTGCTTGGTTGCTGTTGACGTCATAGAAAGCATTTACAAATTAACATTATTACTACTACTGTTACTACTTTTATCATTACTACGTCTATAACTACTACTATCACTACTACTACTACTACTTCTACATCTGCTGGTACGGTCGACCTCTCGTTCTCAACCATAAAACTTTCCACATTTTCGACTTCCTCTCCAGAACTAGTGAGTCATTGTTACTGTGAAACTCTTTTAAAAAATGTCTCTTTAGATGTTCCTCTCTCTTAAATGTCTTCGTGACGTCAGTGTACCCCAATCCAAAATAGCCGCCATTATATAAAAAAAAAAACAGAAAAACAACTTTATACATTTTCCTGTCCAAAAGTTCGGGTTTAATTTTTCTGAACGTGTGTAGGAAAGGTTTCTTGCGCCTGACGTCAGCATTAACCACCCAAAATGGACGTCATGATCTCATTAACCCTTTGTAATTGCTTGTAATCAACTCACAAAAGACCCAATTAATTTTTTTTTTTGCGCTAAAACTGTTAGGGAAAAATTTGGGTAAAATCAAACCTTTTTATATATTTTATGAAGAGTAACTATACATGAACAGTAACTATACTATATGAGTTATAATCAAAGGGTACAGAGCCACCTGAATGAGTTTGACCTCTGACCTAACCTCGAATGTATTTGCCGTGTCGACCATAGACAGGTTAAGTCATGTGAAGATAAGACATCCCCAGCTTATTTCACCTTAATGCTAACTTAAACCTAACCTAAACTAACTAACCTAACCTAACCTAACCAAACCTAACCTAATCTAACCTAAACCCAAATTAATTCAAGCTAATATAAGCTAAACAAATCATTCCTAACCCAACCTAATTTAACCTAACCTAATCTAATCTAATCTAATCTAATCCAACTTAACCTAACCAAAACTAAACCCAACCAAATCTATATTAAACCTAACCTAACCTAACCGAACCTAACCACACCCACAGAACCCAAAAACAAAGATGGCCGCCAAGATCACACCCAGACTACATCTCACCCAAAATCGTTCCCTGGGGGTCTTGACACCACCTTAAACCAGGGTCTTATGATAGTAGCTGCTCTAGACGACACCCACTTAAGACCAGGGGATAAAAAGACCTAATTTGCATACTATACTAACCTACCATGCTACTAAGACACTTGATGGAGGAGCACTGAAAATTATATGGCTCTTGAGACATTAAACTATTTCTCACGAGACATTAAACTCTATGGCTCTTGAGACATTAAACTCTATGGCTACTGAGACATTAAACTCTATGGCTCCTGAGACATTAAACTATGGCTCTTGAGACATTAAACTCTATGGCTACTGAGACATTAAACTCTATGGCTACTGAGACATTAAACTCTATGGCTCCTGAGACATTAAACCTTCTTAGCATCCTCGCAACTTTTAGAGCTTCTTCATTAACCGGTTATGGGAAAAGGTAGGTTAATGGTACAGGTATGATGGTGGTTTTTAATGGCGTCGATTTTACACTGAGACTCTAGTCAGATAAATAATGTTCTTGGGTATATTAATTTTTGGTCGGTGGTTGTGGTTAAGATTCAACTACCCTAACCTAATCGCTCTCTTAATTTAACTCTAACTTAACTTAACCAAACTTTACCTACCCGAACTTAATCTACCTTAATCTTACCTATCTTAACCTAACTTAACATAACCTAACTTAACCTAACCTAACTTAATCTAACCTGAACTTGCGAAACCTAACCAAATCTAACTTAATCTACCCTAGCCTAACTTAACCTGACGTAACCTAAGCTAACGAAACCCAAATTAACCTAACCTAACCTAACCCAACCACATCAAACCACAATCAACTCACCTTTCTGTCAACAAGGTTCCTCACGCCGCAGGTAAGATTAGCAGGAACGCCCTGTGAGGTGGTGACGTGGACGGTGGTATTAAGAAAGTAGGGGCAGGTATCACACGTCTCCACCTTCCTCCCTCCTCCTTCATCAGGCTCGTCGTCACCTCCTCCCTCCTCCGGCGCCACCACCGATCCGTGAGCCAAGCCTGGGGAGGGGGGGGGGGGGTGTTGATTAAGATACGTGACGTCATTACTTGGCTAGGTAAGTATGATGATAGTGTGTGTGTGTGTGTGTGTGTGGGTGCGGGTGGGTGTGGGTGTGTGTGTGTGTGATATCTGCTGGCTGGGATATAGACAGATACACAGATATATATACAGACAGACAGACAGACAGACAGACAGACAGACAGTGAGTGATAGATAGATGTAGAGAGAGAGAGAGAGAGAGAGAGAGAGAGAGAGAGAGAGAGAGAGAGAGAGAGAGAGAGAGAGAGAGAGAGAGAGAGTTTGGCAAACAATAACTAAAAAAAAAATCAACACCAAAAAAACAAACAATAAAACATCCACACTTCCTATTTACTGTACTAACGTAAACACAAACTAGAATAAACACACCAGACTGACCACAGGGACCAACCATCCCCTCACTGTCATCATAGGAACAAAAACACCCATAACTTCTCAACACCTGGAAGGAATACAGTAATTATCGAACTCATCCAAGATCTTAAGGAGTTACATTCACCTATTAATTTATAACAAAATATAATGAAAACAATTTAAGTTATCGCGCGGACAAGGTGTATAGACGGACGCAGGGTGGGGTAGACGGACGCAGGGTGGGGTAAACGGACGCAGGGTGGGGTAGACGGACGCAGGGTGGGGTAGACGGACGCACGGAAGGGGTAGACGGACGCAGGGTGGGGTAGACGGACGCAGGGTGGGGTAGACGGACGCAGGGTGGGGTAGACGGACGCAGGGTGGGGTAGACGGACGCAGGGTGGGGTAGACGGACGCACGGAAGGGGTAGACGGACGCAGGGTGGGGTAGACGGACACAGGGTGTGGGTAGACGGACGCAGGGTGGGGTAGACGGACGCAGGGTGGGGTAGACGGACGCAGGGTGGGGTAAACGGACGCAGGGTGGGGTAAACGGACGCAGGGTGGGGTAAACGGACGCACGGAAGGGGTAGACGGACGCAGGGTGGGGTAGACGGACGCAGGGTGGGGTAGACGGACGCAGGGTGGGGTAGACGGACGCAGGGTGGGATAGACGGACGCAGGGTGGGGTAGGCGGACGCAGGGTGGGGTAGACGGACGCAGGGTGGGGTAGACGGACGCAGGGTGGGGTAGACGGACGCACGGAAGGGGTAGACGGACGCACGGAAGGGGTAGACGGACGCACGGAAGGGGTAGACGGACGCAGGGTGGGGTAGACGGACGCAGGGTGGGGTAGACGGACGCAGGGAAGGGGTAGACGGACGCAGGGTGGGGTAGACGGACGCAGGGTGGGGTAGACGGACGCAGGGTGGGGTAGACGGACGCACGCAAGGGGTAGACGGACGCAGGGTGGGGTAGACGGACGCAGGGTGGGGTAGACGGATGGATGGACTCACGGAGAGGGGTAAACACACGCACGGACTGATGGAGATTATTCGCACATCACCCGCCTGCGGTATAATGAAAGAGTAAAAAAATAAGTTAAGTGTTAAATATTAATACCATGACCCTCGGTAATTTGTATGTAAATGAGGTAACTTAAGCTCACTAGGTGTCGTTAGCCGTCTGGGTGTTATTAATATACAGGACACTACACCCTCCTTTAACGCCTACACCCTCCTTCCACGCCTACACCCTCCTTCCACGCCTACACCCTCCCTCCACTACTACGACACCCTCCCTCCACGCCTACACCCTCCCTCCATTACTACACCCTCCCTCCACTACTACACCCTCCCTCCACGCCTACACCCTCCTTCCACCACACACCCTCCCTCCACTACTACGACACCCTCCCTCCACGCCTACACCCTCCCTCCATTACTACACCCTCCCTCCACTACTACACCCTCCCTCCACGCCTACACCCTCCCTCCACCACTCACCCTCCCTCCACTACTACTACACCCTCCCTCCACGCCTACACCCTCCCTCCACCACTCACCCTCCCTCCACTACTACTACACCCTCCCTCCACTACTACACCCTCCCTCCACGCCTACACCCTCCTTCCACTACTACACCCTCCCTCCACTACTACTATACCCTCCCTCCACTACTGCACCCTCCCTCCACGCCTACGCCCTCCCTCCACCACTCACCCTCCCTCCACTACTACTACACCCTCCCTTAACGCCTACACCCTCCTTTAACGCCTACACCCTCCTTTAACGCTTACACCCTCCCTCCACCACACACCCTCCTTTAACGCCTACACCCTCCCTCCACGCACACACCCTCCCTCCACTACTACTACACCCTCCCTCCACGCCTACACCCTCCCTCCACTACTACACCCTCCCTCCACGCCTACACCCTCCCTCCACCACACACCCTCCCTCCACGCACACACCCTCCCTCCACGCACACACCCTCCCTCCACTACTACTACACCCTCCCTCCACGCCTACACCCTCCCTCCACCACACACCCACCCTCCACCACACACCCTCCCTCCACCACACACCCTCCCTCCACGCACACACCCTCCCTCCACTACTACTACACCCTCCCTCCACCACACACCCACCCTCCACCACACACCCTCCCTCCACGCCTACACCCTCCCTCCACCACACACCCTCCCTCCACCTCTACAAGCCTCGCTATAGTCTTCACCGTTTCTCTTTAAAATGAATCATGTAGACATTACTGTATCACTCAATGTTAGGAAAAAATTCTCTTCTTTATAAAACAGTAAATTACAGCAGTTTGTAAATACGGGAGACAATTGTTTTCCATTTAATATATCAGGATAAGATATTGTACTTAAAATTACAAGAATATAAATTGGATGTAATTTTTATTATTTTTTAAAACACCAAAACGAATGTAATTTTTTTATTTAATTAACCTAGAACCTTTAAGTTGGAGGTAATATAAAGAAAATAATTGAAATATATGAAGATTTTTATATATTTTTCACACCAATTAATTAAAATATATATTCACAGCACCATAAAAAAACGGGAAGAAATTTATAAGTTTTTTTCCCTTTATAGAAAACGTTTAATAATTTCAGGCGTAACTAAACGAATAAATATAACCCGTATCTCTCTTATGTTAGTTAGGTAAATCATTATTTCCGCTAAGCCCTTTGAGGACAGGTAAAAGTGTTGACCTGAGCTGGATCCTCTCTGCTGGAATAACGACCTCTTCTAAAAATTACACAGGGGGAAGAGAAACTTAATAATATTGTAATTTTGAGTTTTATTTTTTTGGTTTTCTCCATATTATAAACTTTTCGAATATTTTTTTTTTTCTATCCAATCTTTATGACAGTAATTTGCATATTAATTTTACCTTTTACTTTTTTCCCTCGTATTAATTTTGGGGTATTTTTTTTTTCTTTGGGGGGTGGGGGGAAGGGGTGGGGGAGGGGGGAAGGGGTGGGGGAGGGGGGAGGGGTGAGGTTGGGGAGGGGTGGGGGAGGGGGGAGGGGTGAGGTTGGGGAGGGGTGGGGGAGGGGGGAGGGGGAGGGAAGGGGGAGGGGGAGGGGGGGTGTTTTAGTATGTGTGTTTTATGGGTGATTAAATATGTAATTAGGCATACAGACATACAAACACTAACATCGAAGAATTAAAACAGACGAGGAGGAGGGGGGGGGGGAGGGGATAGGAAGAGGAGGAGGATTATAGAAGGACATGGAGGGGTAAGGAGTAACGAAGGAAGGAAGGAAGGAAGGAAGGGAACACAGCAGCTTACATTAACTCACCACTGACTAACGTGTACAGCTAATCTGAAGCAAATAGGTCAAGGCACTGTTGAAATCTGGCCCAGAAACAGCGATCTCCCCTCCCCCTCCTCTTCCTTCCCCCTCGCCCCATCCCCTCACCTTCACGGTTTCCTACCTCCCTCCCTCCTCTCCCCTCATCGTCTCCCCCTCCTTCTCCCCTCCCTCCCCCTCAAAGGCGAAGACAATCAGTTCTCTAAACGGCCACCAGGGGGTTACATCTCTCTTGAGACAATGGGACTGTGGCATTAGGTTCCAGAGAGAGAGAGAGAGAGAGAGAGAGAGAGAGAGAGAGAGAGAGAGAGAGAACAAATAAATACGATATTATCACCACCACTACCACCACCACTACCACCACAAGATAGGCTTACTCGCAATCCCTCAGGTGTTCAGCAGGTGAAACTTTTATAAGGTGCATTGATTACTGTCACTCACACAGGTAATAACCCTCCTCCACCCCTTCATTTATTAAGAGTTAGCTAGGTTAGGTTGTGTGCGCTCCTCTTCTGACACTATCGTTGCACCATCACTAAACTAACCTAGCCACCCTAACCTAATTACCCCTAACATAACCTAGCCTAACAAGACTGAATCGAATCTAACCTAGCCCTACCTAACCTAATCCACCCCATCTAACCAACCCAGACCTCCCTAACCTAACCCACCTCGACCAAGATCTATCTAACCCAACCCAACCCAACCCAATCCTAACCTAACCTAACCTAACCCAACCCAACCCTACCCTAACCTAACCTAACCTAACCTAACCTAACCTAACCTAACCCAACCCAACCCAACCCTAACCTAACCCAACCCTAACCTAACCTAACCTAACCCAACCGAGCATAATGTATAGGTCTGGCGGAGGTGCCTCGGTAAACAGCCCTCACTAATTTACCTCTAGCATTGTGGAGGGTAAATGGCTTAGTAATTCAGTGTGTTTATTGCTTATGACCTCTACACGGTGTTAGGTCGACTCTCTCTCTCTCTCTCTCTCTCTCTCTCTCTCTCTCTCTCTCTCTCTCTCTCTCTGTGTGTCTCCCTCTTTCTTCGTGAACTCATCTCTCTCTCTCTCTCTCTCTCTCTCTCTCTCTCTCTCGTTGTTCTATCTTTCTCCCCATGTCTCTCTCTCTCTCTTTCTCTCTCTCTCGTTGATTCCAAGGCATTGAAACACGATATAAACTTCTACCTGAGAGAGAGAGAGAGAGAGAGAGAGAGAGAGAGAGAGAGAGATCCCTAACACCACCTCTTAAACCCTGACACCACTATTTAATAACACCACTCACTTATAATAAAAGAACTTCAACAATATAGCGAGTTATTAAGCGACTGAGTGTCTATCCCCTTCATAACTCATTGTACCAGTCCTGTGTCTTAGTTATCATGTAATTAACTCACAGAAATGACCTAATTGCGGTATGTAATGAGTTATTGCATCATTTGGACGTCAGATTAGGATTAAGTTTCATAGTTGCTCATTTGACTCACTGTATAAAGGGGAATTTTCACAGTTGCTCATTTGACTCGCTATATAAGGTGGGAACTAATTGCAATAAATATTACTCGTAACAAAAATATAAAGTGTCAAGGATGTTAAAATCTCATCTGCCAGAACAGTGTCAATTTTATTACCTAAGAATATATAACATCGTTCATTTGTTAACCTTATTTTCTCCCTGGCTCTTCAAAGTCTTCCATGATTTCTGTTGGGAGGAATTTTTGGCGTGTAGGAGCCAACCCTCTAATCAAAGTTCCCCTTCCCCCCCTCCCCCTCCCACATCTTGTAGAAAAAATAGAGGAATAGCTTTGATATTTCCCTCCAAAAGTATGCACGGGGAAAATGGAATGATGACGATGGCTTATTATTTCCCGCCAAAAGTATACGCGGGGAAAAATAGCATGATGGGTAGATATTTCCCGCCCAAATTATGCGCGGGAAAAAATGATGGGTTGATATTTTGGCGGAAAGGCTCGACATATCTCGCCAAAAAGAAGCACGGGGAAAAAGACACGATAGCTTGATATTTCCCGCCAAAAGTATGCACGGGAAAATTGGCGGGAAGACTAGGAGGTATTTCCCGCCAACACTATACGCGGGGAAAATGAGTTTGTTTGTTTACCGTTATTGTTGGTGACGTGTGAGGTGAAGGCTGGGTGGTGTTGTGAGGCCGGAGATGGTTGGCTGTGTGTGTGTGTGTGTGTGTGTGTGTCTTTTTGGGGTGTACTGGTAACTGTCAGACCAAGGGTAGGAAATATTCTTGAGTACTGAGGGATTCTACTGTTCCCTCCGTCCCTTCACTCCCTTTCCTTGCCCCTGTTTTCACTCCCTTGCCTCCCCTTGCTTATAAACATAAGAACATAAGAACATAAGAATGGAGGAAACTGCAGCGGGCCTATTGGCCCATACTGGGCAGTCCCGTTTACACCCAACCCCTATTGCTCATACAAGCATCCAACCTATGTTTGAAGCTATTCAGCGTATTCGAGTTAATGATGATATTTGGTAACTTGTTCCATTCATCCACTACTCTGTTTCCAAACCAGTGTTTACCTATTTCGCGCCTAAATCTAAATTTGTGTAATTTAAAACCATTCTTACGAGTTCGCTCCTGGTTGGATAGTTTGAGTACCTTTGTAATGTCCCCTTTGTTTAGCCCTGCCTTCCACTTATTTACCTCTATCAGGTCGCCCCTCGCTCTACGTCTCTCGAGGGAGTGCAATTTAAGATGCTTTAACCTGTCTCTAAACTCAAGATTCCTAATGCCCGGGATTAGTCTTGTCATTCTCCTCTGAATTCTTTCCAAGGATTCTATATCCATTCTGTAATACGGTGACCAGAACTGAACTGCGTAATCCAGGTGTGGTCTCACAAGAGCAAGATACAGTTTTAGGATGACCTCGCTAGTCTTGTAACTAACACTCCTTTGTATGAACCCAAGTACTTTATTAGCCTTGTTACGAGCAAAAACACATTGTTTACTTGGCTTAAGGTTCCTACTTATCATTACTCCTAAATCTCTCTCGCAGTCGGATTTCTCTATGGCATTGTTGTTCATCTGGTATCTGGTTTCCCTGTTTACATCTCCTATACTGAGTACTTTACATTTGTCCACGTTGAATTTCATCTGCCATTTTTCAGACCATTCGAAAAATTTGTTTAGATCTTCCTGTAGTTTTGCTGAGTCCTCGTCAGATTTAATAACACGTCCTATTTTAGTGTCATCAGCAAATTTACTTATGTTGCTGTCTATGCCGATATCTATGTCGTTTATGTATATAATAAATAATAATGGTCCAAGTGCTGAGCCTTGGGGAACTCCACTTGTGACGTTGCTCCCTTCCTTGCTCATATATCCTCTTCCTTCTCTTCCCATCCCTCTACTTACTCCATCCCACCCACTGCTTGCACACGAGTCCCTGCCTGACCATTAAGGCCGCCCATTATGTTAACCAGTGGGCGGGGACAATGGGCGTGCGTGCCTACGGTCATGCTGCCGCCCACACACACACACCATATATCACCCCACACGCCCCACTGGGAGACTCTGTGTAGCGGGTAATGCCAGAATATCAAGCCAACTGCGCGCAATACGTGCTTAGATAACTTAATTACAATACATATACAGAAGATTGAGTATGGGGCACAGTCAGGTATTGAGATATCTTGATGCATATTCCAATGTCGCCCTTATTTTTCCAAGATGGCTGACCACCTCACTAGTATAAGAACGTCTACGTATCTTCTGGTAATATTCTTTTAAATAAATATAATACACAAGGAAATAAAAGGAGAAATTCGTCGTTAAATATATTTCATCAAGATGTCTTTCCTTTACCAGAAACTGAAGATATTTAGACCAGGATAATCTGATGTAATTAGAATAATGAGTTTTGTCGTTTCAGGTGAGGATATAAGGTAATTATAAGTAATTTATTTCCTTAATGAGGTCACTGTTTACCAAGTGGTGAAACTCCGTACAACAAAGACATGACGTGAATATATAGACAAGACGTTCAATAATTTCCTCAACATTTGGGAGGATGTGGCGGAAGAAAATACAAGATCGCATCACAACTGCCGGGAAAACTCGCTCTTGGATCTAGTTTGGGAAAGAAATGGCCACGAGGTCCTGAAGGTGAGAGAGAGAGAGAGAGAGAGAGAGAGAGAGAGAGAGAGAGAGAGAGACTTCCTGAACGAGTCAACTGTCCACCACCAAAATAAAAGTAAAAAAAAAAAATCAGTTTCCTTTTACGTCTGACAACCAAATCATCCCAGAAGGGTGATTGTTTGAATAACCGCCAGATGTCACGACACTACACACACAACCATAGCCAAAAAGTGCACTATATATACACACACACACACAGCACTATACTCTCTCTCTCTCTCTCTCTCTCTCTCTATGGCTTGATCTGGAGAGGGTAAAGCCGTCCTTATCTAGCAGACCGTGAAACAGCCTGTGTGTGTGTGTGTGTGTGTGTGTGTGTGTGTGTGTGTGCGTGTGTGTGTGCGTGTGTGTGTGTGTGCGTGCGTGTGCGTGTGTGTATGTGTGTGGCCACGGTAACAGGGAACTTAGAGGAACAGTTGCTGACAAAATTCCCTTAACTCCTGGTAATATCTTGACATCCACTTCTGGGTCACAACCTAACCTAACCTAACCAAACCTAACCTAACCAAACCAAACCTAACCTAACCTAACCTAACCTAACCTAACCTAACCTATTACCTACCGATTACTACAACTTGGAGAGAGAGAGAGAGAGAGAGAGAGAGAGAGAGAGAGAGAGTAGGAAGGGATGGAGGGAAGAATAGACAGATTGATGGGAAGAGAGGAGAGAAGGAAGGAAGGAAAGAAGGAAGATAGGAAGAGAAGGAAGGTATAGAGGAAAGAATAGACAGACTGATGGAGAGAGAAGAAAAGAAAGGAAAGGAAGAAAGGGAGGGAGGGAGGGCGGGGGGGGGGGTCATCTCACTAGAGTTGCCACGCCGGGGATTTACAAAGAGGCATCGTCTACCTTAATGGCGCGGACACCACTAACGCCGAGAGTTATTGGCGCTACAAATTCCAGAGAAAAATTGGTGCTGTTCCTGGACCCTGGATGACGAGCGTGAGAGGCTAAAATGGGCGATTACTTGAGGGATTACGAGGGGATTAAGGGATTACGAGGGGTTCAATGGATTACTGGAAGGATTTAAGGATTAATGGCTACCTAGAGGGATGAATGGGGGATTACTAAGGAGTTTAATGGATTAGTAGAGGGATTTAGCTATTACTCGAGGGATTACGTTGTGGATTAGGGGATTAAGAGGGGTTTAATCGATTATTGGAGGGCTTTAGAGACTATTGGCTTATTAGAGACTTACTAGAGGGATTAATGGAGAGGTCAACATACTGTAGGGATTACCAAGGGGACTAATGATTACTGGATTACAGAGGGATTAATTATGAAAAAATTACAAAGTAAGGATTATGAGGAGGAATAATAATAATAATAATAATAATAATAATAATAATAATAATAATAACGACAACAACAAAAATAATAATATAAACCAAAGACATTAAACAAAATAGTCAAATATCCTGGGGAGGGAGGGAGGGGGGAGGGAGGGGGGGGAGGGGGGGGGGAATTAAACCGTAAATTACGAGCCTAAAAGAAACCAAAGAAAAAATCTGAATAAATTAACGACATCATTTATTCTTCACTCGACACTTAAACAAAAAATGAAGAAATAAATTAAAATACTGAAATTAGTGAATTACAGTAAAATGAAAGTATTAGGAGAAAATAAAAATTATGAGGGACATTCGTTCCTATCCACGTAAAAGGTGTACTACTGGCGATTCTCCTGGGGAAAAAATACGACAATATAACACTGTAGCAATTTATTTTTCCCAGGATTAATGCCGCTCTAGATAAGTCGTGGGGGGAGGGAGGGGGGTGAAATGTTCTTATTAAGTCGGTTTAATGTAATGTCTTTTAAGGTCGTGGTTTAATAATGCAAAGAGGAAATGTTGTTTAATTTTTCGTAAAGGTGTTCGTGTGGTCATTAAGGCCTGGCACTTGTGGTAGATAGGAACAGAGAAGGTTAGTGGTGGTAGATTGGAGGTGTGGCACTGTTGGCACTGTTGTAGTGATGTTGTGACACTAGTGGCACTGTAGAGACACTGTATTAACACTAGTGGCACTATAGTCACTGTATTAACACTAGTGGCACAATAGTCACTGTATTAACACTTGTGGCACTATAGTCACTGTATTAACACTTGTGGCACTATAGTCACTGTATTAACACTTGTGGCTCTAGTCACTGTATTAACACTAGTGGCACTATAGTCACTGTATTAACACTTGTGGCACTATAGAGTCACTGTATTAACACTAGTGGCACTATAGTCACTGTATTAACACTTGTGGCACTATAGTCACTGTATTAACACTAGTGGCACTATAGTCACTGTATTAACACTTGTGGCACTATAGTCACTGTATTAACACTTGTGGCTCTAGAGTCACTGTATTAACACTAGTGGCACTATAGTCACTGTATTAACACTTGTGGCTCTAGAGTCACTGTATTAACACTAGTGGCACTATAGTCACTGTATTAACACTTGTGGCACTATAGTCACTGTATTAACACATGTGGCACTATAGAGTCACTGTATTAACACTAGTGGCACTATAGTCACTGTATTAACACATGTGGCACTATAGTCACTGTATTAACACTAGTGGCACTATAGTCATTGTATTAACACTTGTGGCACTATAGTCACTGCATTAACACATGTGGCACTATAGAGTCAATGTATTAACACTTGTGGCACTATAGTCACTGTATTAACACTAGTGGCACTATAGAGGCACTGTATTAACACTAGTGGCACTATAGTCACTGCATTAACACTTGTGGCACTATAGTCACTGTATTAACTCTAGTGGCACTATAGATGCACTGTATTAATACTAGTGGCACTATAGTTACTGTATTAACACTTGTGGCACTATAGAGGCACTGTATTAACACTAGTGGCACTATAGAGGCACTGTATTAACACTAGTGGCACTATAGAAGCACTGTATTAACACTAGTGGCACTATAGAGGCACTGTATTAACACTAGTGGCACTATAGAGGCACTGTATTAACACTAGTGGCACTATAGAGGCACTGTATTAACACTAGTGGCACTATAGAGGCACTGTATTAACACTTGTGGCACTATAGAGGCACTGTATTAACACTTGTGGCACTATAGAGGCACTGTATTAACACTAGTGGCACTATAGAGGCACTGTATTAACACTTGTGTCACTGCAGAACTGGAATACCGGCTCAGTAATATTCCCTGTAAGAAAACAAGAACATAACTTATCAAACCTCGGAGAAAATTTTTAGGTAAAGGAGGAATATTTTGAAACTAATTTAATATAACCAACATTAACCAGAGCCCCATTGAGAAATATTTTACAAGAGAGAAAAATTAACCAACACTACAATGAGAAGTACTTTAAATTCTAGGAGGAGTATTTGCAAGCTAATTACCTGCCCATGTAGTTCAATATTTCTCATGGAAGCACAATGGAACTACTTGAGAAAGTTGGAACGTAATTCAGAAGAGAAATTCCCCTAAAAATACAACAGTAGGATAAACACATTATTATGATGGTAGAATGGCGGGGATTTTTATTCTTAGTGGGGAAACATGAGACTGGGACACTGACTGGTTGACACATGGTAGACGGTACGGAGTTTTGACACACTGTACTGACTAAAATGGCATCAGAAAAACACTAAGACCATACAGCCTCTCTTTTAAGCTCTAACATAAAAAGGTCACTGTAAACATGGTCGTCAAAAATTGAACCGAGACTCTACCATCATTAGAAGCCTTGTTTTCATCTCCACTTTTGGGAGTAGGAGAGTCAATTCCCACAGAAAACATGAAGTAGGAGTCAGTCTACATAAAAAATGGGAAAAAAAGTCAAATCACACAGAAAACGGGAAGAAAAGTCAATCATGCAGAAAACGGGAAGAAAAGTCAAATCATACAGAAAACGGGAAGAAACTGCATCATGTCAACAATACCATCACACACACAGTCGATGTTCACCACCACAATAACAATTCCAAACTGAAGGATATTTTCCCTGTTAATGTGTATACTGTAAGTGTCACGGCGGGGAGGGAGACTGGCAGTTCCGAGGAGCCAGGTGATGTGTCTCTTTAAAAGTTTTATATCGCGCATCAATTGTGTTCAGGAGATGATGGGCAAAATCCTCTCCACCAATGCGTCTTTCGATTAGGTTTCATGTCATTTGGGCATATGTTTCAGTAGTCGATGGGCGAAATCTTCTCCACCAATCAGAAGCCAAAAAAAGATATTTAATTGCCAGTACAGTTTCTATATTTTGGTGACCTTTGAAGAACTATTCAATACGTCTTTTGGTAGAGTTTAAAGTTAATCTGCTCACTGGTTTGGAAGGCAGAAGCTGTTGACATCTTTGTTTCCTTCAAGCTCAGGATTCGAAGGTATTCACTCATCAGGGGGGGTAAATGTTGGTCAGTTCTCAGTGAATACCATAATGAAACTCCACATCAAGTTTGAAGTAAAGACGGCAAGTGGTTCAGGAGATCTGGTGTACATAGAAATGATGAGATGCAATGCATGAGGAGACCAAGAGAATGAGAACACGGATACCAAGAGACTGTGCACATACGAGTAGACACAAAGAGCTAGCCTACACACACACACACACTGAGACAACGAGGAGGAGGAGAGAGAGAGAGCTTCGTGCACATAGAACACAACAAGGGAAGAATACTAATCTTGCCTCATACATTGTTAAGAGTTTTCAATTAAGGCGGAGGATATTACAGCAGCCAATTAGACGTGTAAATAAAGAGAGAGTCCGGCAATTTAGCTAACTGTATCTCTTAATGTTTTATTTCAGGGAGTTTATTTATTGTGATGGTGGCCTGTTGAACGGGGGGGGGGTGAGGGGGAATAGTTGGGGGAGGGGGTGTAGTTGGGAGAGGGGGGTAGTTGGGGGAGGGAGGGAGTTGGGGAGGGGGGTTAGTTGGGGGAGGGGGGTTAGTTGGGGGAGGGGGGATAGTTGGGGGAAGGGGAATAGTTGGGGGAGGGGAATAGTTGGGGAGGGGGGAATAGTTGGGGAGGGGGGTTAGTTGGGGGAGGGGAGTAGTTGGGGAGGGGGGTAGTTGGGGGAGGGGGGTAGTTGGAGGAGGGGGAGATAGTTGGGGGAGGGGAATAGTTGGGGAGGGGAATAGTTGGGGAGGGGGATAGTTGGGGAGGGGGGTTAGTTGGGGGAGGGGAGTAGTTGGGGAGGGGGGTAATTGGGGGAGGGGGGTAGTTGGGGAGGGGGAGATAGTTGGGGAGGGGGGGTAGTTGGGGAGGGGGGTAGTTGGGGGAGGGGGAGATAGTTGGGGAGGGGAGATAGTTGGGGAGGGGGGATAGTTGGGGGAGTGGGGGAGGGGTGGGTAGTTGGGGGAGGGGTGGGTAGTTGGGGGAGGGGGTTAGTTGGGGGAGGGGGAATAGTTGGGGGAGGGGGAATAGTTGGGGGAGGGGGGTTAGTTGGGGGAGGGGGGTAGTTGGGGAGGGGGGTAGTTGGGGAGGGGGGTTAGTTGGGGGAGGGGGATAGTTGGGGAGGGGGGTTAGTTGGGGAGGGGGGTTAGTTGGGGGGAGGGGGATAGTTGGGGAGGGGGCTTAGTTGGGGAGGGGGGATAGTTGGGGAGGGGGGTAGTTGGGGGAGGGAGGTAGTTGGGGAGGGGGGTAGTTGGGGGAAGGGGGTAGTTGGAGGAGGGGGAGATAGTTGGGGGAGGGGAATAGTTGGGGAGGGGGATAGTTGGGGAGGGGGGGTTAGTTGGGGGAGGGGGTTAGTTGGGGGAGGGGAGTAGTTGGGGAGGGGGGTAGTTGGGGGAGGGGGTTAGTTGGGGGAGGGGAGTAGTTGGGGAGGGGGGTAGTTGGGGGAGGGGGGTAGTTGGGGGAGGGGGGTAGTTGGGGAGGGGGGGTAGTTGGGGGAGGGGGGTAGTTGGGGGAGGGGGAGATAGTTGGGGAGGGGGGGTAGTTGGGGAGGGGGGTAGTTGGGGGAGGGGGAGATAGTTGGGGAGGGGGGGTAGTTGGGGAGGGGAGATAGTTGGGGAGGGGGGATAGTTGGGGAGGAGGGATAGTTGGGGGAGGGGTGGGTAGTTGGGGGAGGGGTGGGTAGTTGGGGGAGGGGGTTAGTTGGGGCAGGGGGGTTAGTTGGGGCAGGGGGATAGTTGGGGAGGGGTGGGGAGTTGGGGGAAGGGGGGGAGGCTAGCTGAAGAAGAGGATAAGGCTAGGTTGGAGATAGATAGAGGCTAGGTGGGGGAAGGGGAAGATCAGGTGACGACTAGGTAGGGGTAGGTTAGGTGAGGACTAGGTAGGGGTAGGTTAGGCGAGGACTAGGTAGGGGTAGTAGGTTAGGTGAGGACTAGGTAGGGGTAGGTTAGGCGAGGACTAGGTGTGAAGAGAGCTATGCTGAGAAATTGCCCCAGTGGTAGGTGATAAAATATTCCAGTTAACAGAAAACGACAAATGAGACAAGGGGTAACTAATCTAAACTGTGTTGGGGGCAGTAAGACCCCCCCCCCCTCCCATCCCTCCAAGTGAACTACAAGCGACTCCTCCTACAAGCCAACGATAATTGCATTTGATAGACTCCTCTTATTAGAATAATGCACCAGGATAATTAGAGCTACGATTATTCAAAAAAAAAAATCACAATTCTTAATATCAAAGTCAGGTCATGTTGTAGAATATCTTCTCTACATCATCATTATCATCACCATCATCCTCATCATCACCATCTTCCCTCATCACCATTATTACTTTACCCACCACTATATATAGATCTCAAATCTGTCTGTCTGTCTGTCTCTTCTTTCCCCACAAATCACCCTATTAACGCGGTAATTAAACTACTATGTCTCTGCAATACCGCGCCCTCCAAGACACCCCCCCCCTATACATTTTCCTGCCTTAAGCTGTCCACTTATGTCTTAACTCACCACTTAGTACATGAGTCACACGGTTTTACGATATATATATATATATATATATATATATATATATATATATATATTATATATATATATATATATATATATATATATTGTGAACAAGCAGGCAAATTACAAGCCGTCTGTAACCTCATATTAAAGTGTTTTTCTATGTATTCAACCATAACCAACCGAGAATACCTGCTGTAACTTGCCTGTACCACCTGGTATCTATCTGACCACACGCACACACACACACACACACACACACACACACACACACACACACACACACACTTTGTATTTTCTCTTCTGTAATCTGTTTGTGGTTGTGGTACACCACAGGCTGTAACTACAAGGAACATCTGGTACGAGCATCCCTCTGCCTCTTGGTCCATGTTAGAACCCAGGACACATAAAAATCCAACATAAACAACGCGATATAGCATGTGGTCCAGCCCTTCCTCCCTCCAGCCCTCCTAGACCTCCCTCCAACCCTCCTAGACCTCCCTCTAGCCCGCCCAGCCCTATCTCCAGGCCTCCTAACCCTACCTCCAGCCCTCCCAGCCTTACCTCCAATCCTTCTAGCCCTCTCTCTAGCCCTCCTAGCCCACTCTCCAGCCCCCCACCCTGCATAATGCCCAGCCCTTAAAGCCGACCACTTCAAGCCCCCTAAAACACCAACACTGTAGACGGAGAGCGAGTGAAAATCATTCGTCTGGCGTAGCATCTCCATACACACGAGAGGGAAAACGCCAGGCGGAGGTGATGAGGGGGATGTGTGGTCTTACTGCCCGGGGGGGGGGGGGGGGGGAGGGGGGGCAGGTGAGAGGATATAAGGTAATGCTAAACTCAATTGTAGTATTTTTATCATTTCGAAGTAGAACCCGTGGTGGAGGAGGAGGACAAGGGAGAGGACTAGGAAGAGGACTAGGAAGAGGATAAGGAAAAAAGGGGGAGTATAAGGAGGAAGAGAACAAAACGAAGTAAAAATTAGATTAAGAGAGAGAGAGAGACAGATATAATCCTTTACGTACACACACACACACACACACACACACACACACACACACACACACACACACACACCAAACCTTCTTCCTCCTCGTCTTCCTGTGATCTGAAGACATTAAACTGAATCAACCATCAAACGTGATTCCTAAAGCCAACCAACCAACCACATCTTGTCATAACCAACTTAAGTGTGTAATGAATATCTGTAATGGAATATTGAACTGATGATCTAGACATTGCGATTGGACATTTAACTTGAAATTGGATAGAAGCGTCAGGGTACATTGTCAGGCGAAGTTTCAATAATGCAAAGGTGATGAAAAGGTGGAGGTAGTCTTGTATACCTGAGTTTGAGAACCTTGCTAGATATATTTCCGACACATTTATACACAAATGACTGAAACAGATTCACCTTGATATATATATATTTTTTTTACGGTGTATGTTTTATTTTTACTTTGAACTTTGACCTTTAGGTGATTGATTAATGTGACTCTATACATTAATTAACCTCTTGATCTTTATAATGAGCCCTCAACATGCGATTAAATATCATTTTATTGTTCCTTAAGTGTGAGAAAACATTACACAGTGTGGAGAACGTCAGGTACATGGGAACAAGAGCAAGTGGTGGCCCAGGTGACTCATAAACCAACAGCTTTGGGTCTGGTTTAATGTTATTCTGTGTAATTTCCAACCACAGGTAAATATTTTAACCCAAACAAGAAGCGATCCCAAGCATATCAAGTGAGGTAATTTTTTGTTAATTTGCCTAATGACAGAATTACCATTACTCCCCGTTGGATAATCTTAATGTAAATAAATTAATCTGGCGTCTGGTACATTAGTTGTTATTGTGTTATTCTTGTTATGATGGCAGAGTTTTCTATATCCTGTTGAGATGATTAAAGCTAACCTAACCTAATGTAATCTAAGCTAACTTGATTGAAATTAACTCAACCCATCATTACCTGACTTAACCCAAACCTAATTCAACCTTAATTAACCTAACGTAATGTAACCTAAATCCCAACCCATTCTAATCCATACGAACTTAACCCAACCCAACCAAACTTTACCTAACTTAACCCAACCCATCCTAAACCAACACCCCGAAATAGGTGTTGTTACCCATGCGACTCAACACACCCAAACAAGTGGTAGTCTGATAAGATCAACCTTTTCACCAAGCTTCTTCTCTCGAGTTGTTCCTTAGGGTCCTCCTCCAACATCCCGTGTGAGAGAGAGAGAGAGAGAGAGAGAGAGAGAGAGAGAGAGAGAGAGAGAGAGAGAGAGAGAGAGCAACGTGCAACAGCCAGCATCACAAGTCAGGTAGAGGCTGGAAACCACACACACACACACACACACACACATTCACCTCTTGTACGTAATTATCTCCCAATTTCATTATAGATCCTGACAGTTGAAACTAACCTAAAGGTACTATAAGACTGATATTTGTTATAGAAGAAACGTTAGTAAATGCATGAAGAAATATAGGGAGGTTGGGAGGCAGTAACGGCTTGTTGACAGGTCGACTGGCATAGTGAGGACCCACCAGCCACCACCAGGGAAAACTTTTTACCTTTTTCCCCCCCTGTGAATTTTCTTCTCAAAACTCAAACTATATTTATTTTCAGTATATTCTAAAATGGCGGAAAAAAAGGGGTGGTTGGGGGGGGGATACTAACAGAAGAGACGGATATGTTAGCAGAGGAGCCAGAAATACTAACAGATTAACCGGATATACTTAATAAAATTACCGGATACACCAAAGAAAGGAGTCGAATATACCAACAGAGGAGCCAGATAGACAAAACTCACTAACCACTGTACCAGGTATAAGTGCAGCCGACTGTACAAGGTTTCTCCCAGAATGCATTGCGGTAAACAAACCAAGATGGAGTTACAGGTGAGGGCTATTACTGTACTGTATTTAATCTGGATTCTGTATTTATTACTTGTATTTTTGAATAAACTTGAGTGATTATATGAAGATTAGTTCCCCCCCCCCCCAGCATATTTCATCTGGTAATTAAACACCTTGGCGTTACCTGTGGAGGTTAGGTTAGGTTAGGTTAGGTTAGCGTAGGTTAGGTTAGGTTAGGTTAGGTTAGGTTAGCGTTAGGTTAGGTGTTAGCGTTAGGTTAGGTTAGGTTAGGGTTAGGTTAGGTTAATCTTAAGGTGAAATAAATAAGGAGCTAATCTACACATGATCCTAAACTTTGCAGTATAACTCGTAATGCAACACCATAGCATCACTACAACACCATCACAACACCATACCACCACTACAACACCATCACAACTACCACAACACCATCACAACTACCACAACACCATCAATACAACACCTTCACAACACTACCACAAGACCAGGCACCAATGCAACACCATCAATACAACACCATCACAACACCATCACACCAGCATGACCATCACAACACAACCACGATCATGTGTCAAAAGTGTTACCTGAAGTGTTACCTGAAGTGTTACCTGAAGTGTTACCTGAAGTGTTACACGGTTTCATCAAGGGACTCAGCTGATTGAATCCGTTTGTGTATCTGGTGAAATGCCATTGCAAAAGGTCACCTCACACCTCTACATACCTGACCCGAATATACGATCCAATCTTTACTCAATTCTCACAGGTAAACCGGACTACCTTACTATAGTGACCACCTACACTAAAGACCAATTGAATATAAGGTCAGAGGTCATTATAAGTAATCTCTTTGACCTCCACAAAATTGACCTGTACCTGATGATATCTTACGGGTCTTCCTTCCCCCAGCGACCAAACTTCCCCCAGCGACCAAACTTCCCCCAGCGACCAAACTTCCCCCAGCGACCAAACTTCCCCCAGCGACCAAACTTCCCCCAGCGACCAAACTTCCCCCAGCGACCAAACTTCCCCCAGCGACCAAACTTCCCCCAGCGACCAAACTTCCCCCAGCGACCAAACTTCCCCCAGCGACCAAACTTCCCCCAGCGACCAAACTTCCCCCAGCGACAAACCCCAGCACAAACTTCCCCCAGCGACCAAACTTCCTCCAGCGACCAAACTTCCCCCAGCGACCAAACTTCCCCCAGCGACCAAACTTCCCCCAGCGAACAAACTTCCCCCAGCGGCCAAACTTCCCCCAGCGACCAAACTTCCCCCAGCGGCCAAACTTCCCCCAGCGACCAAACTTCCCCCAGCGGCTACTAATGCGACAATATTAAGAATTCATCCCGTCTCTGTCTGTCTGTCTGTTAATTCACTAAGCTGATCTGGTAGACTGTGTGCCTGTTAATCTATATTCTGTTCTTAAGCCAAACACTCGCGTATTGTACACACAAGGAACTGACAGAATTAATTTTCTCTCTCTCTCTCTCTCTCTCTCTCTCTCTCTCTCTCACCTCTCCCTCCCTCCCTCCCTCACCCCTCTCTCTCTCACACACACCTCCCTCCCTCTCTCCCTCTCTCCCTCACCCCCTTCTCTCTCTCTCTCTCTCATATCTCACTGCGAGACACAAGATTCACCCCCATCTCCAACTCGTGATCTTAATTGACTTTCAGATTCTCTCGCTATTATATTTTTTTTGGCGTGTTTTCAATTCCCTTTAGTAATCCTGAGAGCTGATTGGCTATGTCCCCCTCCGGGTTTTGATCTCTGATTGGCTGTCTGTTGTCAACGATCTTTGTGGTGACGTTTCGTGGTAGAGTCACTTTAATGATGATGATGATGATGATGATGAGGATGGTGGTGATGATGGTGGTGGTGGTGAGGATGATGATGGTGGTGATGATGGTGGTGGTGGTGGTGATGATGGTGGTGGTGGTGGTGGTGGTGGTGGTGGTGATGATGGTGGTGGTGGTGGTGAGGATGGTGGTGATGATGATGGTGGTGGTGAGGATGGTGGTGGTGGTGGTGGTGGTGGTGATGATGGTGGTGGTGGTGGTGATGATGGTGGTGGTGGTGGTGGTGATGATGGTGGTGGTGGTGGTGAGGATGGTGGTGGTGGTGGTGGTGGTGGTGGTGATGATGATGGTGATGAGGATGGTGGTGGTGGTGATGATGGTGATGATGGTGATGGTGGTGGTGATGATGGTGGTGGTGGTGGTGATGATGATGGTGGTGGTGGTGGTGGTGAGGATGGTGATGATGGTGATGGTGGTGAGGATGGTGGTGAGGTTGAGGATCAGAGAGAGAGAGAGAGAGATTAGATAGACAGATACATTTCAATTAAGTCTTACACTGACAGAGAAAATTAAGCGTAGACCGACACTGCACTCAACCACCTTCACTTCCCCAACTGTCACGTCAGGTACCCACGTATGGTGACCAGGGAGTGCCCCAGGATAGAACCAGCGAGCGCTAGGATGCAGGAAGAGGAGGAGGAAAATGAAGAGAATAGGTAGGAGAGGGAGGAGGAAGAGGACAAAGAGGAAGAGAAGGAGAAGAGGGAACACAAGGAGGAGAAGGAGGAGAAGAGGGAGGAGGAGAACTGTCATCACACGAACAAGACAATGAATAAATTAAGCTTTCTATATTGCATTTACGTGTATTTCTCAATATAAATAAGCCATTGTCAATCATAAGCTTGTGTGGATGTGTTGCCTGACAGCTTGACAGACAGACACACATTCAGAAGAAAACAAAAAACCCCAGAGCCCATTAGGTAGTAGCCTCTGAGGTTATTCAACTGACCAATCAGCAGACATGTTGGAAGTGGAGGCTACTTGGACCATTCACCGATCGTCTTTTCAGCTAACTTTTGCGTAAATTCATTTTGTGTGTGTGTGTATTGACGAAACTTCCAGTCTGTGTTTTTTGTTTTGTTTTAGTCAAGGTTCTATTAGTTTACTTCTAAAAATTCTTCATCTTCTTTGGGTTCCCATCGCTCCGACATCAACAGCACTTAATCGGTTTATTTAGACGTGTGTGGGTGTTACGTCTGGCAGTCTGAGGCGGTACGGTAACTCCGGGCCGGCGCACCAAGATATGAGTATTTCCTTTAATAATGCAATAAAAGGTAATAAATTATCGTTTATATCGGCTATAGTCATGAATTATATATTAACAGCAGGGTATACTAGTATATAACCACTAATAATAAGACAAAAAATAATAATAATAGGAAAATAACAATAATAATAATAATAAATACTACTACTACTACTAATAATAATAATAAATAATAATAATAATAAATACTACTACTACTACTAATAATAATAATAAATAATAATAATAATAATAGTAATAATAAGACAAAAAATAATAATAATAGGAAAATAACAATAATAATAATAATAAATACTACTACTACTACTACTAATAATAATAAATAATAATAATAATAATAGTAATAATAAGACAAAAAATAATAATAATAGGAAAATAACAATAATAATAATAATAAATACTACTACTACTACTACTAATAATAATAAATAATAATAATAAAACAGCAACAATAATAATAAAATACTACTACTAACAATAATAAGAACAATAATGCCAGCACTTCACGTCAACACACAATCTCACTGATCAAATTATGACGACGGACTCAATTCCCTTCATAAAGTGCACAATGACCATCACATTCCAACTCACAAACCTTTCCTCTCTTAGTTACCACAGAGACAAGGCTTTCATCCAACCCCCCCTTCTTCCCCCTTCCCCTCCCCCTCCCCCCTCCCCTCCCCTTCCCCCAGCTCTCAAATATCGTGATGGCGGTCTTAAGGCTGTCAGAGAAAGTAATTAAATAAATCCAAGCTTGTGTCTTCCTGGTAATTACAACGATCGTAATGGTTGTTAAGAGTGACATAATATTGTGGGAACGTAAAGTCGGATTCTCTGCTCCAGAACGCGACGATGACCGTGGTGGATTCTGTGTTGTGATTGGTAGATAAATATTGAGAGAAGGAAGGTGGATTTTTGTGTTCTTTAAGGTGGAAGACGGATTCTGTATTGTGATTGGTAGATAGAGTTTTGAGGAAGACGGATTATGTTTTCTGATTGGTTGATAAAAACTCAAGGAAGACATGCATGTGGTACGATGCTTCTTAAACACGTCAGCTAACTCACCCTATTTTACGACTCAATAAATGTTGTTTTACTGCCACATTTATCCCGGTATTGCCTCTCCCCGTGTATGTATTATCAAACAATATGAATTAATTACACATTCATTCCTGTAGGAGTTCCATTATTGCGTAGAGATTAATAAAGCGACTTAATTGTATCGAACCTAACCTGAACTTACCTGGCCTGGTCTGACGTAACCTGACCTAGCATAATTTAATCTGACCTGACCTAATCTAAACTAACCAAACCTAACAAACCAAACCTAACCAAACCTGACCTGACCTAAACTAACGTGTTTAGTACTTGGCTCAGCACTTGGACCATTATTATTTATTATATACATAAACGACATAGATATCGGCATAGACAGCAACATAAGTAAATTTGCTGATGACACTAAAATAGGACGTGTTATTAAATCTGACGAGGGCTTTGCAAAACTACAGGAAGATCTAAACAAATTTTTCGAATGGTCTGAAAAATGGCAGATGAAATTCAATGTGGACAAATGTAAAGTACTCGGTATAGGAGATGTAAACAGGGAAACCAGTTACCAGATGAACAACGATGTTATTGAGAAATCCGACTGCGAGAAAGATTTAGGAGTAATGATAAGTAGGAACCTTAAGCCAAGTAAACAATGTGTTTTTGCTCGTAACAAGGCTAATAAAGTACTTGGGTTCATACAAAGGAGTGTCAGTTACAAGACTAGCGAGGTCATCCTAAAACTATATCTTGCGTTTGTGAGACCTCACTGGATTACGCAGTTCAGTTCTGGTCACCGTACTACAGAATGGATATAGAATCATTGGAAAAAAATCAGAGGAGAATGACAAGACTAATCCTTGGCATTAGGAACCTTGAGTACAGAGACAGGTTAAAGCATCTTAATTTGCACTCCCTCGAGAGACGTACAGTGAGGGGCGACCTGATAGAGGTGTATAAATGGAAGGCAGGGCTAAACAAAGGGGACATTACAAAGGTACTCAAACTATCCAACCAGGAGCGAACTCGTAACAATGGTTTTAAATTAGACAAATTTAGATTTAGGCGCGAAATAGGTAAACACTGGTTTGGAAATAGAGTAGTGGACGAGTGAAACAAGTTACCAAATATCATCATTAACTCGAATACGCTGGATAGCTTCAAACATAGGTTGGATGCATATATGAGCAATAGGGGTTGGGTGTTAATGGGACTGCCCAGTATGGGCCAATAGGCCCGCTGAATTTTCCTCCATTCTTATGTTCTTAACCAAACCAAACCTGACCTAACCCCACCCGACTTAACCTAACCTAACCAAACCTAACTTAACCAAGGAACAAAATAATAACATTCAATCTATTAAAAAAATATTTTATCAAAACAAAAACTAAATATCCCCCACATTCATTCTCAATAAGTCTCCCCTTATAGAAAACGGAAAGAATAAAGAGGGAGGGAGGGAGAACTTCAAAAAAAAATAAACCCAGCATTATATATTAAACAATTCACCTCTTGACCTTTTACCAATGTGGCCTTGAAACACCTGAAACACCTGTGCTATTATATGTCAGTATCTGTGTTATGTAGACGTTTTAATGGTGCTTATGAGAAAATACAAAACAATCCAATACGAATAAATAAAAAACAAACAAAAAATAAGAAAAACAAAATTTATACAAACACACACACATAGGTAAATATTAATACAACTATGACAACTAAATACAGAGGGATTACCTGGTGATGATTAGTCACCCTCGCTAATTTTCACCTGATGATCAAACACCCTAATGCTATATGGGGGGTTGGGTTAGGTTAGGTTAGGTTAGGTTAGGCTAGGTTAGGTTAGGTTATGTTAAATTAGGTTAGCGTTATATATGGTTAGGTTAGATTAGGTTAGCATGAAATTAGATGAGAATAGGTTAACTTAGGATAGCATTAGTTTAGGTTAGCATTAGATTAGGTTTAGGTTAGGTTAAGGTTAGGTTAGGTTAGGTCAGGTTAGCATTAGATTAGGTTTAATTCGGTTAGAGTTAGGAGAGTTAATATTACGGAGCAAATCTGGGGGGGGGGGGGGGAGAAGGGAGGGGGGCTAATCTTCACGTGGTACCACCCTGAGACCTGACACCACTAGGAGAGCTGAAACACAATAATGAACTTGGTGAATATTGGTATAACTTATCTAAGATCAATAATGTATTTCAAGAGAGTTATATCAGAGGGTTCAGAAGTTGGTATGGTACTGTGTGTGTGTATGTTTATATCCGCTCATGTGTGTGTGTGGGTGTGTGTGTGTATGTGGGTGTGTGTGTGTGTGTGTGTGTGTGGGTGTGGGTGTATGTGTGTGTGTGTGTGTGTGTGTGTGTGTGTGTGTGTGGGTGTGTGTGTGTGTGTGTGTGTATGTGGGTGTGTGTATGTGGGTGTGTATGTGTGTGGGTGTGTGTGTGTGTGTGTGTATGTGGGTGTGTGTGTGTGTGGGTATGTGTGTGTGTGTGTATGTGGGTGTGGGTGTGTGTATGTGGGTGTGTGTGTGTGTGTGTGTGTGTATGAAAGCAAAAGAGAGAGGGGGGGAGGCGACGAGCTTAAGGACTTTATATCAAGAGACTGCCGGGTGAAAGGCTTTCAGAGAGAGAGAGAGAGAGAGAGAGAGAGAGAGAGAGAGAGAGAGAGAGAGAGAGAGAGAGAGTTATTTTAGCCCAGGAAAAGCTTTAGGGGGAAGAACCGCCGAGTGGAGGATGGCGAGGCGAGGCGACACACACTGGACACACGGCAGAGGTTAAGGGCGGGGGGAGGAGGGGAGGAGGGGAGGGGAGGGGGATGGTGGTGGTGGGGGAGGTTGATGGGGCAGAGGGTAGGGAGGTTGTGGTTAGGGGAAAGGAAGGGGTTGGTAGGAAGGAGAGAAGGGAGGGAAGGAGGGAAGGAAGGAAGGAAGGAAGGAAGGAAGGAAGAAGGAAGGAAAGGCAGGGAAGAAAGTAGGGGAGGATAGATATTACTCCGTTTTGGAGGGAGAAGCAAGGGAGGGAAAGAAGGAAGAAAAGGGAGAGGGAAGGAGGGAGAACAGGTGTTAATGAGACCCACAGGTGTAACTCAACCAGGTGTAAACAGTTGTCCCGTCGCCCCTCACCTGCACTAAAGCAAGACTTAATTACGTATACGTATAAGGTAGCTAAATGGAATCACCTGAAGATTAGCCACCCAAACGCTACCTGGGGCGGGTTAGGTTAGGGTTAGGGTTAGGTTAGGGTTAGGTTAGGGTTAGGTTAGGTTAGGTTAGGTTGGGTTAGGTTAGCTTAGAGTTGATTAGGTTTGGTTTGGTTTGGTTAAATTAAGTCAAGGTTAGGTTAGGTTAGGTCAGGTTATATTAGGCTAGGTTAGGTTAGATTAAAATATATTCGATCAAATTATTATATTAAATCACCAGGTAAAATAAAACTAGGGTGCCAAATCTTCAGGTAAACCCCTCCAAAAAAAAAAATATTAAGTTCATTTACATATTCATTAACTGTCTAAAGCAGCCATCCCCACAGGTGTACCTACAAAGACCATTTACCTCTTCCCTCTTAGACGAAATAGCAGCCTTTAGGGACATTTTGAAAGACCTTAGTTATTTTTACCTCCTGGGCCCCAACATCATTCTCGGTGTCAAGAGAGGGAAGAGAGGGAGGAGAGGGAGGGGGTGGGAGAGGGAGAGAGGGGGGATGGGCGAGGGAAGAGAGGGAGGAGAGGGGGGAGGATGGAAGAGGGAAGAGAGGGAGGAGAGGGAGGGGGGTGGGAGAGGGAAGAGAGGGAGGAGAGGGAGGGGGGCGGGAGAGGGAGAGAGGGGGGGGGATGGGAGAGGGAAGAGAGGGAGGAGAGGGTGGGGTGAGGTAGTGAGGGAGAGGGGGATAGGAGAGGGAAGGGGGATGGGAGAGGGAAGGGGGAAGGGAGAGGGAAGGGCTAAAGGGGAGAGTGAGGGAGGGAAAGGTAGGGGGTGGGAGGGTGAGGAGAATAAGGGAGAGGTGATAGGAAGGAAAGAGGAAGGGATAAGAGGTAAGGGAAGGGGGAGGAAGGGGGGGGGAGAGGATAAGGGAATAGATGTGGATATAGGAAGGGAGAGGATAGGAGGAAGTGAAGAATGATGGAAGAGGAAGGAAGGTGGGTAGGGATTTCTCTCTCTCTCTCTCTCTCTCTCTCTCTCTCTCTCTCTCTCTCTCTCTCTCTTTCTCTTCAACATCAAACTCCCTTCAATCCAGCCTCCTCCTCCTCCTCCTTATCGTCTTCCTCTCCTCCTCCTATTCCGTGTCGTATCTGCATCCTCTGTCTGCCAATGTGCGTCAGTCACTATCTATCTCTCTCTCTCTCTCTCTCTCTCTTTCCTTATGACTGTCTCTTTCTGTCTGTCTGTCTGTCTGTCTCTTCTCTCTCGTCTCTCTCCGTCTCTCTCTCACACACACACACACACACACACACGTACGTAAATATTTTGTGGGTCAATTCTCGTAAGTTTCTTTAAGATCAACAGAAACTTATCGAGTCTTTGAGAGGTTCCTTGAAGCTTATTCTATACGCCGCTCACATTCCTTTCCCACGCCTCTATTAAGCTTTCTTGCGCCTCTTATTAAGCTTACTACGCCACTATGAAGCTCTCGTGTGTCACCATTAAGCTTACTACGCCACTATTAAGCTTTCTGGTGTTACTGTTAAGCTTACTACGCCACTATTAAGCTTTCTTGTGTCACCATTAAGCTTACTACGCCACTATTAAGCGTTCTTGTGTTACTGTTAAGCTTACTACGCCACTATTAAACGTTCTTGTGTTACTGTTAAGCTTACTACGCCTCTATTAAGCTTTCCTGCAGCGTCTTTCTTTTGGCTTTCCCACGCTATTAAGTTCTCCCACGGCTTTATCAAGCTTACTAATTTTCTATTAAGCTCTCAACACCACTCACCCTCCCACCCACGCCACTTTCAAACCCTCCGACACCACCCACACGCCCTCCCACGCCACCCACACCACACCCCCTCCGACACCACCCACACGCCCTCCCACGCCACCCACACGCCCACGCCACCCACACGCCCACCCACACCACCCACACGCCCTCCGACACCACCCACACGCCCTCCCACGCCAGGTCATAAAATTTTTCATTACCTCGTCACTTGACACACACAAACTGATACACACACACACATACACACACACACACAGACATAGATAACACGGTTTCCTATATACCTGTACACATATTAGAGGTAAGGTGCCCAAAATCCGGTAATGTGACCCAAATCTGGAAATCTGTTCTCAACTACACAACCTGGATTTAAAACGTAGGGGGGGGGGGGGGGAGATTAGGTGAGCTTTTGTGTCCCAGCTTTAATATAACAAACAGTGAGATAGTATCAGCTTTGTACCCCAGCTTAAGGGTAGCAAGTCGTAATATACGTGCTCACATAAGCTTAACGGGAGACAGTTGATGGAGGAAAATGCTTGAGAATAAAACTTTAAGCTGAAGTGAACCAGTTAAGATACGGTCACACATCTCCAGTTAGGAGGAGGAGGAGGAAGAAGAGGAGGGGGAGGAGGAGGAGGAGGAGGAGGGGGAGGAGGAGGAAGAGCAGGAAGTGGAGGAGGAGGAGGAAGAAGAAGAGGGAAGAGCAGGAGGAGGAGGAAAAGGAGAAGGAGAAAGGAGAGGAAAAGATTATATATTAATTCAGAAAACATCTTAACAACTAAAGCAAGGAAACAAGCAATCAAAGAAATAAACAAGCAAGGATATAAACAACCAAGGAAATAAACAACCAAGGAAAAAACAAACAAGGAAACAAGCAAACAATTAAACAAACAAGGAAAGACGACTTGTTTTAATACCTCATCACTAATTACAAGAACAAAAAAATAAAAAAATATAAAAAATATCCACGGAAATAATATCAAGATAAAATTATTCACAATATTTACGAATCGAAAAACAATAATAAAAAAAAATGACTAACTTTCATTTCCCAACCTTCCTTTTCCATTTTGAAACGCCCTTCCACCTTCCTCACCCACATCCACGCCCACCCGCCCACCCTCAAGAAACACCGATATTTTGGACTATAGATATACGAAAGACAACCTCCTCTCTAGCTAAAGACAGAACAAATATTTGAGAGAGGCAAAAGGCGAGGCACGGAGAGAGGTGTTTCTTGATATGCACAGCTGCGTTTCTTTGGTAAAATACCTCACATTTTACGGCGCCTTCATAAAACTGTGCCGGGGCCTCCAGGTTGGTGGTCGACTTTACCCACCCAAACCTAACCTAACCTAACCTAACCCCACTCCAGTCCACCCCACCCAACCTAACCTAACCTAACCCCACTCCAGTCCACCCCACCCAACCTAACCTAACCTAACCCCACTCCAGTCCACCCCAACCTAACCTAACCTAACCTAACCCCACTCCAGTCCACACCCAACCTAACCTAACCTAACCCCACTCCAGTCCACCCCAAGCCTGCCTCTCTCTCTCTCTCTCTCTCTCTCTCTCTCTCTCTCTCGTAGTAGCGGCAACCACACCAAGAAGGAAGGCAGGACAGGAACTAGCGTGGAATATGGTAAGAGAAGAGACGAGAGAAAACAATGGATAAAGAGAGATGCCGAAGAGGGAGAAGAGAGGAGGAGGAAGAAGGGTAGGAAGGGAAATAGAATGAAAATTGGATAAGAGGAGGAAGAGAAAGAGGAGAAGAAGAAGCAGCAGGGAATAATAAATGGTATGAGAGAGGGCGCAGAAGAAGAACAGGAAGAGGCGAAGGAGAAACAAGAGAATAACATGGATGACGGAGATGGAGCAGAGAGGGAGAAGGAGGGAGAAGGAAGGAGGGAGGGAGGGAGGGACAGAGAGAGAGAGAGAGAGAGAGAGAGAGAGAGAGAGAGAGAGAGAGAACTTCGCCACGGGGAGGAGGAGGAGGAGGAAGGAAGGGAGGGGGAAGAGGAAGTTGTGAGTTTCAACTTGAAAGAAAGAGAATATTGTTGTGGTTTAGAATCCGCAAGGAGGAGGAAGAGCAGGTGATATATGGAGGAGGAGGAGGAGGAGGTGGTGGTGGTGGTTTATGCAGGAGGAGGAGGAGGAAGAGGAGGTAATCTAGTCCAACCTTACCTTCTCTCCCCTCCTCGCCTCTCCTCTCCCCTCTCCTCCCCTCTCCTCTCTCCTCCCCTCGCCTCTCTCCTCCCTTCTCTCCTCTCCTCTCCTCCCCTCCCCTCTCCTCTCCCCTCTCTTCCCCTCTCTCTCCTCTCCTCTCCCCTCTCTCCTCCCCTCCCCCTCCTCCTCCTTCCTCCACTCCTCTCTCTCCGTATCACACGTTCATCATCTTCAAGGCGTTACAGCGACAGAAACATCAAGACTCGCCTTTCTTTTTACATTCGTCTCTCCTTAAAGAAAACGGGAAAAAAAACGAAAAAAAAACATATACCTAAACATACACACACACCTGAATAGTCACACAAACACACCTACTGAACAAACACACATATGTAAACATCAACAAACACCGGAATTGTCACACACACACACACACACACACACACACACACACACCTACCTAAAAATCAACACAGACAGACAGACACGTCAATACTAAACACCCAGCCACACCCAGCCACACCCAGCAACATGAGACAACACCCAGCCACACCCAGCCACATCAGACAACACCCAGCCACACCCAGCCACATCAGACAACACCCAGCCACACCCAGCCACATCAGACAACACCCAGCCACACTCAGCCACACCCAGCCACACTCAGCAACACTCAGCAACACCCAGCCACACCCAGCCACACCCAGCCACACTCAGCCACACTCAGCAACACCCAGCCACACCCAGCCACACTCAGCCACACCCAGCCACACTCAGCCACACCCAGCCACACTCAGCAACACCCAGCCACACCCAGCCACATCAGACAACACCCAGCCACACTCAGCCACACTCAGCAACACTCAGCAACACCCAGCCACACCCAGCCACATCAGACAACACCCAGCCACACCCAGCCACATCAGACAACACCCAGCCACACCCAGCCACACCCAGCCACACTCAGCAACACCCAGCCACACCCAGCCACATCAGACAACACCCAGCCACACCCAGCCACATCAGACAACACCCAGCCACACTCAGCCACACTCAGCAACACCCAGCCACACCCAGCCACACTCAGCCACACTCAGCCACACTCAGCAACACCCAGCCACACCAACATGAATAATAAACAGTCAACAGACACACTACACACTCGTTCTTTAATATGGAAACAACAAATATGTAAAACGGTACAAAAAACGGCAGTAGTGGGGGTGTGGGGGGTGGGGGTGGGGGTGTGGGGTGTGGGGGGGTGGGGTGTGGGGGGTGGGGGTGTGGGGTGGGGGTGTGGGGGTGTGGTGGGGGTGTGGGGGGTGGGGTGGGGGGGGGTGGGGTGTGGGGTGGGGGTGGGGTGTGGGGGTGGGGGTGTGGGGTGGGGGTGTGGGGGGGTGTGGGGGTGTGGGGGTGGGGTGTGGGGGTGGGGTGTGGGGGGTGGTGGGGGTGTGGGGGTGTGGGGGTGTGGGGGTGGGGGTGTGGGGTGGGAGTGTGGGGGGTGGGGGTGTGGGGGTGGGGTGTGGGGGGTGGGGTGTGGGGGGGGGGTGGGGGTGGGGGGTGGGGGTGTGGGGGTGGGGTGTGGGGGGTGGGGGTGGGGTGTGGGGGGTGGGAGGTGGTGGGGTGGGGGGTGGGGGTGGGGGTGTGGGGGTGGGGGGGTGTGGTGGGGTGTGGGGGTGGGAGGGCGGGGGGGGGTGGGGGTGTGGGTGGGTGGGGGTGTGGGGGTGTGGTGGGGTGTGGGGGTGGGGGGGTGTGGGGGTGTGGGGGGTGGGGTGTGGGGGTGGGGGGTGGGGGGGTGTGGGGGTGGGGGGGTGGGGTGTGGGGGTGGGTGGTGGGGGTGTGAAGGGAGGATAGAAATGATGGAGAAATATCCACGCGTATGAGGGCATGAGGATGAGCTGATTGGTCGGTGTTGTCTGTCGTGTCAGCTGTTGATTGGCCGTTACACTATTAGGTTAGGTTAGGTTAGGTTAAGTAAGTTAAGCTAAGGGAAAGTTAGCTTCAAGTACAAGTTAAGCTTATTAGTTTTACATAACCTCTGACCTTAAGCTGTTAATAGTGTGAGAGACACCCTGGCCTCTAATGGCTTAGTACAAGACAGACAGACAGACAGACAGACAGACAGACAGACAGATCAATTAAGAGACAGACAGACAGACAGATCAATTAACAGACAGACAGACAGACAGACAGACAGATCAATTAACAGACAGACAGACAGACAGACAGACAGATCAATTAACAGACACAGACAATCAGACAGATCAATTAACAGACACAGACAGACAGACAGACAAACAAATTGACTGATAAACAAGACAGTCAGGTCCCTAAGTAAGGCCGTTAATGGATGTGGTTAGGAGAGAGAGAGAGAGAGAGAGAGAGAGAGAGAGAGAGAGAGAGAGAGAGAGAGAGACTGAGTGAGAGACAGAGAGAGAGACACGAGAAACCAACTGACTAACGTTCAGAGAGAGGAGAGAGAGATAAACAGACAGACAGACAGACAGATAGACAGACAGATAGATAGACAGACAGACAGACAGACAAACAAACAAAATCCACCAATGAAAAAAAAAAAAATAAAAAATAAACACAAAATAAATTCGTTCACCATTAAAAAAAAATAAAAAATAAAAATAAAATAATAATTGAATATAAAGTCACCGAGACCCACAGAAAGTTAATGGTCCGTATGTAAGTATGTCTAGGGGGCCGAGGAGGATGGTAGGGGAATGATATAGGTCAATGATGTGCCAGTCTGACCTTGACCCTGGTACTGTTAACGGTGAAGAGGGAGGGGGGGAGGGGGAGAAGAATGGGGAGGGAGAAGAAGAGAGAGGGGGAGAAGAAGGGAGAGGAGGAGGGAGGTGAAGGAAGAGGGGGAGAAGAAGGAAGGGGGGGGGGGAGAAAGGGGAGGGGGCGGTGTACTAAACAGCAGTAAACAAGGAAAACAAGAGTAAACAGGTCAGGTCAGGTCAGGACGGCAGTCAGAGGTCAGGTTAGATGTGAAAAATGGAAAAGTTGGAAGTTACAGAGAGTTAATGACCCGCAACAACACACACACACATACACACACACACACACACACACACACACACACACACACTATAGGAATGTTATTACGATAGGAGGGAAGGGAGGGAAAGGAGGGAAGAGGGGAGGGAAAGGAGGGGGAGGAGGAGGAGGGGGAGGAGGAGGAGGGGAAGAGGAGGAAGGGAAGAGGAGGGAGGGAAGAGGAGGGGGGGGAAGAGGAGGGGGGGAAGAGGAGGGAGGGGGGGGAAGTATAGGAATTATAGGGTAGGAAGATCACCAACATAGTCACCAACATAGTCACCAACATACAGCTGTAGAGCCACCAACATAGTCATCAACACGGAGTCACCAACAAATCACCATCATAGTCACCAGCAATCACCAACAGTATGGTATAGAATTCCTGTATGTGTGACAACGTGAACACTAAATATAAACTCTTTCTTTTTTTACACACACACACACACACACACACACACACACACACACACACGTCTCTTGATTTTTTTTAGGCTCTGCCCGTTTGTCTGTCCCTCTACTCTACCCCCTGTCTGTCTCTGTCTCTCTGTCTCTTTCTCTCTCCTTCCTTTATTCTATACCTCCTATCTCCCGTCTATCGAATATAACCCAATTTTGGACTTTGCTGACAACTACTACCTTTATTTTTATGACACACGAAAGGGCAAAACACCGTGTTGCCTTTCCATGTCTCGGTCACCATATTGCCAAGCAGTCGAGAGTGGCAACATCCTGGAACAAGACACATTTTTCTCCTGTAAAAAGCCTCTGGAAGGGAATTTCCTTGTTATTGCCTCTAAGGAAAAACGGAGGAGGAGAAAAGATGGGGGAAAAAAATCTGGAGTTTAGGGAAAAAATCTGGGGGTTAGGGAAAAAATCTGGGGGTTATGGAAAATAATCTGAGGGTTAGGGAAAAAAATCTGGGGGGTTAGGGAAAAAATCTGGGGGGTTAGGGAAAAAATCTGGAGGTTAGGGGAAAAATGGACTCAATTACGATTTGAGGATAGTGAAGAGATTTAAGATAAGAGAAATTACATTAGTGACAAAAAATACTTAAAATACACTGCTTTTTACTTTAGAATTTCAAGACAGCAAAAAGTTACTTAAAACATACATGGGATAATTTTTTGGGGCGTAACTTCCAGTCCAGCAGGAAACTAACGATATAAAGTTGAAGAACCTAAAAACCGAATAGAATTTATTGTCGCACTTTCTTGTCCCGGACGGTGTTGTGGCGGTGGGCTCGGGGGGTAGGGAGTGGGGGGAGGGGGTAGGGGGGGGGGTGAGAGTACACATCACTTACACGGATTTTTTTTTTTTTTTTTTTACGGGACTAGACCACAAGGGCACTGGTGAATGACCCACATCAGGGCCTGGAGGCGAAAATTTAATAATAATAATAATAATAATAACAATAATAATAATAATAATAATAATGATAATGATAATAATAATGATAATAATAAACCTTTAATATAAAAAATAATAAAAAATACAGTGAGAAATGATATATGTTTGTTGTGTTGTCAAAAAAAGAGAAACAATTGAGACCCTGCAATTGTGTGTAAATGAGGCAGAAAGTCAGATCAGCAACCTGGGACTTGGTCACAATTTTCGTGATGCCATATGGCAGCAGGGTCTACCATTAGACAACACATTATGCTTCCAACATCTTCCCAGGCGGTAGGACCTCCCTGTTTGGTAGCTGCTAAAGTTTACGGAAGTTTACTGGAGTTTAGTGAAGTTTATGAAAGTTTACAGAAGTTTACTTAAGCTTACTGTAGTTTACGGAAGCTTACTGATGTTTAGTGAAGTTTATGCAAATATGAAGAACAACAACAAGAACAATAAGAAGAACAACAACAACAAACCTATAATAATACTAGTAGTGACAATAACAACAATAACAACCCTACAACAATCCACAAATACAGTACTACACAATCCCCTCACTACCTGCCAGTCACCCCATCCAACCTTTACCTAATCACCATACCTGTACACCAAGATCCTCGTGTGGTGTAGTCAAGCGATCACCAGGAGAGAGAGAGAGAGAGAGAGAGAGAGAGAGAGAGAGAGAGAGAGAGAGAGAGAGAGAGAGAGAGAGAAAAACATCATAATCTCGTGTACATTAAATAATCCAGTGTGGGTTTAGGGTAATGAATAATTTTATAACACACACACACACACACACACACACACAGAGACCTTTACCTTTGCTGTGTTTATTTTTGGTCACTGTAGTTGTATGGAGAGAAGGAAGACAGGGAAGTGGGAAGGTAGGTAAGGAGGGAATGACGGAGGGAGGGAAGTAGGGAGATAGGGAAGGAAGGAAGAAAGGAAGGAGGGAAAATATGGATGGATGGATGGAAGGAAGGAAGGAAGGAAGGAATCAATGACGACGATATAAATGATTTTCTTGACAATATACAAAGTGGTCTTAAAGTCCCTGTAAATAAATTATCCGAACTGTTCCTTCCTATACCTTAGTACTGTTAATTACCACATGTGCCCAGCGACTTTTCGATCACCTCTGACCTTACATGACCTGGTGACCTTGAATTTTAACCCCTTGACCCCACATGACCTATTTACCTTTATATTTGACCTTAAATGACCTGGTGACCTTTATATTTGACCTTACATGACCTGGTGACCTTTATATTTGACCTTACATGACCTAGTGACCTTTATCTTTGACCTTACATGACCTAGATCTTTAACCCCCTTGACCCCACATGACCTAATGACCTTTGACCTCTGACCTTCATAAAAGTAATCAGTTTGTGCACTGTATAGGAGGTAAAGGTTAGGTCAACAGCATTACCGATTCATGAAGCGGTGTGTGTAGAATGGCTGGAGGGAGGGAGGGGGGATAGGGGAGGGAGGGGGGAAAGGGGAGGGAGGGAGATGGAGGAAAGGAGGGAGGGAGGGAGTCGGCCATTAGGGCAGTACAAACAAACAAACAAACAAACACAGTCACCAGGGTAGTAGAAACACACAAAAACAGTCACCAGAAGAGGACAAACACAAACAAACAAACAAACACAGTCACCAGGGCAGTACAAGTTACAGTCTCATTTTCCACACAATTTAATACTATTAGACCAGAGTTTTGTTGCTGTCCCAAGTTGTGCTACTTAATGCTACTTATGTTACTTACACTGTTACTTGTCTGATGTTACTTAGACTACGACTTACACTGCTTCTTGTATGATGTTACTTACACTACTACTTGTGTGATGTTACACTACTACTTGTGTGATGTTACACTGTTACTTACGTGATGTTACACTACTACGTATGTGATGTTACAGTATATTGTAATTTAAACTGCTACTTAAGTGAGGTTACTTAAACTACAAAAGTGACATTGCTTACAGTGCGAAAGACTAATAAGAAAAGTGGAGGCTTATGGCATTGGAGGAGATATTCTAAAATGGATCAGTGCGTGGTTACAGGACAGGAAACAGTGAGTAAGCATTAACGGCACTAAATCCCATTGGAGTAGCGTCACTAGTGGAGTACCCCAAGGCTTAGTACTTGGACCATTATTATTTATTAGATACATAAACGACATAGATATCGGCGTAGATAACAACATTAGTAAATTTGCTGATGACAATAAAATAGGACGTGTAATTAAATCTGACGAGGACTCCGCAAAACTACAGGAAGATCTAAAGAAAAATTTCGAATGGTTTGAAAAATGGCAGATGAAATTCAGTGTGGACAAATGTAAAGTATTTAGTCTAGGAGACGTAAAAAGGGAAACCAGATATCAGATGAACAACGATGTTATATAGAAATCCGAATGTGGGAAAGATTTAGGAGTAATGATAAGTACGAATCTAAAGCCAAGTAAACAATGTGTATTTGCTCGAAACAAAGCTAATAAAGTACTTGGGTTCATACAAAGGAGTGTTAGTTACAAGACTAGAGAGGTCATCCTAAAACTATATCTTGCTCTTGTGAGACCTCACTTGGATTACGCAGTTCAGTTCTGGTCACCGTACTCCAGAATGGATATAGAATCCCCCGAAAGAATTCAGAGGAGAATGACAAGACTAATCCCAGGCATTAGGAACCTTGAGTACAGGGACAGGTTAAAGCATCTTAATTTGCACTCACTCGAGAGACGTAGAGCGAGGGGCGACCTGATAGAGGTGTATAAGTGGAAGTCAGGGCTAAACAAAGGGGACATTACAAAGGTACTCAAACTATCCAACCAGGAGCAAACTCGTAACAATGGTTTTAAATTAGACAAATTAAGATTTAGGCGCGAAATAGGTAAACATTGGTTTGGAAATAGAGTAGTGGATGCGTGGAACAATACCAAATATCATCATTAACTCGAATACGCTGGATAGCTTCAAACATAGGTTGGATGCTCATATGAGCAATAGGGGTTGGGTGTAAACGGGACTGTCCAGTATGGGCCAATAGGCCCGCTGCAGTTTCCTCCATTCTTTTGTTCTTATGTTATTATTATTATGATTATTATTGTATAATTTTTGTGTAAATCAACGTGGATGAGGAGGAAGAAGAGGAATAGAAAGAAGAGGAGGAGAAAGAGGAAGAGAGGCTCACCAGCTGTCTAAAGAAGCAAGATCCATATTTGTGTAAATAGTCTTTCTCCCTTTCATCTCTCGCTCACTTTTCACACCACTACAATACACCACCATATACTGTACACAAGGCAGAGAGAGAGAGAGAGAGAGAGAGAGAGAGAGAGAGAGAGAGAGAGAGAGAGAGAGAGAGAGAGAGAGATTATCAAACAAAATCCAGTAATCCCAACTCGTAACTCAGGGTGTCAAAGAACGTGCTAGCCCACCGAGGACAGAGGAGTAGGAGGAGGAGGGTGACTCTTCATCTGATCACCTGCCTAATTACCTACCTTAATTACTTAGCCTAATTACCTGCCTAATTAACCTAATGACGATGAATTTTGACACCCTGACGTATCTAATGGGTCAGGTCACGAAAGGTCACGAATCTCTTAGCATACATTTGACGACCATAACTACGACCATACCTGATAAACACCTGACAACCATAACTACGACCTTACCTGACAAACACCTGACAACCATAACTACGACCTTACCTGACAAACACCTGACAACCATAACCACGACTTTACCTGACAACCATAACCACGACCTTACCTGGCAAACACCTGTCAACCATAACCACGACCTAACCTGACAAACACCTGTCAACCATAACCACGACTTTACCTGGCAACCATAAACACGACCTTACCTGGTAAACACCTGTCAACCATAACCACGACTTTACCCGTCAACCATAACCACGACCTTACCTGGCAAACACCTGTCAACCATAACCACGACCTAACCTGACAAACACCTGTCAACCATAACCACGACCTAACCTGACAAACACCTGTCAACCATAACCACGACCTAACCTGACAAACACCTGTCAACCATAACCACGACCTAACCTGACAAACACCTGTCAACCATAACCACGACTTTACCTGGCAACCATAAACACGACCTTACCTGGTAAACACCTGACAACCATAACCACGACCTTACCTGACAAACACCTGTCAACCATAACCACGACTTTACCTGACAACCATAATCACGACCTTACCTGGTGAACACCTGACAACCATAACCACGACCTTACCTGGCAAACACCTGTCAACCATAACCACGACCTAACCTGACAAACACCTGTCAACCATAACCACGACCTAACCTGACAAACACCTGTCAACCATAACCACGACCTAACCTGACAAACACCTGTCAACCATAACCACGACTTTACCTGGCAACCATAAACACGACCTTACCTGGTAAACACCTGACAACCATAACCACGACCTTACCTGACAAACACCTGTCAACCATAACCACGACTTTACCTGACAACCATAATCACGACCTTACCTGGTGAACACCTGACAACCATAACCACGACCTTACCTGGCAAACACCTGTCAACCATAACCACGACCTGACATGTCTAACCACGACCTGACATGTCTAACCACGACCTCAAATGCTAAAGGCTTCTCACGTTAAAGTGTTAAGCTTGAGAGCACAAAGGCTTAAGCTGCTTTAAGCTGAGCTACCAAGATTCTCAAGGTGTCGTGGAAGGAGGAGGAGGGGCAGATGGAAGAGGACGATGGTCTCTTAGCAGGAGGTGAAGGATAATGATGATGATGATGATGATGATGATGAAGGGGAGGAAGTGAAGGAGGAAGATGATAATGATAATGAAGGAGAGGAGGAGGAGGAGGAGGAGGAGGAGGTGGTGGTGGTGGAGGAGGAGAAAATGGAGGATGATGAGGAAAAGAGGAAGAGGAAGTGGAGAGGTAAGAAGAAAAAGACGAGGATGATCAGGAAGAGGAAGAGCATTAAGAGGGTGAAGAAGAGGAAGAGTGAGAGAAAGAAGAGGAGAAGGAATAGGGGGAGGAAGAAGGATGAAGAAGAAGAGGAGGAGGAGGAGGAAGGAGAGGAGGGAGGAAGGAGAGGAAGAGGAAGAAGAGGAGGAGGAAGAAGAGGAAGGAGAGGAGGAGGACAGTAATAATCCCCCTGTAAGAGTATCCACGTCATAATCCTCCCACAGGTAACTACTTAAGCGGGTTCTACCTTAATTAGTGAACAGGTAATAAGGTTATTCTAAACTCTGCCAGGTAAAACAGAGGGTGTCAGACAGGTGGTGCGTGGATAATCTCACACACACACACACACACACACACACACGGGCATATGTAGGTGAGGAGAGAAGGAGGAAGGAAGGGAAGGAAGAGAGAGAGAGAGAGAGAGAGAGAGAGAGAGAGAGAGAGAGAGAGAGAGAGAGAGAGAGAGAGAGAGAGAGAGAGAGAAAGTTTTAACAGGGCTGAACTCATCGCTGTGTATACCAGTAAACCACACAGTCGTAGTTTACCATGACAAGGGGGGCAGGAAAGGTTTACAACAGTGTTATAGGGAGGAGGTGTATAATTCTTCTCAAATCGCTCGGAAATATCGGAATTTGGCGTAAATGGAGCAGGCGGCCATTTTTTTGTGGTACTGCGAGTTCTGGGAATATTTGTTTATATATTATTATTTTATAGCATGGTGCTGTACGATTCAGGGAGACCTACAGTGTGTGTGTGTGTGTGTGTGTCTGTGTCTCTCTCTCTGTGTGTATGTGTCTGTGTGTGTCTGTATGTGTGTGTGTCTGTGTGTGTCTGTGTGTGTTAAATGAAGGTATCTCTCACCCTCCTCGTTCTATGTAATATATTCGTACATATATACATACATAAACACATGCATACATATTGCATACAGACACAGATATGCATTTGTGTATGTGTGTAATAGTTTATATGTTTATGAGTGTGTATACATGAGTGTGTATACATGTGTGTGTATATTTATCTGTGTATATGTTTGTATGTTAGGTCAATAATAGGAGAAGAAACAGCAATTCCTTATTTCTTGACCTCAGATGTCTGAAGAAAATATGTCTCACCAACACCAAAGACTCACAAAACACACACACACACACACACACACACACGTGAGACGATCGATACTAAATAAATTTGTTTCATCTCTTAGTGTATCTCGCAAAACACACACACACACACACACACACACACAGTCATGAAGATAAAGTAGTAGAATTTGGTTGGGAGGTGCGTGAGACTTAGGGGAAGAGTCAGGCGCTAACATCCTGACCCCCTTCTATATTAACACTTATTTAATTAGAAAAAAAAAAGATACAAAAATAAAAATGTAATAAAAAATCCCCCCCCCCCCAAAAAAAAATCCCTAGCTCCCCCCCCCCCCCCCCCCCTGCACTGATCCGGAACAGAATTAACATTTCCCTGACAGTATTTGTACATTTCCCCGCCCTCCTCCCCTGACACAAGAGAAATTATACACTCGCTCCAACTTTTTTTTCCCCTGACCGCATCCAGGGAAACCCGGAATTAAAGTGTTGTACTGAAGGGGTTGTGTTGTAGAGACGCCAGAATTTATGTGGTGTGTTGGTCTAGCCTTTGAGTGTGTTGGTCTAGCCTTTGAGTGTGTTGGTCTAGCCTTTGAGTGTGTTGGTCTAGCCTTTGAGTGTGTTGGTCTAACCTTTGAGTGTGTTGGTCTAGCCTTTGAGTGTGTTGGTCTAGCCTTTGAGTGTGTTGGTCTAGCCTTTGAGTGTGTTGGTCTAGCTCTTGAGTGTGTTGGACGAATCATGAGTCTATATACGTGTATATTTACGTAATAATAATAATAACAACAATAACTAATAATAATAATAATAATAATAATAATAATAATAATAAACGTTTTCAGTTGTGTGGGTGTGGAGAGAGAGAGAGAGAGAGAGAGAGAGAGAGAGAGAGAGAGAGAGAGAGAGAGAGAGAGAGAGAGAGAGAGAGAGAGAGAGAGAAATATGCTAAACATATACACGCTTACACAGGTACACATATAATCAGGTTACCTTTGATATACTACACTACTGGGAAATGGAAGGGTGAGTGGGAGGGCGTGGGAGAGTAGGACAAGGAGAGGGATGTGGGAGAAGGTGAGGGGGTTGGGAGAGTTGAACAAGGAGAGGGAGAGTGGGAGGGCGTGGGAGTGGGACAATGAGAGGGAGAGTGGGAGAGGGAGAGGACGAGTGGGACAAGGAGAGGGAGAGTGGGAGAGTGGGAGAGTGGGAGAGGGAGAGGGAGAGTGGGACAAGGAGAGGGAGAGTGGGAGAGGGAGAGGACGAGTGGGACAAGGAGAGGGAGAGTGGGAGAGGGAGAGGGAGAGTGGGAGAGGGAGAGAGGGAGAGGGAGAGTGGGAGGAGAGGGAGAGTGGGACGAGGAGTGGGAGAGTGGGACAAGGAGTGGGAGAGGGAGAGTGGGAGAGGAAGAGTGGGACAAGGAGAGGGAGAGTGGGACAAGGAGAGGGAGAGTGGGAGGGCGTGGGAGAGTTGAACAAGGAGAGGGAGAGTGGGAGGGCGTGGGAGTGGGACAATGAGAGGGAGAGTGGGAGAGGGAGAGGACGAGTGGGAGAGGGAGAGTGGGAGAGGGAGAGGGAGAGTGGGACAAGGAAAGGGAGAGTGGGAGAGGGAGAGGACGAGTGGGACAAGGAGAGGGAGAGTGGGAGATGGAGAGTGGGAGAGGAAGAGTGGGAGAGGGAGAGTGGGAGGAGAGGGAGAGTGGGACGAGGAGTGGGAGAGTGGGACAAGGAGTGGGAGAGGGAGAGTGGGAGAGGAAGAGTGGGACAAGGAGAGGGAGAGTGGGACAAGGAGAGGGAGAGTGGGAGGGCGTGGGAGAGTTGAACAAGGAGAGGGAGAGTGGGAGGGCGTGGGAGAGTGGGACAAGGAGAGGGAGAGTGGGAGAGGGAGAGTGGGAGGAGAGGGAGAGTGGGACAAGGAGAGGGAGAGTGAGACAAGGAGTGGGAGAGGGAGAAGGATAGGGAGAGTGGGAGAGGAAGAGTGGAACAAGGAGAGGGAGAGTGGGACAAGGAGAGGGAGAGTGGGGAAGGATGAGGGAGAGTGGGACAAGGAGAGGGAGAGTGGGGAAGGATGAGGGAGAGTGGGGAAAGAAGAGGGTGAGTGGGACAAGGAAAGGGAGAGTGGGACAAGGAGAGGAAGAGTGGAGCAGGATGAGGGAGAGTGGGAGAGGAAGAGTGGAGCACGATGAGGGAGAGTGGGACAAGGAGAGTGAGAGTGGGACAAGGAGAGGGGCAGAGAGAGGGGGAAAGGCTTTGTGGCTGTATAATTCAAGGAGAGTGAGGGTGGGAGGGGAGGGGGGTCAAGGTTGAGAGGGGGAGAGTGAGAGGGGGAAAGGCCTAGGGGAAGGGAGTTGTTGTAGGATGGAGAGAGAGAGAGAGAGAGAGAGAGAGAGAGAGAGAGAGAGAGAGAGAGAGAGAGAGAGAGAGAGAGAGTGGAGGTATGGGAAGCAATAAAAGATACAAATGACGAGGGGATGGGAGAAAATGGCCAATGAAGGGTGGAAGCGATACAGTGAGAGAGAGAGAGAGAGAGAGAGAGAGAGAGAGAGAGAGAGGCTAAATTTCATTACATATATTGTAACCTAACCTAACCTAAACCTAACCGAACGTAATAAGAACATAAGAACAAAAGAAAATAAGGAGTCTGCAATAGGCCGGTTGGCCTGTGCATGGCAGCTCCTGTCGAGAGTTACTACCACTCTCTATTATCCATGAATCTATCCAGCCTCCTTTTGAAACTTTCCAGCGTTCCAGCACTTACTACATAGTTGCTAAGCTTGTTCCACTCGTCCACCACCCTATTTGTGAACCAGTTTCTTCCTATCTCCCTCCTAAACCTAAACTTATCCAACTTAAATCCGTTGCTACGAGTCCTATCCTGCTCGGATATTATATGAACTTTATCTATATCCCCTTTATTGATTCCTTTCACCCACTTAAATGCTTCTATCACATCTCCCCGCACTCTTCGTCTTTCTAGGGAAGTTAAGTTTCTTTAACCTATCTTGATATGGAAGGTTTCTAAGTCCCTGAATCATTTTCGTCATTCTTCGCTGCGCCGACTCCAGTGAATTTATATCCATTCTATAATAAGGGCACCAGAACTGAACCGCATAATCGAGGTGCGGCCTGACTAGCGCAAGATATAGTTGCAATAAGACCTCTGCACTCTTATTACTTACACTTCTAGATATAAAACCTAATACTCTGTTTGCCTTATTTCGAACATTAACGCACTGTTTTCTAGGCCGTAGGTCCGGGCATGCAAGTACCCCTAGGTCTCTTTCACAAGTCGACTTCTCTAGGTTGATGTTAATAAAATGTAACCCAATCTAACCTAACCCTGACCTGACCTATCCTAAGGCCACAGTCGGCTAGCAGTATCATGGAGGGATATTAGTAATCTCATGCTAAACCAGTGAACCAATCAGAGAGATCAATACCCGCATGCACGTTGATTTTATCCAATTTTTTATGTAACATAATTCATCTTTTTCTGTGTTAAATTAAAAGGTATAATTGTGTCAGGACTACAACTATTACTACCAGCATCATCACTACCACTATTACTACCACCACGACTACCACCACTACTGCGTATTACTACTACCACGACTACCAAAACCATTACCACACTCACGACTACCATCAGTATCACTATTACCTATACCACCACCACCAACCCCCCTACCACCAGTCCCCCCTACCACCACTAACCCCCTCTACCACCATTAATCCCCTACCACCACCACCACCACCACCATCATCAAAGATTTATACCGCTTAAATAATAAAAATCTTCGGCCCACACAAAATGACTCGCTGGAACATAGGAGAAAAATGTAAGGAATGAATCCAAGCGAACCACTGTGGAGGTATTTTGTGATACTGGCGTGATGAGGGAGAGGGGTGAGAGGGGTGAGAGGGAGGGGGAGTGAGAGGGAGGGATGGGGGTGGAGAGGGAGGGAAGGGGGTGGAAAGAGAGGGAAGGGGGTGGAGAGGTAGGGGGTGGAGAGGTAGGGAAGGGAATGAGGAATGAAAAAGAGAGAGAGAGAGAGAGAGAGAGAGAGAGAGAGAGAGAGAGAGAGAGAGAGAGAGAATGTCCCGACACCAATTTTCATTTCCCTAACTTCCCTCTATCTTTTTTGTTATGTAGACAATTTCTATTAAATATAAAGTTAGTTGGACCCCACACACACACACACACACACACACCATTTATTATACTTACTTTGACCAATATATCGATATAATTAATAATTCCTAACATACACACTAACATAATAAGACTTAACAAAACTCACCTGTAAGAGACTAATTACGTAAACCTACACACCTGTTATTTCTCATTGTTGCTTTTGTTAGTAGTGTAATGGTCAGCATGCTCGCCTCACGAGCGACTGGACCCTGATTCGATCCCCGGCAGGATGAAACTATGGGCAAGTTTCTTTACGCCATTTGCCTCTGTCTACCCAGCAGTAATTGGGAACGTGGATGTTCATCGATTTACGGATCGTAATGGTTAGCCAATGCAGTTGGCGAGTTGTCCGGTCTTCTCGGACTATTCCTTAACACTGGGTCATGCAGCTCGTTAACTTAGCGTGTGGTTGTGGTGTTGGCGACAGCTTCTACACCTTAAACAAATTCACGCCTAGGTGGCCCTTGGGCCGGCCATCCTCGTTACACGAAGGGCAACCATTGTTATTATTGTTGTTGTTGTTATTATTATTATTATTATTATTATTATTATTATTATTATTTAGTGTTGTTGTTTATGGTTGTGGAGTAGACTCGTTTTATAACACACTGAGCAGGAGGGAGTTGAGCCTCAAGACTGTCTCCTCACATTGGCTGTCTCGTGTAAAGTTGTTTGGGAGATTGTGTGAGAAGTTATGGGTGTTGGGGGGGAGCGGGTGGGTGGAGGAGGGGGTGGGTGGAGGAAGGGGGTGGGTGGAGGAGGGGGGTGGGTGGAGGAGGGGGGTGGGTGGGGGAGGGGAGTGTGTTGTGTGGGTGGAGGGAGTGGGTGGGTGGAGGAGGGGGTGGGTGGGGGAGGGGAATGTGTTGGGTGGGTGGGGGGAGGGGGTGGGTGGGGGAGAGGGTGGGTGGGGGGGGGAGGAGTGTGTTGGGTGGGGTGGGGGGAGTGTGCTGAATGGGGGGGGAGTGTGCTGGGTGGGGGGGGAGTGTGCTGGGTGGGGGGGGAGTGTGCTGGGTGGGGGGGGAGTGTGCTGGGTGGGGGGGAGTGTGCTGGGTGGGGGGGAGGAGTGTGCTGGGTGGGGGGAGGAGTGTGCTGGGTGGGGGGGGAGTGTGTTGGGTGGGGGGGAGGAGTGTGTTGGGTGGGGGGGAGGAGTGTGTTGGGTGGGGGGGTGCAGGGTGGGGGGGTGCTGGGTGGGGGGGGTGCTGGGTGGGGGGGAGGTGCTTTGGTCTTGTATAATCCTCCTCCCTCCATTACTATTACCCCTCCTGCTCTACCCTTGCACCCCTTCTTCCCCTCTTCCACCTTCTCCATCCCCTCTCTCTCCTTTCCCCTCACCCCTCGTCCTCCCCTCACACCTCTTCCTCCACCCTCTAACACCAGCCTTCTGAAGGACCTAAAGTGACAGCCGTTGGAGGAGGGGGAGGAGAAAGAGGAAGAGGAGGAGGAGAAAGAGGAGGAGGAGGAGAAAGAGGAAGAGGAGGAGGAGAAAGAGGAGGGGGAGGAGGAAGTGGTTATCTGTCTCCCAAGTATTCCCACCTCTTACTTTTGAGAGAGAGAGAGAGAGAGAGAGAGAGAGAGAGAGGAGGCAGTACAGACTCAGCGTTAAGCCACACTTCGTTCGTTAACATCAAGGCCATTGTAATAGTACTGTAGTTCCTTCCTCCTCCTCCTGCTGCTTCTTCTTCTTCTTCTTCTTCTTCTTCTTCCTCCTCCTCCTCCTCCTATTCCTCCTCCACCACCACCACTCAACCACCTCTCCTCCTCCTCCTCCTCCTCCTCCTCCTCCTTCACCACCACCACCACCACTACAACCACCTCTTCTTCCTCCTCCTTCTCCTCCTCCTCCTCCACACATAAGGAACAAACACTGATAAAGCCGGAATAAGAGCCGTATAATAAACAAACACTGATAAAGCCGGAATAAGAGCCGTATAATAAACAAACACTGATAAAGCCGGAATAAGAGCCGTATAATAAACAAACACTGATAAAGCCGGAATGAGAGCCGTATAATACACAAACACTGATAAAGCCGGAATAAGAGCCGTATAATACACAAACACTGATAAAGCCGGAATAAGAGCCGCATAATAAACAAACACTGATAAAGCCGGAATAAGAGCCGTATAATACACAAACACTGATAAAGCCGGAATAAGAGCCGCATAATAAACAAACACTGATAAAGCCGGAATAAGAGCGATAATAACAAACACTGATAAAGCCGGAATAAGAGCCGTATAATACACAAACACTGATAAAGCCGGAATAAGAGCCGCATAATAAACAAACACTGATAAAGCCGGAATAAGAGCCGTATAATAAACAAACACTGATAAAGCCGGAATAAGAGCCGTATAATACACAAACACTGATAAAGCCGGAATAAGAGCCGCATAATAAACAAACACTGATAAAGCCGGAATAAGAGCCGTATAATACACAAACACTGATAAAGCCGGAATAAGAGCCGTATAATACACAAACACTGATAAAGCCGGAATAAGAGCCGCATAATAAACAAACACTGATAAAGCCGGAATAAGAGCCGTATAAAAACAAGAGACTATGAAGATATTAAACACAATACCTGGATGACATCACCGTAATCAACTCACCTGTGGAAGAGAAACAATTAATTAATAAACTTTTCTGTCACTATTATCATACACAGGTGATATTACATTTAATAACACTAATAATAACAATAGTAATAACAGTAACAATAATAATAGTAGTAATAATAATAACAATAATAATAAAATTGTGTTTGAGGGCGATGAACAGAGAGAGAGAGAGAGAGAGAGAGAGAGAGAGAGAGAGAGAGACAGAGAGAGAGAGAGAGAGAGAGATGAAACAAGACTTAAAATTCCTTCAAAAGAATAAACTAAATCACAGAAAAAACATCAAGAAATGAAAGAAATCTATGAATGAAGAAGCCAATACCTACCTGTACACCTCCCCTTCCTTCACTCCTAGAGAAAGAATAAATAAAAGCAAGACTTGTGTTTACTTAGGATCCTGGCCACAACAACAACAACAACAACAACAACAACAACAACAACAACAACAACAACAATAACTTGAGGCTTTTAAAGAATGTAAACAAACCAAGGTGACGTCATACCTGTCTCTCTCTCTCTACACCTGAGCCTAATTAACCTGTCACCTGGGGGCCATTACCTGTTTGGATGGATATTATAAGGGTTAAATAATCTTATGAGACAAAGGTTAATTAAATTTAATTTTTTGTGGTTATGTAAAAGTTTGTTGATTTAGGGTTGTGGTGGGTGGTGGGTGGTGGGTGGTAGGTGGGTGGTTGGTGGTGGGAGGTGGTGGGTGGTGGTGGTGGGTGGTAGTGGTGGTGGTGGTAGGTAGATGGTAAGTGGGTGGTGGTGAGAGGTGGTGGTGGTAGGTAGGTGGTAAGTGGGTGGTGGTGAGAGGTGGTGGGAGATGGTGGGTGGTGGTGGGTGGTGGTGGTAGGTAGGTGGTAAGTGGGTGGTGGTGGTGGTGGGTGGTGGTAGTGGTGGTAGGTGGGTGGGTGGTGGTAAGTAGGTGGTAAGTGGGTGGTGGTGGGTGGTAGGTGGGAGGTGGTGGGTGGTGGTGGTAGGTAGGTGGTAAGTGGGTGGTGGTGGGAGGTGGTGGGTGGTGGTGGTGGTGGTGGTGGTAGGTGGGTGGGTGGGTGGTGGTGGTAGGTAGGTGGTAAGTGGGTGGTGGTGGTGGTGGTAGGTGGGTGGGTGGTGGTAAGTAGGTGGTAAGTGGGTGGTGGTGAGAGGTGGTGGTGGTGGTGGGTGGTGGTGAGAGGTGGTGGGTGATGATGGGTGGTGGTGAGAGGTGGTGGCGATGATGGTGGTGATAATGATTTTCTAAAGGAATGAGAAGTAATGATGAATGATAATGACGACAAAATTTACATACACCCATACACCCTAGCCCCCCCCCCCCCCCCACACACACACACGGGGGGCAGCTGAGGAACATAAACCAATTGTTGCTTTTTCCTCCATAACTTTGTGGTTAGGTGAAGGTAGAGGTAATCGGGAGGGAAGGAAGGAAGGGAGGGAGGGAGGGAGGGAGGGAGGGAGGAAGGGAGGGAGGGAGGAAGGAAGGAAGGAAGGAAGGAAGGAAGGAAGGAAGGAAGGGAGAAGGGAGGGAGGGAGGGAAGGAGGGAATAGAGTGAAGAGAGGGAAGGAGGGAGGGAGGAAAAGAAGGAGGAAGGGAATATTTGGCAGCGACTAATAGTAATATTGACGCCGGCACCCACAATCTGCCTTCCTTCCCTCCCTCCCTCCCGCCCGCCCTCCCTCACACACGTATATTTACGACCCATAAAATACCTCTGGAAATTGTCCCCTGATGTTTTTACCTACCCCCCCCCCCCCACCCTCCTTTTCGTTCCCTCCTTCCCTTTGATCCCCTCCTCCCCCCCCTCTCTCTCTCTCTCTCTGTTGATTCCTCCCTTCCTCCTTCCATCCCTCAGACAACCTCTCCCTCCTTCCTTCTCTCCCTTCCTCCCTCCATCAAACCACCCCACCTCCCTTCGACAATCCTCCTCCCTCCCTCCCTCCCTCCACACCACTGTTGTCAAGTAAATATTCACCACTGCCTCTAACACCATTATCACACGCCACTAAAACCATTATCACACGCCTCTAACACCATTATCACACGCCACTATAACACACGCCTCTAACACCATTATCACACGCCACTAACACCATTATCACACGCCACTATAACACACGCCTCTAACACCATTATCACACGCCTCTAACACCATTATCACACGCCACTATAACACACGCCTCTAACACCATTATCACACGCCTCTAACACCATTATCACACGCCACTATAACACACGCCTCTAACACCATTATCTCACGCCACTATAACACCACACGCAATTATTTAATAGACAATTAATAATATTATATTAAATTACTTACTCTGTCTCATCTGAGTGACGTGTAGCAAAGCTGAGAGTGACGTCACAAGTCAGCTGTTTTTTTTTAGTTTTGAATGTGACGTCATAGATCAGCTGGCATTTGTTTTGATATGAACGTGACATCATAAATCAGCTGATACATTTTGTTTTGGTCGACCATTTGTAGGAAAGTCTCTCTCTCTCTCTCTCCTCACCACCCAAGACTTTTACTAAATGAGTTCCATAATAATCACCAGTTACGAGAGCTCAGTTTCTTAATTATTATTTCAATATGTTTTTGGTTTTTTTCACGACGTAAATAAATTTGAACAGTTCAGTTTATTCGTTCATAGTTCAATTCGATGTCTTTTTTCACTAAATAGAAAAAAGTTAAATTTCTGAATATATTAACAAATTATATAAGATTATACACAAAGACAAATTATGTAAAATTATACAAACAAATAATTTATATATGTTAATCAAATATTACGTAAGTTAAATATAAATTATGTAAATTAAATCTAACATGTAAATTGAATATAAATTATGTAAATTATGTTATGTAAATTAATTAGGAAAGGTTTCTCTACAGGTGTGTGTTGTCAGTAAGCGCAACAGGTACTGGTGACGAAGGAAAATATGTGATCACCTGATGAATCTCCACCTCAGCATATTTCACGTAAAGATAAGCCACCCTAACTTCATCCCCCCCCCCAATAATGTTAGGGTGGTTAATCGTTAGGTTAGGTCAGGTCAGGTCAGGGTGGTTAATCTTCAGGTGATACGTAAAATATATTCACTTGACGCTCCAGCGATTCTGGCCTGAAAATTTGAGTGTGAAAAACTTTTAAAGTGGAAAGAGTGACATCGAGTGTCGTTTACTGTGACCTTTGACCTTTGAGATGACCCTCCATGTTGGCCCTCCTCCTCCTCCACCACCACCACCACGTCGGCCTCCCTCCACCCACCAGCGAGTCCCTCCACGTTCCTGTCACTCCCTCCACGAGGTTACTCAGGGGATGTGTTCATTTCAACGCCTGAATCGTACCTCGTTTAACCTTGACCACGATGACCTATAACCACATGTGACCTATAACCACATGTGACCTATAACCACATATGACCTACAACCACGTGCGACCTACAACCACGTGCGACCTATAACCACATGTGACCTATAACTACATGTGACCTATAACCACATGCGACCTATAACCACGTGCGACCTATAACCACATATGACCTTGACCTCACTAGCTGAAAACCTAGCCTAACCTAACCATGACCCGACTAAAATACACCCGAAAAATAAGGACTGTTTTCAGAGAGTATCGTAAATAATTGCTCACCAAAGTTTGAAGGAGATAGTCTGAGGCGTTACTTACATCACTGAATAAAAATGATCACCAGAAGAATAATTATCAAAGTAAAGTATTTTGTTTACGCTTACTTTTATATATATATTTTTTTTTAAAGAATGGTTTATATGTTATCGGGGCGGATAATATTTTTGTTTGGGTTTATAAATGGCAATCAGAATACACGTACGAAATACATATGCCCTACACACCTCCCCCCCCCCCTCCCCCTAAAAAAAACAGCAACAATGTCCTCAAGCGTAAAAATAATTGTGTATATTGTCCCAACACCAGCGGCCTGCCTGTCCGTCGGAGCGTTACCAACCTGACACTGTTATCGCGACAACTATGACCATCTTCTTAAAAGTTATAGGAAAAGTTGGTAAGCCTGTAGCAGCAGTACATAGTTCGCTCTTGTTGGTCGCTATACTCTACTTGTCCAATGTTTACCCTCAGCTGGTCTCTGTCCTACTGTGTGTAAGTTGGGAAGATGATTTTTTTTTTTATATACAAACGTTGGGGCGCGAGGAAGAAGGAAGCGGAGGAGGAAGAGGTAGAAGGAAGAGGTAGAATGAGGAGGAAACAGTTTTGTGTGGGTGTAAGGAGGATGAGTGGAAA
>CAUDMG010003705.1:520000-525000 GCA_958450375.1 Homarus gammarus | reverse complement strand
AGATGGAAGACATGAGGGGAGGAAGAGGAAGAGAGGAGGAGGTCAGGTATGTGAGGGATGGAGAGAAATGCGGCAGTGAGAGGAAAGGGAGAGTGGTCTGTGTCCGCCTGTGTCTGTCTCTCTTCCTCTATTTTTCTTTGCGCTTTATATGCTCTCTCTCTCTCTCTCTCTCTCTCTTAATCTCCCTCACTAACTTTCTCTCTCCCTCTTACTTCATCCCTTTCCTTCACTCCTTCCCTCTCATTCCCTTTCTTTCCCCCCTTGCCTCTCATTCTTACTCCCTCCTTCTCTCCCACCCTTATTCTTTTTCCCCCATCTTCCCCTTTCCTCCCTCCCTCCTCCCCACCCTCTCCCCCATTCCTTCACCCTCCCCTTTCCCTCCCTTTCTCCCACCCTTATTCATTTCTCCTCTCTTCCTCTCTCCCCCCCCCCCCCACACACACACGGATCAATAACACACACTCAATATTTACACACAAGACAAACAAACAAAATAATTCCATATACCTCCATCACTTACTGAGGCGAAGGGTAAAAAAAGTTTGATAAATACACAAATAATGACAGACAGACAGAGACAGACAGACAAACCAATTCCAAATACCTCCTCTACTCAATGAAACGAAGGATAAAAAAAAGAACAATTATCAAGTCGTTTGTTCTCCTCTAAACCAAAGTCACATTGTACCTAAACGAGCGACTCTATTCAAATGGCAGGTAAGAAGAATTAATCAAAAGACAATGTTGTATTATGTAAAATCCAGACAATTGCAAGAACAGGCCATTAAAAAACCCTCATTGTTCGCCCACACAAAGTAAAGATGTATCTGAATATATTATTGTAAAGATGAAACACAATGTCATAAGAACGTTCAAATGTTGTCAATTCTTCAATAAATATATAATTCCAGCGTTTAAATTCATTTCCAAACACAATTATTATTTGTATTCGAATTAAAACACAAATAAACACATTCGAACACATGCTGGGTGGCGTCACACTAGCATTTCTATTGTCAACTTTTTTCACGAGTCGTCGGTGTTGTCGTTGGCTTTTTGTTAAACGGTACAGACTGTCTGCACTGATGACTCTTACGACAACTTACCGGAGTCAACTCAAGATCTGCAATTGATACTACAAATAATTACAAAAAAAATACTTAAAATATAGAGAGTAATTATTACTCTTCTTCCCAAGATAACTCATTATTATGTTTAACTTCGCTGTCTCTGGGATCACCAGGACCCTTCATACACCAAAACGGGCGTAGAATTGTTGCGCTTTCTTCGTCAGTTGGATCCATCTTGTTTGTTGACAGGTGTCGAACGAGGGACACTGGCGAGTTGGTTCTAAACGCCTGTGTGACGGTGCTCAACAAAAAGTTGGACGATTTTCTGAAAGTTGACAACAAAATCGACGAAAGAATGCCAGTGTGACGCCACCTTAAGTGATGTCAATAATGGTGGCTATGGCGTCATAACGTAAACAAACGTCATATGGTTACTGTGTGACGTCACTCCTTGTATCGTGCGCGTTGATTGGTTGGTGTGACATCACTCACTATACCGTGTGCGTTGATTGGTTGGCAAGCTCGTCTAATCTTACCAGCCAATCAATGCTGGATTGACTGATTGATCGGTATGTTTAAGTGCTGTATTACCACCAATTACACCACCTACCAACACCTTTCATCACCATTCGTCATTTATCAACCATTTCCATCATCTACCACTATTACCACCTATCATCTACCACCACCCTTACGTATTACCACTACAAAAACATCAACACACAACTAGCAACCACTACCACCAACAACCACCACCACTACCACCAACAACCACCACCCCTACCACCACTACCACTACCACCACCACTACCACCAACAACCACCACCCCTACCACCACTACCACCAACAACCACCACCCCTACCACCACTACCACTACCACCACCACTACCACCAACAACCACTACCCCTACCACTACCACCACCACTACCACCAACAACCACCACCACTACCACCACCACCACCAACAACCACCACCACTACCACCACCACCACCAACAACCACTACCACCACCACCAACACCACCACCACCACCACTACCACCAAAGCCACCACTACCACCAACAACCACCACCCCAACCAACAACCAATATTTACAACACCTAACGGAACTATCGACAATTCCAACACCTGTAATTAAACCCTAGAATAATCCACCACCAATAACAAACACTAATAACACTACAGCCTAAACAACACGTGGATACAGAGCCAATCTGACTGTAATCTGACTGTAATCTGACTGTACTAACACTCATTGCCTCAAATCAAGATAGGCTCAGGCAGTCATAGGAGTATTTACGTTTAAGAATCAATTTCCATTTCACATTTAAATTTCTAACTTCAACAGAAAATACAAAATACAGGTAAGGAAATACAGAGGTTATTTTTGTATCGTGGTAAAGTGCAGTGTGTGTTTGTTCGCTGTAATGAAAGGGTCGTACTGTATTCAATTGGTGTACTGTACTGTATTTTGGAGCGAGTTTGGCCTATTATTTTTTTGTTCTTTGAAATTCATTGTTTATTTTGTATTCTTGTGATCGTACACACAGAATACAGGTACAGTCGCATCAAAGTCGCAGGTGTGGTAGGTGTGGTAAGTGTGGTTGGGTGAGGTTGGTATGGTAGGTGTGGTGGGTGTGGTAGTTGTGAATGGTGTGGTAAGTATGGTAGGTGTGGTAAGGGTGGTAGGTGTGGTGGGTGTGGTAGTTGTGAATGGTGTGGTAAGTATGGTAGGTGTGGTAGGTGTGGTAGTTGTGGTAGGTGTGGTAGGAGTGGTAAGTATGGTAGGTGTGGTAGATGTGGTAGGTGTGGTAGATGTGATAGGTGTGGTGGGTGTGGTACATGTGGTAGTTGTGGTGGGTGTGGTACATGTGGTAGTTGTGAATGGTGTGGTAAGTATGGTAGGTGTGGTAGATGTGGTAGGTGTGGTAGATGTGATAGGTGTGGTGGGTGTGGTACATGTGGTAGTTGTGGTGGGTGTGGTACATGTGGTAGTTGTGAATGGTGTGGTAAGTATGGTAGGTGTGGTAGGTGTGGTAGGCTGCCTCAGTCAACCACACAACCCTCAGGCTTGTTTTTAAAGGAGATACCGTCTTGCAGGTGTGGCCCCAGATATACCACCCCACACCTGTCCTACCTGTTCCACCCCAAACCTGTCCTACCTGTTCCACCCCACACCTGTCCTACCTGTTCCATCCCACACCTGTCCTACCTGTTCCACCCCACACCTGTCCAACCTGTTCCACCCCACACCTGTCCTACCTGTTCCACCCCACACCTGTCCAACCTGTTCCATCCCACACCTGTCCTACCTGTTCCACCCCAAACCTGTCCTACCTGTTCCACCCCACACCTGTCCTACCTGTTCCACCCCACACCTGTCCTACCTGTTCCACCCCACACCTGTCCAACCTGTTCCATCCCACACCTGTCCAACCTGTTCTATCCCACACCTGTCCTACCTGTTCCATCCCACACCTGTTCTGAGTTATGACATACGTAAGGCTTGAGGGTGAGGGGTTGTGAGGGAGGGGTTGTGAGGGAGGGAGGGGTTGTGAGTGAGGGAGGGGTTGTGAGGGAGGGAGGGGTTGTGAGGGAGGGAGGGGTTGTGGAGGAGGGGTTGTGAGGGAGGGGTTGTGAGGGAGGGGTTGTGGGGGAGGGGTTGTGAGGGAGGGGTTGTGAGGGAGGGGTTGTGAGGGAGGGGTTGTGAGGGAGGGGTTGTGGGGGAGGGGTTGTGAGGGAGGGAGGGGTTGTGAGGGAGGGAGGGGTTTTGAGTGAGGGAGGGGTTGTGGGGGAGGGGTTGTGAGGGAGGGGTTGTGAGTGAGGGGTTGTGAGGGAGAGGTTGTGAGGGAGGGGTTGTGAGGGAGGGGTGAGTGAGGGAGGGGTTGTGAGTGAGGGAGGGGTTGTGAGTGAGAGAGGGGTTGTGAGGGAGGGAGGGGTTGTGAGGGAGGGGTTGTGAGTGAGGGGTTGTGAGGGAGAGGTTGTGAGGGAGGGGTTGTGAGTGAGGGAGGGGTTGTGTGTGAGGGAGGGGTTGTGAATGAGGGAGGGGTTGTGAGTGAGGGAGGGGTTGTGAGTGAATGAGGGGTTGTGAGTGAGTGAGGGGTTGTGAGTGAATGAGGGGTTGTGAGTGAGTGAGGGGTTGTGAGTGAGGGGTTGTGAGTAGAGTATTAATTTTCTCTCACCTCTTACCAATTCCCTCACCAATCATTGCTTTCCTCCTCCCTCTCTCTCCCTCTCTAACCACCACATTCACTCTCTCCCCTCTCTTTAGTTCAATCTCCCTCTCCCTCTGCTCCTCCTGCCCTCACTCTCACCGCCTCTTCCACCCTCTCCTTCCCCTCACACCTCTCACAACCCAATTCCCTTCCATCGTAAACCTATCTTTCTTCCCTCTCATTGTATTTCCATCTTTCTCCTGTTTCCTCCATTCTCTCTCTCTCTCACCTCCTTCCCTTCTTCCGGTTTACATGGTCGATCACCCCCTCACCCTTTATCCCCCTTTTCCTTCTTCCTTCCCCATTCCTTCTTCCGCCTCTTCGTTTCTTTCTTTCTTCTGCTTTCCAAATTTTCGTACATTTCCCGTAAATCTATCACCTCTATATTCTCTCCCCCTCTCCTTCCTTCCTTCCTTCCTTCCTTCCTTCCATTCCATTCCTTTCAATCCTCCTGACTTTTCCTTCCACCATTTCACTTCTCCTCTCCTCTTTCCTTTCCTTCCTTCCTCCCCTCCTCCTCCTCCTCCTTCCTTCCTTCCTTCCTTCCTTCCTTCCTCCTCTTCTTTCCTCCCCTCCTCCCCCTTCCTTCCTCCCCTTTCCTTTTCACTTGCTACCCTAAGGTGATCCACTTATTCAGAATACCTTACCCTCTCCCCTCCCTTCCTCCCCTTTTCTCCCCTTAAGCTTCTCCCCTCCCCACCACTTACACGG
>CAUDMG010003705.1:497500-517500 GCA_958450375.1 Homarus gammarus | reverse complement strand
ATAGCTGCCTAATACCTGCTATTAGTTATTTTTACTGTTAGTTATTATTGATGTTATTGTTGTATTTGTTGTTATTATTGTTATCGTTATTAATATTGATTATTATTATTATTATTATTATTATTATTATTATTATTTAGTGTCAGGAATGCCGCTGATGGTGGTGGCTGACAGCTGCTCTTTGAGAATGACTGATGGCGGTCTTTTAAGGCGCCAGGAGAGAGAGAGAGAGAGAGAGAGAGAGAGAGAGAGAGAGAGAGAGAGAGAGTGTATTATCCTCTGAGAATCTTGATTTAAAATTCATTCGTACAAAAATTAAAGAAAAATAAATTAATGAGAATGACCTCGAGAACAGTACTCTTTAAGCTGCGTTAGTGCCGACTACTCTAACCAAGTTATCTGAGTGCGTGAAGGAGTGGGTGAAGGAGTGGCTGAGTGTGTTTGAAGGAGTGAGTGAGTGAGTGAGTGAGTGCTTGATGTGAACGAGTGAGTGAGTATTTTTGAACGAGTGAATAAATTGATATAGCGAGTAAATAAATGAATCAGTGAGTGCGTGAGTGAGTGAATGAAACCAAAACTAACATTCATACAACCATCTGACGCACCCACAAGAATAAGTCCCAAAGACGTGAACTTTTGTACAAATTCTCAAAAATACAAAAAAAATCCCAAGTTTCTTTTTAAATTTCTCTTAAATCGGACAAAATGGCGTCACTAATACACCAAGACTATACACACTAATTGTTCCATATTGTACAGGTATTATTGAACATTGTACAGGTAAAATAAATAATTCCACGCTGATATAAATTGTTCAACTCGGGTAAACATCTATTCAACGCTCTACACGTCTGAACTATTCAACGTCACTAACCCATTCAACGCCACTCCTAACCCATTCAACGTCACTCCTAACTCATCCAACGCCACTCCTAACCCATTCAACGCCACTCCTAAACCATTCAACGCCACTCCTAACTCATCCAACGCCACTCCTAACCCATTCAACGCCACTCCTAAACCATTCAACGCCACTCCTAACCCATTCAACGCCACTCCTAACCCATTCAACGCCACTCCTAACCCATCCAACGCCACTCAACCCATCCAACGCCACTCCTAACCCATTCAACGTCACTCTAACCCATTCAACGCCACTCCTAACCCATTCAACGCCACTCCTAACCCATCCAACGCCACTCCTAACCCATCCAACGCCACTACAGGAAAGCTCCCCCCCCCTTCTCACCTCTCTGCCCACCTCATAATTTCACCACTACGAGAGGCTGTAATCCCTACCATTTAATACCGTCGCTGGATAATGTAATCCCCTTGTGCTGTAAATCGCCCAAGTAATCCCTAATCACCAACTGAGGTGTTAATTAATGCTTGCTTAAAATAATGAGAGAGAGAGAGAGAGAGAGAGAGAGAGAGAGAGAGAGAGAGAGAGAGAGAGAGAGAGAGAGAGCATCAAGAAAATGAAGAAAATAAAAACAGAAAAAAGGAAGAAGGAAAAGTAGAAAGAAGGAAGAAGAAGAAGAGAAGAAGAAGGTGTAATACTAAAGGAGGAGGTAAAAAAAAAATTATACCCCAAGGGAAGTAAAGGAAGCGGTAAGTGTGTTTGTGTGTGTAATAAATATGTGAGAAGGTGAGAGTGATTACGGCAGGTGAGAGGGAACAGGTGTGTGGTGGGGGGGGGGGTAGGGAGGGGGGAGAGGTAGAGAGGTTGAGGGGATGGAAAGGGTGAGAGAGGGAGAGGTACAAAGAGAAGGGGGAGAGAGGGAGAGATGAAGAGGGAAAGAGAGGGCCCGTGTCCGTCTGTGTGTTACTGGGGATGTTCTCTCTCTCTCTCTCTCTCTCTTTCTCAAGATAAGGAACTGATATTTGGCACACACACACACACACACACACACCACCTCCTGCCACCTGCAGTCCCCCGCCCACCTCGCGCAGTCCGCCACTACAACAAAATTCAGCCCATAAGAGCCCGCACCGATAGATATAAGAACAGCACCATCCCATCTATTGTTAAAATAATAAACAACTCCTGATTTATGTACTGTACAGCCCTGTAAATGTTTTGAATGTATATCATTATGTCTAAATCAAATGTAAGTCTGTATATTTTCAGCCACCGGCTGCAACTCTATTAATAAACCGTTTATTATTATTATTTTACACCTCAGAAGTGTCCCGAAGGTGGAACTCTGTACGGTTGGCTACCATGGTCGCCCCCCCCAAAAAAAATAAAAAATTAACTCCCTCACTTAAAACACATCAATTCTTTAGTATTTTGTTTAAGTTTCCACAGTTTTCAAGACAGATGAAATTTGGTCTGGATATATAATTGAAGGTGTTGAGTGATAGTCCCTACTCGACAGTTGAAGGTCGACCTCAACTCTTGACGTAATCACAAGTTATAGTAGTACCTAACCTAACCTAACCTAACCTAATCTAACCTAACCTAACCAATAGAAAAAAATGACAAAGAACTTAGTTACTCTTCTGTGTCATAATTTCATTAACTCAAAAAGTGGCCGAGATATTTGGCCGGGAGAAGAGAAAGACAAACAAACAAACAAACAAACAAACAAACAAAAAACAAACAAACAAACAGAAGAACCACTAAGTACCCCACTTTTAGAACAAATATCCCCAGGGCACACTCTTCGGGAGGCACCTGAAGACGGAGTTAGGAAGGGGGGAGTGTGTGAAAACGTCCTTACACACACACAACACACACAACACACACACACACAGTACCTAAACTTCTATCTAACACTGCATATGTGAGGCAGGCAGGCAGGCAGGAGACCTCGCCAGGCAGAAATGCAATAGCGATCAATGACAAACTTCTGGTCAACTATCACAAAACTCTTGAGCTGAATCCTCCAGAACTTTTCCTCGTCATCCTACAGCTGGCAGCAGGACCACCAAGTTGAAATTTCTCACTTATCAGGGAAACACAAGATCGTTATTTATGCCAAACTTATTTAATAAAAAGCTGATTTTTATTTTTTGGATTAAGAAAATAATTAAATATTACCTGATTTCTTTGATAAATAAAAATATAGATTGGAATTTAATTTACGTCTGTAGTCCCCGAGTGGCATTCTATTGGTCGGTCATGACGGTATTTGCTCTCCTATTGGTCAGTTCCTAGCAACCGTTCTCTCCCATTGGTCAATTCACACCTGCCTTCTCATTCGTCGATTTGGAGAACACGCGGATAAAAAAAAAAAGCTTTAACCAGTTTAATGAGCAATATTTCGCGCTATAGTACAGTTAAACTCTTGGTAAATGTTAATGTTATCCAGCATGAGGTAGGAAAGGTGTTAATGATGAGTGAGTGATCAAAATTAAGGTACCATGACACTTAGAGATTATGATACCCTCTCTCTCTCTCTCTCCCGCAATCTTTCTTTCTCACCCTTTCTATTTCTTCCTTCCTTCTCTCATTCCCTCTCATTCTCCTTCCCTTCTTCCTTCAATCCCTCCTTCCTTCCTTCCTTCCACCAATAACAGATGTTTGGTCTACACTTCTAAACACAGGTGTAGGCCAAATGTTTTACCTGTCGTAATTAACAGGTGTATATGACACAAATTAACTAAACCAGGTATAGGTAAAATTTTCCCCAATTAACTATGGAACAAAAATGACGACACCTGGTGTATGCTAATGACAGATAAAGGACAGGTGAGTGACAGGTTAATGACATGTCAATATTATGTTCATGACAGCATACGAGCCCCTGTCCCATAGCATACATACATACATACATACATACATGCCACAGACAGACAGACATACACACCACTTAAAACGTGTATGTGTGTTAATTCCGAACATAAACTTCAGAAAGTGCCATAAAGTGCCAAATAGTGCCATATAATGCCAAATAGTACCATATAGTGCTATAACGCGCCAAATAGTGCCAAATAGTGCCATAACGTGCCAAATAGTGTCATATAGTGCCAAATAGTGCCAAATAGTACCAAATAGTGCCATATAGTACCAAATAGTGCCAAATAGTGCCATATAGTGCCAAATAGTGCCATATAGTGCCAAATAGTGCCAAATAGTGCCAGCTCTTATCTTTCAACCTCCAAACCACTCTATCATATATACTAACCATGTATACTGCAGGGTCCTTCCATACACTACCTATATCAGCGGGATATATACATAGATATACATATATACAAACGGAAGTGTTATGTATACTGACTGCCGAGGATAATAAATGGTGTTTGTCTGTCTTCATTAGCCTGTACCTGTATGACTCAAGGCAGACAGGCAGGTATGTAAACAAAGTGAAGCATAAACAAACACACCAAAAAACAAGATTAAAACAAACAAACCAAACAAGATAAAAAGAAACAAATAAAACCAAACCAAAACCTTACATAAACAAAGTAAAACCAAACAACAAAAACAAACAAACAAACATTAATCCAAACATAAACACGATGCATCATCAACGAGCGACTAATGAAGGCATAAACATCCCTGGTAAGGAGACAATAAACAACAAACAAGTAAACAACAAACAAACAAAGTGAGCCCATAAGGTAAAAGAGCCGAGATATGAACAGGTGTTAGAGGTGACCTGAGTTGACCTAACTTTGTCACCTTCAGGAGTCTTGTGAGGGGAGGGAGGGGGGGTGGTGAGGGGTCTTGAGGGGGAGGGGAGGGGGGGTCATGTAGGGCGTGTAGTTGGGGGTCATGATTCTTGTGAGGGGTCTTGGGGGGGGGGGTGTGATGAGGGGCGTGTAGTGGGGTCTTGGGGGTCATGAGCCTTGTGGGGTCGTGGGGGGGGGGGTCTTTATGTGTGTCAGAAGAGTCACAGAGGCGTAAAAGAAAATACTCTAAAATGTTTTGTGAGATTAAAGATTTTATAGACAAAATTGTGGAGTCTTAATATTCTACAGATCGAGTATACCTTAAAAAAAATAATATACTAATATATCTAAATGAGTAATATCTTTATCTTAGTTATTTCTTCGTGAGTATGTGTGTTTTAAGAGTCTGATGGCGGTCTTATGAGAGGAATGAGGTTTGTTTTATGAGGTAGAGATATGGCCTAAATTCCCAGTCGACCAGATAAGACTCATTAAGGGTCAGGCAGTGTAGGCGAGTCTCCCCCTCTACCCTGTTACGTTTTCTTCTGTTTCTGTTTCTTTTTTCCTTCATTTTCTTTTTTTCCTTTTAGTTTCTTTCTTTTTCCTTCCTTCTTTCTCTTTTTATTTCCCTTTCTCTCTTTTTCCTTCCCTTTCTCTCCCTTTCCTTCCCTTTCTCTCCTTCTCCTTCCCTTTCTCTCCTTTTCCTTCTTTTTTCTTCCTTCTCCTTCTGCCCTCTACGTCTATCACCTATCTACCTCCTCTCTCTCTTCTGTTCCTCCTCTTCCTTCCCCTTTCTTCTCTTTCTATATCACAAATCTACCCACTGACTTTCTCTTCCTCGTTCTTACTCCTTCCTTCCTTCCTTCTCCCTCCCTCCCCATCACCTCCACTTCCTCCTCCCTCACTCCATCACCTCTCCCTCCTCCATACCTCTACTCCCTCCCTCCTTCTCCCTCACTCCCTATCACCCACCTCCTCCTTCCTCCTTCCATCACCCACCTCACCCACCTCCTCCCATTAACCACCACCACCTTCCATCACCCACCTCACCCACCTCCTTCCATCACCCACCACCACCTTCCATCACCCACCTCACCCACCTCCTTCCATCACCCACCTCCTTCCATCACCCAGCACCTTCCTCCAGCAGGTAGAGCCACACCTTTAAGACCACAACCAGTGTTTACCTGAGGCAGCGGCTAGGAACACGGGAGTCACTTTGACAGTTGACGTTTCGACTTTCCGCCAACTGATTATACCAGCGTTTACTCTCTCTCTCTCTCTCTCTCTCTCTCTCTCTCTCTCTCTCTCTCTCTCTCTCTCTCTCTCTCTCACATACTAACTAGGTTTAGCTGTTGGGCTATATTATATTTTGCTGTATTTTCCCCCGTTCCTGGTTATATTTTCCCTGTTCGAATCAGCCAACACACACATACGGTATATATATATATATATATATAACCTCGACTCTTTCCTCATCATTTTAAAACTCCACTCCACTGCCGAGCTTAACTACGCCGTATAGTTAATCACACCATTACGTAATAACCTACACGTCTAATTAACTAAAAGGTCCATAACTACGAGCGTCTGTCATACAAAGTGTTTCATTATACTGGATTATAGTTATGGCGTCATTATACACAGATATACAAGCGGGTGTATAATTACAAGGCCTCTGATAATAATATTCATAATGTATAATATATAATAAATACATAAGTGGAAATGGTTACAGCAAGATACAGTTACGGTGGTGATGTGTTGTTACAGCTGTAGTTATGTATGTCTGTCCTGATACTTAACTATAAGGTTGGGTAATTGTAAGATTAGTTTACGATTAAGCAACAGGAATTATCTGAAAGAACATACATACAGACAGACAGACAGACAGACAGACAGACACAGACAGACAGACAGATAGAGAGAAGAGACAGACACAGACAGACAGACAGACATTACAGTACATATAATTGTATGTATGTATATCATAAACACATATACAAACACAAGTAGTTATTTACAGCTAGACACTCACGTAGTTATATACATAGACAGACAGACAGACACATCTTAGAACACCCAGGCCATTTGTTTCATGTAACTCACTCGCTCGCCAAATAATCAAGCAACTGACTGCTTTCCGGAGGCGAATTCAAATCGTCGGAATTAGAATTTGTAATCAGTTGTGACGCCAGCCAGACCCGGTAACTCTTTCCGATGCAAATGACGCTCCCAGGGGCCGTGCAGGAGGTCATTTGGCCGACACTGTATATAAAACTAGGCTCTTACCTTAACACTCGTCCATTAAAATATAAGAAGGAAATTAATATATCAAGAAATATATAAGTTACACCCTGGGGGGGCCTTATAGCGTTAATTGAGGCACCCTGGGGGACAGTATAGCGATAATTGAGGCACCCTGGGGGGACAGTATAGCGTTAATTGAGGCACCCTGGGGGAACAGTATAGCGTTAATTGAGGCACCCTGGGGGACAGTATAGCGTTAATTGAGGCACCCTGGGGGACAGTATAGCGTTAATTGAGGCACCCTGGGGGACAGTATAGCGTTAATTGAGGCACCCTGGGGGACAGTGTAGCGTTAATTGAGGCACCCTGGGGGACAGTATAGCGTTAATTGAGGCACCCTGGGGGACAGTATAGTGTTAATTGAGGCACCCTGGGGGACAGTATAGTGTTAATTGAGGCACCCTGGGGGACAGTATAGCGTTAATTGAGGCACCCTGGGGGACAGTATAGTGTTAATTGAGGCACCCTGGGGGACAGTATAGCGTTAATTGAGGCACCCTGGGGGACAGTATAGTGTTAATTGAGGCACCCTGGGGGACAGTATAGCGTTAATTGAGGCACCCTGGGGGACAGTATAGCGATAATTGAGGCACCCTGGGGGACAGTATAGTGTTAATTGAGGCACCCTGGGGGACAGTATAGTGTTAATTGAGGCACCCTGGGGGGACAGTATAGAGTTAATTGAGGCACCCTGGGGGACAGTATAGCGTAAATTGAGGCACCCTGGGGGACAATATAGTGTTAATTGAGGCACCCTGGGGGACAATATAGTGTTAATTGAGGCACCCTGGGGGACAATATAGTGTTAATTGAGGCACCCTGGGGGACAGTATAGCGTTAATTGAGGCACCCTGGGGGACAATATAGTGTTAATTGAGGCACCCTGGGGGACAGTATAGCGTTAATTGAGGCACCCTGGGGGGACAGTATAGCGTTAATTGAGGCACCCTGGGGGGACAGTATAGCGTTAATTGAGGCACCCTGGGGGACAGTATAGCGTTAATTGAGGCACCCTGGGGGACAGTATAGCGTTAATTGAGGCAACCTGGGGGACAGTAAGCGTTAATTGAGGCACCCTGGGGGACAGCATAGCGTTAATTGAGGCACCCTGGGGGACAGTATAGCGTTAATTGAGGCACCCTGGGGGACAGTATAGCGTTAATTGAGGCACCCTGGGGGGACAGTATAGCGTTAAATGAGGCACCCTGGGGGAACAGTATAGCGTTAATTGAGGCACCCTGGGGGACAGTATAGCGTTAATTGAGGCACCCTGGGGGACAGTGTAGCGTTAATCGAGGCACCCTGGGGGGACAGTATAGCGTTAATTGAGGCACCCTGGGGGACAGCATAGCGTTAATTGAGGCACCCTGGGGGACAGTATAGCGTTAAATGAGGCACCCTGGGGGACAATATAGCGTTAATTGAGGCACCCTGGGGGACAGCATAGCGTTAATTGAGGCACCCTGGGGGACAGTATAGCGTTAATTGAGGCACCCTGGGGGACAATATAGCGTTAATTGAGGCACCCTGGGGGACAGCATAGCGTTAATTGAGGCACCCTGGGGGACAGTATAGCGTTAATTGAGGCACCCTGGGGGACAGTATAGCGTTAATTGAGGCACCCTGGGGGGACAGTATAGCGTTAATTGAGGCACCCTGGGGGACAATATAGCGTTAATTGAGGCACCCTGGGGGACAGTATAGCGTTAATTGAGGTACCCTGGGGGACAGTATAGCGTTAATTGAGGCACCCTGGGGGACAGTATAGCGTTAATTGAGGTACCCTGGGGGACAGTATAGCGTTAATTGAGGCACCCTGGGGGACAGTATAGCGTTAATTGAGGCACCCTGGGGACAGTATAGCGTTAATTGTGGCACCCTGGGGGACAGTATAGCGTTAATTGAGGCACCCTGGGGGACAGTATAGCGTTGAGGCACCCTGGGGGAACAGTATAACGTTAATTGAGGCATCCTGGGGGACAGTATAGCGTTAATTGAGGCACCCTGGGGGGACACTATAGCGTTAATTGAGGCACCCTGGGGGACAGTATAGTGTTAATTGAGGCACCCTGGGGGAACAGTATAACGTTAATTGAGGCACCCTGGGGGACAGTATAGCGTTAATTGAGGCACCCTGGGGGAACAGTATAACGTTAATTGAGGCACCCTGGGGGAACAGTATAACGTTAATTGAGGCACCCTGGGGGAACAGTACAACGTTAATTGAGGCACCCTGGGGAAACAGTATAACGTTAATTGAGGCACCCTGGGGGAACAGTATAACGTTAATTGAGGCACCCTGGGGGAATGAATATAATATAGCGTTTACCGAGGCACCCTGGGGGGGGATATATTCATATACAGTAAACTCCCCCAATACCGGACAAATTCTTGCATGCCCTGTCCGATATTGGGAGGATATTGTAATGAAAAGCCCGTTATTGAGAGGGTTTACTGTATCCATTACAGAGAAGTCCGTTATTGAGAGGGTTTACTGTATCCATTACAGAGAAGTCCGTTATTGAGAGGGTTTACTGTATCCATTACAGAGAAGTCCGTTATTGAGAGGGTTTACTGTATCCATTACAGTGAAGTCCGTTATTGAGAGGGTTTACTGTATCCATTACAGAGAAGTCCGTTATTGACAGGGTTTACTGTATCCATTAGCGAAGTCCGTTATTGAGAGGGTTTATTGTATCGAGAAGTCCGTTATTGAGAGGGTTTATTATATCGAGAAGTCCGTTATTGAGAGGGTTCACTGTACTGCTAACCGAGGCACCAACAAAGAGCTATAAACGAGACAACTAGGAGATAAAAAAATATGTATAAAATGCTAACCGAAGCGACAAGACGAGTGAAATAGATCGGTTAAAATCCCTACCCTCCTGTAATCGGTCTCCAGGCGCTAACCCGATTACACTATAGGAATATATATCTCTTGTAATAGTGATATATTTCAGAGGAGATATACGAGACTAGGTTGTATTTTGTCTTCCAAGAGTTACACGTAAATAGCTCAAGCGGGAGGAGGGTGAGACGGGAGGGAGGGTGAGACGGGAGGGGGGGGGTGAGACGGGAGGGGGGGTGAGACGGGAGGGACGGTGAGACGGGAGGGAGGGTGAGACGGGAGGGGGGAGGTGAGACGGGGGGGGTGAGACGGGAGGGGGGAGGTGAGACGGGAGGGACGGTGAGACGGGAGGGAGGGTGAGACGGGAGGGGGGGGTGAGACGGGAGGGACGGTGAGACGGGAGGGAGGGTGAGACGGGAGGGGGGAGGTGAGACGGGAGGGGGGAGGTGAGACGGGAGGGGGGAGGTGAGACGGGAGGGGGGAGGTGAGACGGGAGGGAGGGTGAGACGGGAGGGACGGTGAGGCGGGAGGGAGGGTGAGACGGGAGGGAGGGTGAGACGGGAGGGACGGTGAGACGGGAGGGACGGTGAGGCGGGAGGGAGGGTGAGACGGGAGGGAGGGTAGAGTGTATATGGGTGGGATAGGGAGGAAGGGAGGAGAGAGTGAAGAGAAAAAGGGAGGGTAGAGGAAGAATACAGGGAGGGGGGTGAATTGTGGGGATGGAAGGAAGAGAAAGTGAGAGAGAAGGTGATGAAGGGAAGGAGGAAAGACTAAGAATGAGTTAGAGAGAAGGGAGAGAAGGAGGGAGTGAAGGAAGAGGTTGGAGGGAGGGAGGGAGGTAACTCGACACTACAAGAAATTTATTGCTAAAGTTTTCTCAGGGGCCAACGCCGAAAAGTTTGGTAATAGGAGGGTGGGTGGGTGGGTGGGTGAGTGGGTGGGTGGGTGGGTAGAGGGGTGGGTGGGTAGGTAGACAGTACCAGCTGCTGCTTACTGAGGATCCCGGGGAGGAATTCGAGTATGGAGTGTTCAGGATGAGTGACGAACTGATGAAAGTTTGGTGATGGATCGAGTGTTTTAATTCATCGTACTCAAGGGGGTTAAGTCTTCGTACTCAAGGGGGGTTAGTTCGTAGTACTCAAGGTGTGTTAAGTCATCGTACTCAAGGGGGGTTAGTTCGTAGTACTCAAGGGGGTTAAGTCATCGTACTCAAGGGGTTTGTTCGGTACTCAAGGGGTTAAGTCTTCGTACTCAAGGGGTTAAGTCCTTGTACTCTAAGAGGTTAAGATCTCATGATTACCTTCGTGACGTCTCACCTGAGGACCAAACTCGGAGGAAGTTGCTTCTTGCAAGTTTTTCTTAAACGACTTTTACGCTAAAACTATGCCAAGGAGACGAACTTACTACAAACGTTTCTCTCTCTATTTTATGAAAAGTTACAACAGCATCTGAATACAATGACATTATATTTCAGTGGCTCTGTTTTATGTAAATATCAATTAATATGACCTAAAATTAATAAACTAATAAAGCAATACTGTACACACCTCATACATACTCCCCCTATGAAAGTCTGACACACACTGAGCATCAAGTGACCAATCATCACTTTCCTTACCCACCCCCACCCCCCCACAATACACGTGAAGTTTGCCAAAGGTTAATTTCTACAAAACTTCCATCAGAAAAAAGTAATATACAGTATATATATATTACTTTATTTTATCGAACTTTTATTACGATTTTGATTTATTTGGGGGCATTTATATTTGGGTGACTATATTTAATGAATGGGACGTAAAATTTGTGATAAACATTTTTTTTTTTTATAATTTGTGACGGCAGTTCGGCAGTTTCCCGCCCTTGAGTGACGCTATCTGCTGCCTGGACAATAATCGGATACTTTTTCCTTCAAATTACATTTTTCAATTAAATTAAAAAAAAGCTGTACTTTTTTTTTGGAGGCGACGATATTTTTTTATATTAATATTAGATATGATACCTATTTTGGGTGTGTGTGTGTGTGTGTGTGTGTGTGTGTGTGTGTGTCCCCCAGAGATTCACAAAGCAAGTTTATGACACACACACACACTCAGCTGGCACCAGGGCCTCGAGTGCCACTTATTACTCGTCTCCTGCCCTCATTACTCCCTGTTTTATGCCAGCGTTAAGCCTCCACCTCTCCTACTACACCATAACACACGGGCCGCCACAACAACGAGGATCTGTGTTATGTGAGAGAGACTGTAGTTGGAGCCTTGTGTGTGTAGGCTAGAGGGAGTTTGTGTAGCGAGGGATTTTCATGTGATGTCTAGAATGTGGAACTAAGGGATTTTCATGTGATGTCTAGAATGTGGGACTAAGGGATTTTCATGTGATGTCTAGAATGTGGGACTAAGGGATTTTCATGTGATGTCTAGAATTTGGAACTTGGGATTTTCATGTAATGTCTAGAATGTGGAACTAAGGGATTTTCATGTGATGTCTAGAATGTGTAACTAAGGGATTTTCATGTGATGTCTAGAATGTGGAACTTGGGATTTTCATGTGATGTCTAGAATGTGGAACTTGGGATTTTCATGTGATGTCTAGAATGTGGGACTTGGGATTTTCATGTGATGTCTAGAATGTGTAACTAAGGGATTTTCATGTGATGTCTAGAATGTGGAACTAGGGATTTTCATGTGATGTCTAGAATGTGTAACTAAGGGATTTTCATGTGATGTCTAGAATGTGGAACTTGGGATTTTCATGTGATGTCTAGAATGTGGAACTTGGGATTTTCATGTGATGTCTAGAATGTGGGACTTGGGATTTTCATGTGATGTCTAGAATGTGGGACTTGGGATTTTCATGTGATGTCTAGAATGTGTAACTAAGGGATTTTCATGTGATGTCTAGAATGTGGAACTAGGGATTTTCATGTGATGTCTAGAATGTGGGACTTGGGATTTCCATGTGATGTCTAGAATGTGTAACTAAGGGATTTTCATGTGATGTCTAGAATGTGGAACTTGGGACTTTCATGTGATGTCTAGAATGTGTAACTAAGGAATTTTTACGTAGTTCCTAAAATATGTAACTAAGAATTTTCAAGTAATTTCTAGAATCTTCAGTAATTTCTCATAATCCCTAAGACTGTCACCTAACCTAACCTAGTCAAAATATATATACAGGGTGTTCCAAAAGTCCTATAACACGTCTAGGAAATAAAAAAACAAACAATATGCAACACCCTGTATAAACCGCCGACACTCCGCTTTCAAAATTTTGGTTGAAACTGCAAAAAAAAATTTATATACATTATTTCTATTTAATTCTACCATAAAATGTATATTATATAAATTCCACCTCATAAGGTTATATCCTCATTATATTATATACACAGTAGAGTTAATTACCTTAATGTTAATGATAATTAGTCTATGTAATTAAGGATTAAATTACATATTACTGTAATGCTGTAATGAAGTGATATTAGGATTACAGTCCGGAATATTTTTATGTATGTATGTATGTATGTATGTAATGATGATGTGATGATGCAGTACTAAGAGGCCAAGTACTAATTGGTCCCAACACACACACACACACACACACACACACACACACACACACGCACACACACACACACACACACCATAAAGCCGCTCGTCTGAACACTTCCAACAGTAAATCCTAAAAATATGAATCCCTAGGTCAGGAGGAGAGCTGAGAGTGAGAGGGGGGCGCTGAGAGTGAGAGGGGGGCGCTGAGAGTGAGAGGGGCGGTGAGAGTGAGAGGGGGCGCTGAGAGTGAGAGAGGGGCGCTGAGAGTGAGAGGGGGGCGCTGAGAGTGAGAGGGGGGCGCTGAGAGAGTGAGAGGGGGGCGCTGCGAGTGAAAGAAGGGCGCTGAGAGAGAGAGAGAGAGAGAGAGAGAGAGAGAGAGAGAGAGGGGGGGGGGGGGGGTCCTCACTCCATCCTAGTGACTGGCGGCCACTTGGAATATTAGGGAGGTCCAGGAGTGAATTTTCCTGTCGGGATTTTAAAAGCCTTGGCCTCCATTTTGTCAACCTCCCGGCCTCCCACCCTCCCTTACCTGACCTCCTGTTACCACCCCTGACCTCCTGCTGACCCACCCTGACCTCCTGCTGACCCACCCTGACCTCCTGCTGACCCACCCTGACCTTCTGCTGACCCCCTGACCTCCTGCTGACCCACCCTGACCTCCTGCTGACCCACCCTGACCTCCTGCTGACCCACCCTGACCTTCTGCTGACCCACCCTGACCCTGACCCACCCTGACCTCCTGCTGACCCACCCTGACCTCCTGCTGACCCACCCTGACCTCCTGCTGACCCACCCTGACCTCCTCTTAGACCGTCAGCCTGTGTCTGTCAGTCAAGCCAACAGTCTGTGTCTAAGTGTTTCTAACGTCCGTCTATGTGTCTGTATGCATATCTCCTGTCGGTCGGTCGGTCGGTGTGTGTGTGTGTGTGTGTGTGTGTGTGTGTGTGTGTGTGTGTGTGTGTCAGCTTATCTCCCTGAGTCTACCTACTAGTTCGAGAGAGAGAGAGAGAGAGAGAGAGAGAGAGAGAGAGAGAGAGAGAGAGAGAGAGAGAGAGAGAGAGAGAGAGAGAGGCGGCCAATGAAAACTGTCAGAATAACTGATGTCAGTTCTTATTGGACGAGATGTAAAGTTCGAGAAGACTGTCAGGAGAAACTGTCAGGAGAGACTGTTACTGGTGTGTGTTTGTTTGTTTGTGAGAAAGAAACACAAAAGGAATAAAACATCAAGACTTTGCCATTAAACACAAACACACACAATAAACAGTCAACAAACAAAATATATATACACACCACATACACAACAAACAATCACAAACTCAAACAAACAAGGAAAAACAGTCAACAAACACAAAACAAATACACAAACAAAAACACACACACAGGCCGTAAACATATACCCCCCCCCCCCTTAAACATCACACGAAATATTTGGCAATTTTTACGTGTTTTTTTTTCCGCGGATAAAACATGAACTTTGGCGAGGCTATAAATTTACCGTCTGAGAATGTGCGACAGAGCGAAGGCAAACGTTCACACCTCGTCTCGTCTCCTCGCCTAAACTGCCTCCCCTTTGTCAAACCCTCCATCCCCACCCGACTCACCCCTCTCCTTCCCCCCACTCACGCCCTCTCCTTCCCCCACTCACGCCCTCTCCTTCCCCCCACTCACGCCCTCTCCTTCCCCCCACTCACGCCCTCTCCTTCCCCCCACTCACGTCCTCTCCTTCCCCCCACTCATGCCCTCTCCTTCCCCCCACTCACGCCCTCTCCTTCCCCCACTCATGCCCTCTCCATCCCCCACTCACCCCTCTCCTTCCCCCACTCATGCCCTCTCCATCCCCCACTCACGCCCTCTCCTTCCCCCACTCATGCCCTCTCCATCCCCCACTCACCCCTCTCCTTCCCCCACTCACGCCCTCTCCTTCCCCCACTCACGCCCTCTCCTTCCCCCACTCACCCTCCATGACAGCCAAAGATGAGAGGTTAGTTGTGTACAAGAGATGAAGTAAAGAGACTTACCTTACCTCCTACCTCACTTGTACATTAGCGGGACAGGTGCGAAGAGAGAGAGACAGGTGTGAAGAGAGAGACAGGTGTGAAGAGAGAGACAGACAGGTGTGAAGAGAGAGACAGGTGTGAAGAGAGAGACAGGTGTGAAGAGAGAGGCAGGTGTTGACAGAGAGACAGAGACAGGTGTTGACAGAGAGAGAGAGAGAGACAGGTGCGAAGAGAGAGAGACAGGTGTGAAGAGAGAGGCAGGTGTTGACAGAGAGAGAGAGAGACAGGTGTGAAGAGAGAGACAGGTGTGAAGAGAGAGGCAGGTGTTGACAGAGAGAGAGAGAGACAGGTGTGAAGAGAGAGGCAGGTGTTGACAGAGAGACAGAGACAGGTGTTGGCAGAGAGAGAGAGGCAGGTGTTGACAGAGAGAGAGAGGCAGGTGTTGACAGAGAGAGAGAGGCAGGTGTTGACAGAGAGAGAGTCAGGTGTTGACAGAGAGTGAGGCAGGTGTTGACAGAGAGAGAGAGAGAGGCAGGTGTTGACAGAGAGAGAGAGAGAGAGGCAGGTGTTGACAGAGAGAGAGAGGCAGGTGTTGACAGAGAGAGAGAGAGAGAGAGAGAGAGAGAGAGAGAGAGAGAGAGAGAGAGAGAGAGAGAGAGAGAGAGAGAGAGAGAGACGCACACACACGCACCTCTCCGGCCCATAAAACAATGGCCATAAGTCAGTGTTATTTTTATGAACGAGATATTTGATCTGTGTATGTGTGTTATGGGGGGGGGAGGAGGGGGGGAGGGGGGGGTAGGAGGGGGGAGGAGGGGGGTAGGAGGGAGAAGGGGGGTAGAAGGAGGAGAGGGGGGGGTAGGAGGGAGAAGGGGGGGTAGGAGGGAGAAGGGGGGTAGAAGGAGGAGAGGGGGTAGGAGAGGGGGTAGGAGGGGGGGTAGGAGGGGGGAGGAGAAGGGGTAGACGGAGCAGGAAGAAAACGGAGAAGATAATAGTGAATAATTACATAGAAGACGAAGAGGGAAAAGAGACATACGAAATGAATATGGTGGAGAGACAGAAAACAGAGAATGATAAACAGAAGATGAATGAAGGGAAACGAAAAGAAAATATGTGATAATTAGAAGACAAAGAAGAAAATGGACAATAAATAAATAAAAATGAAAAAAGGAAATTGAATAACAAGTAAAGAAGAAGAGAAGAAAGCAAAAATAAGAACAAGAAGAACAATAAAAAGTAAAAATTAAAAAAAATTAAAATAAAATACAAATAAACAAGAAAAACAAACAATCAGACAAAGAGGAACGAAGAGAGGTTAAGAAATAAGAAACAGAGAATAAGCAAAAACAAGAAGAAGAAGAAGAAGAAGAAACGGAGAAGAAGAAAAAGAAGAATGAAGACGGTTAAATCAGGGACTATTTTTAACCTGTGGGGTAGTGGTCATGTCTCCTGTATTGTGAAGTACTGAACACGGGTGAGGGCAGGTGAGGTGTGAGGGAGGGAGGTGTGAGGGAGGGAGGTGTGGTGTTGAGGGAGGGAGGAGAGGTGTGAGGGAGGGGAGACAGGTGAGGTGTGAGGGAGGGGAGGTGTGAGGGAGGTGAGGTGTGAGGGAGGGAGGTGTGGTGTTGAGGGAGGGAGGTGAGGTGTGAGGTGAGGTGTGAGGCAGGTGAGGTGTGAGGCAGGTGAGACAGGTGTTAGGGAGGTGAGGAGGGAAGGAGGGGTGAGGGAGGGAGGTGTGGTGTTGAGGGAGGGAAGTTTGAGGGCTTCACCACTAACACCTCTCACCACCACCTATCACCAGGTATATTTTTGCGTATCACACACACACACACACACACACACACACACACACACACCGTGAAGGAACCCGGAAATACTGCAACAACACAATCCACTACAGTAGTTCCAGGTGGTGTTGTGATGGACGCCCAGCAGGTAAACAGCCCCGCATGTGACCTCACTCTAATGGCGTCACCAGATTTATGGCGCTTCGTGATACTGCGCCATAAAACATACATACATACGTAATGTTCCGAGTTAAAACAAACACAAACACACACACACACACACACACACACCAATTTCCTGCCCGAGTAATTCTATCCACGAGCGAAAAATGAGGCTAATGCTACTTAGAACACTACAAGGAACTTTTAAGGAGCACCCACACTGTCTTTAAGGAGCACCCACACTGTCTTTAAGGAGCACCCATACTGTCTTTAAGGAGCACCCACACTGTCTTTAAGGAGCACCCACACTGTCTTTAAGGAGCACCCACACTGTCTTTAAGGAGCACCCACACTGTCTTTGAGGAGCACCCATACTGTCTTTAAGGAGCACCCACACTGTCTTCAAGGAGCACCCACACTGTCTTTAAGGAGCACCCACTCCTACAGTACGTAACGCCATCTTTGTTTACCTCTATGACGTCATCAACCCAAATACTAACGCCATCTTTGTTTACCTCTATGACGTCATCAACCCAAATACTAACGCCATCTTTGTTTACCTCTATGACGTCATCAACCCAAATACTAACGCCATCTTTGTTTACCTCTATGACGTCATCAACCCAAATACTAACGCCATCTTTGTTTACCTCTATGACGTCATCAACCCAAATACTAACGCCATCTTTGTTTACCTCTATGACGTCATCAACCCAAATACTAACGCCATCTTTGATTACCTGTGTGACGTCATCAATCCAAATATCATTACCAGGTATTAGAGACACTTATTTACCTCTTTTAATTCACAGATCAATAATTAATTATATAACTCACGAATTATATATCTACAAAGACTTTTAAAAATATAACGAGAAAAATATTTGAACTTACATCTTTTGAACATATCGTTATATTGGCGTCAAGGTGAGGAAGACATCTTGTAGAGCACCATTATACACCATTAACCACACCTCTGAGGGCCATATCACTGATGGTGTTATGATACCTGGCCAAAAATACCTGTGATATCATCTTTCTCGCCCAAAAAATACCTCAGCAAAATTATCTTCCTCGACCCAAAAATACCTCAGCAAAATTATCTTCCTCGACCAAAAAATACCTCAGCAATATTATCTTTCTTGATATAGTTTTGCTGGAGGTAAAATCTTCACCCCGGAGTCAACTATTGCCTTCTGAAGAGCCTCTGTGCCGGGAGCTTCACTTCAAGTGCTGGGTCTGAATAAACTCGATGGTTATAAGTCTTATTTCCTTTATATAACCTAACCTAACCTAAGCTGAACTACCCTAACCTAACCTAAGCTGAACTACCCTAACCTAACCTAAGCTAAGCTGAACTACCCTAACCTAACCTAAGCTGAACTACCCTAACCTAAACCAACCTAAGCTAACCTAACCAAGCAAATCCTAGCCTAACCTAAACCAAACTAACCAAAGCTAAACTACCCTACCCCAAGCTAACCTAACCTGACTTAACGTAACCAAACGAAACGAGACGAAAGCTAACCTAACCTAAGCTAACCTGACCTAACCAGTAACAAACAAAAAACGCAGTAGCAAATACGACAAAAATAAACAATTATAACAAAAACATGAACAAATACACAACAAGCGCAGCAGTAAAGACGACAAACACAATAACAAACACAGCAGCAAAAACAAACCGTAACACAAACAGCAATAAAAACACCAACAAACACAGAAACAAACGAACAATAGAAGCTTGTCTTTATACCCATAAGCCTCAAGCCTGAACCCTAATGTAGGATAATACAACTTCCTGGCGCTGTGATGGTGCTGTGATGGTGCTGTGATGGTGCTGTTGTGGTGCTGTGATGGTGCTGTGATGGTGCTGTTGTGGCGCTGTTGTGGCGCTGTGATGGTGCTGTGATGGTGCTGTGGTTTGTGATGGTGCTGTTGTGATTCTCTGGTGGTGCTGTTGTGGTGAGGTGGTTATGCTGTGCTGATGCTGTTGTGGTGTTATTTGATGGTATTGTGGTCCCGTGTTGATGCTGTGGTGATGCTATGTTGATGCTGTGTTGATCCCGTGTTGGTGCTGTGGTGATGCTGTGTTGATGCTGTGGTAGTGGGACTCTCCTCACAGCCCTCCCGAACACTCGTTAGGCCTACCTTCAAAATTTAGGGGGGGGGGGCATAAGATTCCGGCAGAGAGAGAGAGAGAGAGAGAGAGAGAGAGAGAGAGAGAGAGAGAGAGAGTCAGTGTGAGAGAGAGAGAGAGAGAGAGAGAGAGGGGGGGGGGGCAGGCTATGTAACTCTCATACAATATTGCACAGTAATAGTGTCACACGTGTACTGGATGGCCTGTACATGGGCTCTCTCTCTCTCTCTCTCTCTCTCTCTCTCTCTCTCTCTCTCCGTCTTTTCTCCCCTCCCTCCAGTCATCTATAACTCTTCCTTCCACTTCTTCTCCCTCCTTCCCTTACCCTAATCCTCTTCTCTCCTCTTCCCTTGTCCTACCCTAATCCTGTCTTCTTCCCTTCCCTTCCTCCCTCACATTCTCTGGTCGTCAACACCAGAGGACTACAATGCCTATAGAGAGATGGTCCCAAGGTATTACACACACACACACACACACACACACACACACACACACACCCAATTGATTCTCAGATCGTTATGAACCGAAGCGAAATTTGTTGTGCTACTAATTACAGGTGTTATTAACGAGTTCAGGTGCGTGGGT
>CAUDMG010003705.1:462500-492500 GCA_958450375.1 Homarus gammarus | reverse complement strand
GGATTGGTGCACGTTCGTATGGGGGGTTAGTGTGCAAGTTCTTAAGGGGGATGGTGCACGTTCTGAGGGGGGTGCACGTTCTTAAGGGGGGTTGGTGCACGTTCTTAGGAAGGGTTGGTACACGTTCTTAGGGGGTGGGGGTGGTGCACGTTCTTTAGTAAGGTTCTACGTACAAAATCCACCTGAGGGTCATGTACGTGTTTCTTTTTAATCTTAAACTAAAATCAAGGAGACAAAGTACGTGGAAAGTACAGTACATCATTTACTTCAAAATCATGTACGTACGTATTCGAATTTAAGCTGAAACCAAGGACAAAACGTACATAAGAACGGACATAGGGAGTACATAATCTAATAGAAAGTCATGTACGTGTTCTAAAATTAAGGTGAAATCAAGGACAGAGGAACGTACGTATGATCCTTCCCTCACGCGGAAATACACCACAGGAGAAAGTTTGTGCGGAAAGTTGCCAGTGAGTCCTGCCCTTTGATGATAGAGAGAGAGAGAGAGAGAGAGAGAGAGAGAGAGAGAGAGAGAGAGAGAGAGAGAGAGAGAGAGAGAGAGAGAGAGAGAGACCTACCCACATATGTAAAACCTTTGCCCTCGGGAAATTATCGCTTGTATCTCAATTTCCAAGCACTTAAATTGTTGTTGTCGTTGTTATTTTGATGTTGTTGATGTTGTTGTTATTGTTGATGGAGGACGTGTAATTAATTTAGGCCAATTTTCCCAACGATACTAAAAATAATGAGGGTTTATTTTTTTGGATTGACAAGACATACTACACATAATACACATATACACATACATATGCTTACTGGTAGATACATATACACACACATACTGTATATATATGTAGTCACACACACACACACACACACACTTTTATAAACGCCTTGAAGAGAACAGCAAAGGGGAGAGGAATTCCTTTATAAATCAACACTTCCTTGTTCCGGGGGTCAACGATTATAAGATGTAAGGGTGTATAGGGTGTGTGGGGGGGGGGGTGGGTGTGTGGGGGGGTGGGTGTGTGGGGGGTAGGGTGTGTGTAGGGTGTGGGTGTGTGTAGGGTGTGTGTAGGGTGTGTGGGGGGTGGGTGCGTGTAGGGTGTGTATAGGGTGTGTGGGTGTGTGTAGGGTGCGTGTAGGGTGTGTGTGTGTGTAGGGTGCGTGGGAGGTGTGTGAGGTACAATTCCGTCTAATATTCCCTGAACAGTTGAGAGAAATATACGCGGTTCCATATATGTGTGTGTGGGTTAGGTTAGGTTAGGTTAGGTTAGGTTAGGTTAGAGAAAGTGAACGTTGTTTTTCATTAAATATTACACCAGAAAAACTAAAAAAAAATAAAATAAAAAAATGTAAATACATTGAAAAAAAATTACGTACGCGACCCCTCAAGACGATGACGTCATATGTAAACAAACGGTATCTAGGGAATTTCCTTCTCATTTCAACAAGAGGGAAAATTACTACCTAGTCGTATCTAATAAATTGGCATGACACACAACAGGCAGTAAAGCTCATTAATTATCATCCATAGTAATTAGCTGAAACAGTAATTGCCGGAAACAGTAATTAATTATATTTAAATTAATTGTAAGCACTAATTATATGCTGATTATCTACAAAAACAACTATATGAGAGAGAGAGAGAGAGAGAGAGAGAGAGAGAGAGAGAGAGAGAGAGAGAGATTAAAGATTCGCTAAATTATATCTACAAGAAATTAATTCGCATTTAGTGACAGGTGGAGAGCAGAGGTCACGGCCACTCTTTAAGGGATATGACACCACCACCACTACCACCATCACTACCACCACCACCATCACTGCCACCATCACTACCACCACCACTACCACCACCACTACCACCATCACTGCCACCATCACCACCACCATTACTACCACCACCACTACCACCACTACCACCACCACTACCACCATCACTGCCACCATCACTGCCACCATCACCACCACCATCACTACCACCAGTCTATTACGCAGACGGATAAGTGGGGGGGTGAGGGAGAGGGGGGAGGAGGAGAGGGTGAGAGAGTGAGGGGGGAGTGAGAGAGGGGGGAGTGAGAGAGGGGGGAGTGAGAGAGGGGGGAGTGAGAGAGGGAGGAGTGAGAGAGGGAGGGGTGAGGGGGGTAAGTGAGGGGTGAGGAGGTGAGGGAGGAGGTGAGAAGGGGTGAGGGAGGAGGTAAGAGGGGGGTTGAAGGGGTGAGGGAAAGTGGGGGGAGTGAGAGAGGGTGGGAGGGAGTGAGGGAGGGGGTGAGAGGGAGATGAGAGAGGGGTGAGGGGGGTAAGTGAGGGGTGAGGGAGGTAAGTGAGGGGTGAGGAGGTGAGGGAGGAGGTGAGAAGGGGTGAGGGAGGAGGTGAGGGGGGGTGAGGGAGATGGGGGTGATGTACGCTGCATCCACCTGGGGAAGAGAAGACGGGTCTACCGCCTTAGCGTGTGTGAGTTTCCAAGGTTGAGAGGAGTAATTTTTCTCAGGAGGGGGGGGAGGGGAAGGGGAGGGGAAGGGGAGGAGGAGGAGGGGAAGGGGAGGAGGAGGAGGGGAAGGGGAGGGGAAGGGGAGGAGTAGGAGGAAGAGTGCTAATGGATGAGGAGGAGGAGGAGGATAGAAGAAGAGGAACAAGAAAGAACAACAAGGAGTGGCCGCTATTTAACCGGGCCTTCATAATATTATTCTCCGGGATGGTAAATGTTTAAAACGTGTGAATTAAGTTAACAAAACAGTCCACGAGTTACTGCTGAGATTAATGTGTCGTTGTGTTTAAGAGTTATGACTCTCTCTCTCTGTCTCTCTCTCCCCACTCTCTCTCTCTCTCTCTCTCTCTCTCTCTCTCTCTCTCCACGGAAGGACACGGCAGGTAGTTGAGGTGTAAATCCCCGGGTTTAAACTCCCGTGTTGGAGGTGGAGGGCGTTAGCGGCTCTACCTGGCTTACACCTGTTAGCCCGTGTCGGGACCAGTGGCAAGGGTCACCTGGATGGAGAGGTGAGTTGATGGATGAGTTGATGGATAGATGGAGAGAGAGAGACAGGGTGGATGGATGAAAGGGTAAAGGGATGAGAGAGAGAGAGAGAGAGAGAGAGAGAGAGAGAGAGAGAGAGAGAGAGAGAGAGAGAGAGAGAGAGAGAGAGAGAGAGCAACTGGTGGGCACCTCACACTCACCTGACACATTATAATTAATAATAACAAGTGTGGATCCCATAAGCCTTAAGCCACCCCGTTAAAGAGACTATTATACCCGGCACTGCACTCAACCACCTCCACTTACCAAACTGTAAAATAAACTAGCCTAACCTATGCTAACCTAACCTCTGCTAACCTAACCTCTGCTAACCTAACCTCTGCTAACCTAACCTCTGCTAACCTAACCTCTGCTAACCTAACCTCTGCTAACCTAACCTCTGCTAACCTAACCTCTGCTAACCTAACCTCTGCTAACCTAACCTCTGCTAACCTAACCTCTGCTAACCTAACCTCTGCTAACCTAACCTATGCTAACCTAACCTCTGCTAACCTAACCTCTTCTAACCTAACCTCTGCTAACCTAACCTCTGCTAACCTAACCTCTGCTAACCTAACCTCTGCTAACCTAACCTCTTCTAACCTAACCTATGCTAACCTAACCAAACCTAAACAAAAGTGGACGTGTGATTACCCCGGGATAGAACCACCGGCCCCTCAGTATAAACACAACAGTGCCCAATCCACAACACACCCGAGGCACTGCAGGGAGGTTATGTCCGTCTATAGTGCCACAGTGCCACAGTGCCATAAGCCAGTACACTAGTTCCACTCAAGAGCCACACGACGTGACCCAACAAGCCGCTAGCAGGTAACACAAGTAATACAGTGAACAACAGCCAACTTAATTAACCAGAATAAAAAATGAATAAAAAAAAAATCGGTTCCTGTATCCACGTTTATTGTAGTCGCAGGAAAAGTCTAATTAGGTGAACTTCATGCCTGTGTGTGTGTGTGTGTGTGTGTGTGTGTGTGTGTTGGTTAATTAAGTAGTTAATGCCTAATTTCACCTTGTGGGTTTTAATTAGCTAAAGGTGCTTCGGTCTCCAGGTAATTTAAGAACTATTTCCGGTGTCCTTTGTATATATTTTTTTTTTTTAAATTTCGACACAACAACTTTGTTAAATGAATTAAGATTTGCATTATTATTATTATTATTATTATTATTATTATTATTATTATTGTTATTATTGTTATTATTATTATTATTATTATTATTGTATTTCGGTTTCGTGTCAGTTTTTAGTACAGGCAGAGGGCCGTATACAGATGCTGAGAGAGAGAGAGAGAGAGAGAGAGAGAGAGAGAGAGAGAGAGAGAGAGAGAGAGATAAAGTAAGAAAGTGTGTGATACAGAAATGGAGAGGGGGTGAGAGGGAGAGTTGCGAGAGGGGAGTATTGCGGTGTAAATTTGAGGTGATGTGAGGGAGGAGTGAAGGACGGGCCACCCTCGTAAAAGGTGGGAGGGAGGAAAGGAAGGGAAGGGAGGATAGGTGAGGGCAAGAGGGAGGGAGGATAAAAACCGGGAAGGGGGAAATAGGAGGAAAGAAGTAAGGAAGGAAGGAGGCAAGGAAAGAAAGAAAAATGGGAGAAAAGAACGAAGGAAGGAAGGAAGAAAAGAAGGAATGTACCATAATGTGTTAGTTTCTTCCTTATAAAACATTTATTTGGCGTGAAATTATCCCTAGGTTGAAAGTCTCTCTCTCTCTCTCTCTCTCTCTCTCTCTCTCTCTCTCTCTCTCTCGGTGATATAAGAGACAGTGTTTGAGCCTCATTAAAGAGTCACGTTATATAGACTCGGACACAGGTGAGCCAAGTGAGGTGGTGACATCTGGCGGCCTGAGGGACTACGGGACTAAATTATTTACCCCCAAAACGGCTCAAACTCATCTACCTTCATTAGCCTAACCCTATTTAACCTACTTACCGAACATATTTTAACGTTATTTAACCCGCTTAACTAATTTAATTACCTCAAGTTAATTATTAGTTAAGTAAAGATTAGTTAAGATTAGTCTTGTTAGAATCAGAATATATTTTTTATAAGAACGATGTAATCCCGTAGTCCCACAGCGGCCATATTGCCAACGCTTACACATCTAAACTCGACAGTAAATAAACACAAACATTACCTGTAAGTAAACGTAACCAAGAAATATCATTCACCTGTAATTACCGCTACACGTGTGCGTGTGTGTGTGTGTGTAAAAATTTATGCATTACCATTTAAAACGCTGATAAATGCAATTCGTAAATATTGAATTGCAAATGTAATAAGTTTAACGTAATTCCCAGAGCAAATTTAACGGGAGAGAGAGAGAGAGAGAGAGAGAGAGAGAGAGAGAGAGAGAGAGAGAGAGAGAGAGTATTTGTAAATGTACACAAATAAAGTTATTTATATAGCTAAATAGTGCACTGCGGTGAATGAAGTGGTGTAGTGATAGTGGTAGGAGCAGCAGTAGTAGTAGCAGTGGGGGTAGTAGTCGTAGTAGAAGTAAAAGCAGCAAGGTCACGGCCGATTTAGTTCCCGGGGATTAATATCAGTAATGGCGGGTGTTAGTTGTGAACAGGTCTGTGCCCTTCTGAGGGCCGAGTTAGTGAAGGTCGAGGACGAAAACTTGAAATTAAAGGAAGTGATTGTGAGGCTGAAGGAGGAAGACACGCCTGTGTCTGACGAACACACAGGCTGTGAGGAGAGGAACGACCAAACTGGTGGTGAAAAAAAGACACCAAGGAAACGACAACAACTAAGTGCACCAATTCTTTTAGTCCTTTGATCGACGAAATGAATGTGGGCATAGTCAGGGACACGGCTGATAAGGAAGGTACAAAAATCTTAATTGTGGGGATTCTCAGGAACGGTACCTGGATGGAGCTTTTGCGTCAAAAATAAAAATAGGATGCGAGTGTGTGTGCCAGGAGCTGGGGCGGGGTGGGGGACACAGTTGGCAGGATGGACAATATCTTGTCTAGTAATGGGAGCAACCCATTATCTGCATCAGTGAAGGAAGCAATGATATTGGCCGGTGTAGGAGTGAGGAGCTTCTTGATAAGTTCAAGACAGCCATTGAGCTTCTTAAGGTGAAGGGAGGGATCCCTATCATATGTGGTGTCCTGCCTAGAAGGAGAGTTGGCAATGAATGGTTGTCAAGGGCAGTTGGTGTCAACGGCCGTCTTGACATATTGCAAATCTATATAGTCCCATTCATTGAAAACTGGGACAACTTTTATGGCAGAGGGAACTTTATGCTAGGGATGGGGTGCACCTGTCTAGGGATGGAGTGGCAACACTGGCTGGCTCTCTCGAGGGGGCAGTTCAAAAGATGTCGAAGTCTTTAAACTGCTAGGGGAACATATGAGCACGGGGGTAGAGGAGACTGCAGTGGGAGCGGGTAAACAAGGTGAAAGGTTGGAGAAATAGTGATAGGAAGGAGGACAAAACTAAATTAGGCAGGGAGTTAAGACTTAAACATGACAAAGGAAGGACTCAGATCACGACTAACTTAAACGTCTACTACACAAACAGTAGACGTATGAGAAACAAAATGGATGAATCCAGGACGTTGGTATGTACTGAAAAATCGATATAATAGCATTCACTGAAACATGGATCAACCTAGACTCACGTGAGTTACCTGTCGAATACCAAATTAATGGTTGCAAATTATTCCATACCGATAGGCAGATTAGGAACGGAGGCGGAGTAGCAATCTAAGTCAGGGATAATCTGAAGTGTAAGATCGATAAGGAAATAAAAATTGAACTGAATACAGAAACAATTTGGATAGAATTAATAGGTGGAAGGGAAAAAGTAATCACAGGAGTAATATATAGACCTCCTTATCTTGATTTGCACTCCCTCGAGAGACAAAGAGTGAGGGGGGATATGATAGAGGTGTATAAATGGAAGTCAGGGCTAAACAAAGGTGATATAACAAAGGTTCTCAAACTATCCAACCAGGAGCGAACTCGTAACAATGGTATTAAATTAGACAAATTTAGTTCTAGGCGCAAGATAGGTAAACATTGGTTTGGAAACAGTAGTGGAACAAGTTACCAAACATCACCATTAACTCACATACGCTGGGTAGATTCAAACATAAGTTGGGTGGCTATATGAGCAAGAGGGGTTGGGTTGTACTGTAATAAAATATTAACATCTTAGTTATAATTTCCATGACAAGACAAACCACCAAACAAACAAACAAACAAACAAACAACAGACAAATACAAACAACATATCCATTTACACAACAAATTATTCCCCAAATAGAAAAAAAAACAGACGAAAGGGAAATAAAAAACATGAAATAAACAATAAGGAAAAAGAAACAATAAAAAAACAATGAAAAAAAACCAAGTGCCAAGGAACAGGTGAGTGCCAATGCCAACACCTTCTTCCCATGGCACTGTGGTGGGATATTTGACACCTCGGGCAGCCACACACGCCATGGATTAGCCACCGGAAACTGGCCAATGGATTCTGAAGATCATGTCAAACCCACACAGGACCGCCAAACTTTTTCTCCTGAGGGGGAATGGGTAGGGTGAGGGGGAATGGGTAGGGTGAGGGGGAATGGGTGGGTTGAGGGGGAATGGGTGGGGTGAGGGGGAAGGTGGGGTGAGGGGGAATGGGTGGGGTGAGGGGGAAGGTGGGGTGAGGGGGAATGGGTGGGGTGAGGGGGAAGGTGGGGTGAGGGGGAAGGTGGGTGAGGGGGAAAGGGAGGTCTGGTGAGGGGAAAGGGGGTGTAAGAAGGAATGAGGAAGAAAGAAAGACTTCCTAAGCCCGCTCGCTCTCTCTCTCTCTTCCACCCTTCTCCCTCCTCGTGCCCAAAAATACCGTCTTACAGGGTATCGTGCCCAAAAATACCGTCTTACAGGGTTATCGTGCATAAAAATACCGTCTTACAGGCGTATCGTGCCCAAAAATACCGTCTTACAGGGGTATCGTGCCCAAAAATACCGTCTTACAGGGTTATCGTGCATAAAAATACCGTCTTACAGGCGTATCGTGCCCAAAAATACCGTCTTACAGGGGGTATCGTGCCCAAAAAATACCGTCTTACAGGGGTATCGTGCCCAAAAATACCATCTTACAGGGGTATCGTGCCCAAAAATACCGTCTTACAGGGGTATCGTGCCCAGAAATACCGTCTTACAGGCGTATCGTGCCCAAAAATACCGTCTTACAGGGGTATCGTGCCAAAAAAATACCGTCTTACAGGGGTATCGTGCCCAAAAATACCATCTTACAGGGGTATCGTGCCCAAAAATACCGTCTTACAGGGGTATCGTGCCCAAAAATACCGTCTTACAGGGGCATCGTGCCCAAAAAATACCGTCTTACAGGGGTATCGTGCCCAAAAATACCGTCTTACAGGGGTATCGTGCTCAAAAATACCGTCTTACAGGGGTATCGTGCCCAAAAAATACCGTCTTTCAGGGGTATCGTGCCCAAAAATACCGTCTTACAGGGGTATCGTGCCCAAAAATACCGTCTTACAGGGGTATTGTGCCCCAAAATACCGACTTACAGGGGTATTGTGCCCAAAAATACCGTCTTACAGGGGTATCGTGCCCAAAAATACCGTCTTACAGGGGTATCGTGCCCAAAAATACCATCTTACAGGGGTATCGTGCCCAAAAATACCGCCTTACAGGGGTATCGTGCCCAGAAATACCGTCTTACAGGGATATCGTGGGAAAAATCAGTGGACGGTTGTTTTCGTCTCCGGGTCGCGACAGAGTTATAAATTTGACGGAATATCTCTCAAATATCTCCCAGGATCGAGAGATAGATGTGGACCAAGAGAGATTTAAGAGATCGGCTCGGTCGTGATAGGAGAGAGAGAGAGAGAGAGAGAGAGAGAGAGAGAGAGAGAGAGAGAGAGAGAGAGAGAGAGAGAGAAATTTTACCCAGGAAGAAAGTGAGAGAAGCCGAGTCTGTGTGTGTGTGAAAATAAAGAGAGAGAGAGAGAGAGAGAGAGAGAGAGAGAGAGAGAGAGAGAGAGAGAGAGAGAGAGAGAGAGAGAGAGAGAGTGGGTTTGTGGAATGGGAACAGCAGTAAATTTCGGGAACTGCCGGGTGGGAATGGTTCGTTCAGGTTTGGCGGCCCTGGAGGTGAGCTGGATAGATGGGTGGTGGAGGTCAGGTCAAGCCAATTCAGGTCAAGTTAGGTCAGGTTAATTCAAGGTCAGATCATGTTAGGGGATCTGTTTAGGGTTAGGTTAGGTTAGGACAGTTCAGGGTTATTACAGGGTTAGGTTAGGTCAATTCAGGGTTCAGGTCAGGTGGGGATCAGTTGAAGTCGAGTTAATTCAGGTCAGGTCAGGTCAGGTCAAGTTTGAGTTTACCCCTGTTACTATCTACGTTCTTTCTCTCTCTCATCACCCTATGAAGGTGTGGACAAAGGCAGGTGTGGAGAGACAGATGTGGACAGACAGGTGTGGAGAGACAGATGTGGACAAAGACATAGGTGTGTGGGGAAATAGGAGTGGACAGGCAGTTGAGGAAAAGACAGATGTGGACAGACAGGTGTGGATAAAGACAGGTGTGTACAGAAACAGGTGTGAGCACTAACAGGTGTGAGCAATCAAGTGTAACGGTAGAATTCATGCAGTCAATATTTACCTTTTGTATCAAGAGTTATATACCTTGGTGAAGGGGGAGAGGGGAGAGGGGGGAGAGGTGGGGAGGGGAGGAAGGAGGTGTTGGGGAGAGGGGGGGACTGGGGAGAGGTTTAGGGGAAGGTAGAGGGCTGGTACTGGGGAGTGGGGAGGTAGGGGGCGGGACTGGGGAGAGACAGGGGTGAAGGGAGGTGTTGGGGTGAGTAAGAGGGCTGGACTGGGGAGAGGGGAGGCGTGGGGGAGGTAAAGGGAGGGACAACCAAGCACCACAACCTAACACCACACAACCTAACACCACCTAACACCATACAACACCACCTAACACCACCTAACACCATACAACACCACCTAACACCACACCACACAGGTACAAACCTTCCTCTCTTACTACCTGGTGTTAGGGTGATACTGGCTCACATGTAACACCAGGTACTGATGCTTTGACTGACGCTTTAATTAGTTCAGGTAAAAACAACATTACCTGGACGATTTCAGAGTGACGTGTGTGTGTGTGTGTGTGTGTGTGTGTGTGCCATAACCTCACACAAACGTTCATAACACTCCACAAAAACGATCATAAAACCTCATACAAACGTTCATAACGCCCCCACACAAAAAAATCTCCTCCGCAAACATCATCAACACCCCCCACACACACCCTTCCACCACCCCCCACACACCCTTCCACCACCCCCCACACACCCTTCCACCACCCCTCCCCCCACACACCCTTCCACCACCCCCCCCCACACACACCCCCTTCCACCACCCCCCACACACCCTTCCACCACCCCCCCCACACACACCCCCTTCCACCACCCCCCACACACCCTTCCACCACCCCCCCACACACACACCCCTTCCACCACCCCCCCACACACTAAAGAGTATCATGTACCGTCTCGCACAATTACCGCCACTGACTTGGTATCAAGCAAGTCTACGGACTCGGCGCACCCACATTCAACCACCTGAATGAGTCATCTTCCAGGGAGAGGTTAGGTTCGGTTATTTTTTTATTTATTATATTTTTTTTTACGGGGATTAGCCCACCCGGGCACAGGTCACTGACCCACTTCGGGGACTGGGGGGCGAAACAACAACAACAACAACAACAACAACAACAACAACAACAACAACAATAATAATAATAATAATAATAATAATAATAATTCAGAGTAAATAAAATTTATAATAAAAAATTGAAAATAAAATAATAAAATAATAATGATAATAATAATAACAACACTAACAATAATAATAATAATAATAATAATAACAATAATAAATACAAAAATGAAAAAAAAAATACAAACAATATATGTTTGTTGTGTTGTCAATGGTAAGAGAAACATCTGAGACCCTGAAATTGTGTGTAAATGAGGCAGAAAGTCAGTTCAGCAACCTGGGACTTGGTCACAATTTTCGTGATGCCATATGGCAGCAGGGTCTACCATTAGACAACACATTATGCTTCCAATATCTTCCCAGGCGGCAGTACCTCCCTGTTTGGTAGCTTAGATTATGTTAAGTTAGGTTAGGCGATCGTTTACATAGTGAGTGTTTGAGCCCAAGGGTAGAGGACTCTGTCGTAATATGCTAATGAGATGCCCTGGGACCCGTGGAGCTGGTGGGTGTGGGTGGGTGTGGGGTGTCGGTGGGTGTGGGGTGTGGGTTGGGGTGTGGGGTGTGGGTGGTGAGTGTGGGTGGTGAGTGTGTGGGTGGGTGGGAGAAGGGTGAGTATGGGTGGTGGTGGTGGTGGTGGTGGGTGTGGGTGGGTGGGTGGTGGTGGGTGGGTGTGGGTGGTGAGTGTGTGTGGGTGGGAGAAGGGTGAGTATGGGTGGTGGTGGGTGGGTGTGGGTGGTGAGTAGGAGAAGGGTAAGCATGGGTGGGTGGGTGTGGGTGGGTGGTGATAAGTGTGAGTATGGTTGTTGGTGGGTGGTGAGTGTGGGTAGTGAGAGGAGTGGGTGGGTGTGTGGGTATAGGTTTGGCTGGGAGGTAGGTGAAGATGGGTAGTTACGTTAGGTTACGTTAGGTTACGTTAGGTTATGGATTCCCCTCAGAAAGTCACCTAGAACTACACTAGTCCCATCTCACCTTCACCTAGACGGACGGCCACCTAGGGAAATCTGAGCACACACACACAAGGGGGCGGGGATAAGGGAGGAGGGGGGGGGGCTGAGGAGGGTAAAGGGGAAGGGAGGGGGGGGAAATAGGGGAGGGGGGAGCCAGGGACGGGATTCTCAAAGATAATACAATATTTGTTTCTCGTAAGTCATAACAGAAGAAGAATAACTGGCTTGAGATAGGAAAAACAAAACAAGACGGCGTCGAAATTACACTTAGACTTTACCATACTTTAATTTCTCTTATAAATTCTTAAGTTACATACAAACGATAATAATTTCTTTAAAAAAAATTCCCCACACAACCTAAAAAAAAAAAAAAATACAACATTAGACAACAGACCACAAAAAATACGATAAAATACTTCAAAAATACATGAAATACAATAAAATACAGCAATATACATCACAAACACACAACAAATATACAGAAACATACAACACAATTACAACATACAACACAATTACAACGAACATAACCCTAAATCACCGTTAAATCATATAATTATACAACCTGGACCTAACCACAACCCCAGACGATAACATTAAGCTACGAGGAAGAAAAATCGACGCATGAGCACACCTTGTTTACATCCGTCACACTACTCCTCCTGAGAGACGCCTTGGGGTGACCTTATGTCCGGAATAAACTACTACGATGATTCCTTAATAATACCTAGTGATTTATCTGTGTGGGATTAGCTTTAACATGAAAACAAAAGCTAAAAAAAATTAACAAAAGCTAAAAAATAACACGAAAAATAACAAAAATAACATGGAAACAAGTTAAAAATTACACGAAGGAGACTGAAAAAAATAACGAAAATAAAGGCTAAAAAAACAGTATGAAAATAGAAGCAAGAAATAACAAGAAAACAAAAGCTAAAAAAAATTAAAACAAAAGCTAAAAAATTATATGAAACAAAAGCTAAAAAAATACAAAAAAAGCAAAAAAAAAAAAAAGAAGAGAAACTAAAAAAAACACCTAAAATTCGACCCACAACAAGCTCCGTTTTCTATAATGTCTCTCCAGTTAAGGGGAGGGGGGAAACTCCTCTAAATTTACGTATTACTGAGAAATTCTAATCCAGGGGAGTCTTTCTTATCATCAGGTTGAGAACGTCTTGTAGTAATTTAGCTCCGTCTTAAGTGGTGAGAATGAGAGCTATTAGAGAGTGAGAGGGAGGGAGAGGGAAGGGGTGGGAGGGTTTAAGTGGTGCTGGTTGGTGTGACGGTAATGGAGACGGGAAAGGTTAATATGTCTGTCTCGTTACACTGCTGTCTCTCTCTCTCTCTCTCTCTTACTTTCTCTCTCTTTTACTTTCTCTCTCTCTCTCTCTCTCTCTCTCTCTCTCTCTCTCTCTCTCTCTCCCTCCTTTCTTTCTTTGCACCCATACACTCTCTTCCACCCACCCTCCCACCCACCCACCCTTCCACCCACACAGGTTGGAGATCAGAGGAACTTATTTGCAGTTTGAAGAATAATTTGAATAGTAATATTACCAACTGACGGCTGGGGGGCCAAGACGGCAACCCACACAGACATCTAATTTAATCTAACCCAAAGAAACTTAACTTAACTTTACTTAACCTAACCTAACCCACACACGGATCTAATTTAACCTAGCCCAAAGAAACCTCAGAACCTAACCCAAGACGGGAGTGAGTGGAGCAGAAGGGAGTGGGTGGAGGAGACAATGGGTAGGGAAACAATGCCATGGAGTGGGTGGAGCAGGAAAGGAACTGGGTGGAGCAGGAAAGGAACTGGGTGGAGCAGAAAGGAACTGGGTGGAGCAGAAAGGAACTAGGTGGAGCAGAAAGGAACTGGGTGGAGCAGAAAGGAACTGGGTGGAGCAGAAAGGAACTGGGTGGAGCAGAAAGGAACTGGGTGGAGCAGAAAGGAACTGGGTGGAGCAGAAAGGAACTAGGTGGAGCAGAAAGGAACTGGGTGGAGCAGAAAGGAACTGGGTGGAGCAGAAAGGAACTGGGTGGAGCAGAAAGGAACTGGGTGGAGCAGGAAAGGAACTGGGTGGAGAGACAATTCGTACAGTGGGTGGAGGCCAGTCGTCATCCACCCTCACGATAGCTGGTAATCCTAACGAGCAGTGCTGAGGTCATTACAACACTATTCCGTCTTAACGAGGGTGTAATGTGTAAAGTTTCCTCCTGGTTATGTCCCCTGAGAAACTGGGGAAGAGGAGGAGGAGGAGGAGGAGGAGAAGGAGGAGAAAGAGGAAGAGGGAGGAGGAGGAGGAAGAGGGAGGAGGAGGAAGAGGGAGGAGGAGGAGGAGGAAGAGGGAGAAGGAGGAGGAGGGAGAAGGAAGAGGACGAAGAAGAGGAAGAGGAGGAAGAAAAGGAAGGAGGAAGAAGAAGAGTGAGGAGTAGAGAGAGGATAAAGAGTATAGCAAAAAAAAAAATAAATAAATAAATAATAATAATAATAATAATAATAATAATAATAATAATAATAATAATAATAATAATAACCCTATCCGGCACTACACTCTACCACCTATCATTCTCCAACTGTAAAGGCAGGCACTCAATCTGCATCTGGGGTCGAACCGGTGGCCGTCGGGTCAGGAGAGGAGTACTGTATCCACTGGACCACCGCGACCCACAGGCGATAAACTCCTCTGATGAGTGACTCGTGAAAGTTACCTCCCAAGTTCGGTGTTTGGGAGAATATAAACAAAAGAGAGAGAGAGAGGGAGAGGGCAAATGTAGAGAGAAAGACAGACAGACAGACACACACAGACACACACAAAAAGACAGACAGACAGACAGACAGACATATAGAGAGAAACAGACAGATCTAAAGGCCTCACTAAACCTCTGCATCTAATTTGAAATTTGAAAAAAAAAAAGTTTAAAAGTCGATTCTTGACCTTTGACCTTTGACCTGACCTGACCTGGCATTAGGGGAGGGGGAAGAGATGGAAGGGTAAAGGATGAGAGAGAGAAGGTAGTAAAGTGAGAAAAGGAGAAGAGTAAGAGAAGGTAGAAAGTCTCTCTCTCTCTCTAAACACACAGCGCTGGCCGGGGAGGGGGGGGGGGGGGGAGCGAACTCTTGTAATATGATATTGAAAGGAAGAAGGAATTTTTTTTAGTCCTACAAAAGTCCTACAGGAATTCTACAAAAGTCCCACAGGAATCCTACAAAAACCCCACAAGAATCCTAAAAAATTCCCCCAGTCCTACAATAGTCCTACAAAAGTCCTACACTAAGATGGCCAATAAAGAAACATCGCCTTTAAGCCCTGACTAATGTAAACAAAGACGCAACAAGGGGGGGGGGGGAGGGGAGGGGTGGGTGGGTGGGTGGAGGTAGAGGGTGGGTGATGTGGGGGTAGAGGGTGGGTGATGTGGAGGTAGAGGGTGTGTGATGTGGGGGTAGAGGGTGGGTGATGTGGGGGTAGAGGGTGGGTGATGTGGGGGTAGAGGGTGGGTGGTGTGGGGGTAGAGGGTGGGTGGGGTTGGTGTGGGGGGAGAGGGTTCGGGAGGATGGGTGGGGTTGGTGTGGGGGTTGGAGAGTAAGGGAGGTTGGGGTGTCTCCAGGGACCATGACGATACAACAAATGAAAAGTAAAAAACAAAACAGGACATATATTAAAAAGTAAACAAAAAAAACAGGATATTTAAAAACGTACAAAAAAACAGGATATATATTTAAAAAAGCGAAAAAACAGGATATATATTTAAAAAGTACAAAAAAACAGGATATATATTTAAAAATGGCGAAAAAACATGATAAACACAGAAGATAGATGAATAAAAAACGTCTTTAAATAATTGTAGAGTGAGAAAAACTTAAAATAGAATGATTATGATTATTAATATTTCCAGCTTATGATTTTAATTATATAAAAGGTGTAGTGAGCGACCTTTTTCCTCTACCCTAGTGTGACCCTGACCTAGTGACCTCCCCTTCCCCTAATGTGACCCTGACCTAGTGACCTCCCCTTCCCCTAATGTGACCCTGACCTAGTGACAGCCACACGGGGGGAGGGGGGGGGGCGTTGAACGGTTAAACACAGATTTAATTTGCTAATGTGGACAAAAGATAAGAGGTGTAGAACGTCCCTCAGGTAGGGAGGTTAGGTTATTTTTTGGTTATAGTTTGGTTAGGTTAGGTTATGGTTATGGTTGGTTAGGTTAGGTTATGTTTAGGTTAGAACTACGTGTTTGTGTGCGCGCTCTCGCGCGTGATAACTCGCGGATTAATTCAACAAATATTCACCAACATTTAAACAAACAATAAACACAAAAAAAAGGTAGAGATCATGAGAGAGAGAGAGAGAGAGAGAGAGAGAGAGAGAGAGAGAGAGAGAGAGAGAGAGAGAAAGCAAAAGTTAAACTCATCAGAGGAGCGGCCATCACCCCCCCCCCCCCCCATGGCAACGTCGAATTAAAACGAAAAAATGCAACAATGATCCCAAATGGCAACACTGATTTCCATCCCGGGGGAGGGGGGGGTGAGTGTTGGTGGAGGAGGGGGTGAGATTGTGAGGGGGAGGGGGTGAGAGTGTGGGGGTAGGAGAGGGTGAGAGTGTGGGGGTAGGAGAGGGTAATGGTGTGGGGGGGGGCAATAAGGGAAGGGTGAAGTGAGAAGGAAGGAGGTGAGATGAGGGTGAGGTGTGTGGGGTGTGAGGGGGAGAGGGAGGGAGGGGTGAGGGGGTGATGAGGGTGAGGTGTGTGGGGTGTGAGGGGGAGAGGGAGGGAGGGGTGAGGGGGTGATGAGGGGGGGTGATGAGGGTGAGGTGTGTGGGGTGTGAGGGGGAGAGGGAGGGAGGGGTGAGGGGGTGATGAGGGGGGGGTGATGAGGGTGAGGTGTGTGGGGTGTGAGGGGGAGAGGGAGGGGTGAGGGGGTGATGAGGGAGGGTGATGAGGGTGAGGTGTGTGGGGTGTGAGGCGGAGAGGGAGGGAGGGGTGAGGGGGTGATGAGGGTGAGGTGTGTGGGGTGTGAGGGGGAGAGGGAGGGAGGGGTGAGGGGGTGATGAGGGAGGGTGATGAGGGTGAGGTGTGTGGGGTGTGAGGCGGAGAGGGAGGGAGGGGTGAGGGGGTGATGAGGGTGAGGTGTGTGGGGTGTGAGGGGGAGAGGAAGGGAGGGGTGAGGGGGTGATGAGGGAGGGTGATGAGGGTGAGGTGTGTGGGGTGTGAGGCGGAGAGGGAGGGAGGGGTGAGGGGGTAATGAGGGAGGGTGATGAGGGTGAGGTGTGTGGGGTGTGAGGGGGAGAGGGAGGGGTGAGGGGGAGGAATCTTGATAAACATTTACCAGGTAGAGGCAGCATGACGAGGGATATAGAAGCACCGCACCATAACCACCATACCACAGCACCATCACCACACCACGATCACCACCACCATACCACAGCACCATCACCACACCACGATCACCACCACCATACCACAGCACCAACACCATAGCACCATCACCATACCACAGCACCATCACAACCACCATACCATCACCACAACACCTCCATACCATAGCACCATCACCATAGCACCATCACCATATCACCATCACCATACCACAGCACCATCACCATACCACAGCACCATAACAACCATCATACCACAGTACCATCACCACAACACCACCATACCACAGTACCATCACCACAACACCACCATACCACAGCACCATCACCACAACACCATACCACAGTACCATCACCACAACACCACCATACCACAGCACCATCACCACACCACGATCACCACCACCATACCACAGCACCATCACCAACAGTACAACACCACTATGCAATAGCACTATCCCCACCACTATCACCACCACCACCACTATCACTACCACCATTACAGCATCACCACCACAGCACCACCACTACATCAGCACCACCAACAGTACATCAGCACCACCACCAATAGTACATCACCACCATCACCAGTACAGCACCACCACCACATCACCAGCACCACACCAGCACAGTACCACCACTATCACCACCACCTCACCATCACCACCACATCACCACCAGTACAGCACCACCACCACTACCACCACCACCAGCAATAGCGTGAACAACTCGAATCGCGATGGGGTATTCCAGCCATTAACCTTGAATCACCTCAACTTTTATGTGACGATTCCTGGCAATAATGAAGAGAGGGGGGAGGGGGGGGAGAAGGGGGGGGAAGAGGAGGAAGTTGAGAGGGAGTGGGAGAGGAAGGGGGACAGGAGTAGGAAGGGGGAGAGGAGAAGGAAGGGGGGAGAGGAGAAGGAAGGGGGGAGAGGAGAAGGAAGGGGGGAGAGGAGAAGGAAGGGGGGAGAAGAGAAGGAAGGGGGGAGAAGAGAAGGAAGGGGGGAGAAGAGAAGAAGAAAATGAAAGGAAAGGAGGGAAAAAGGGGAGGTAAGGAGAACAGAATAGAGAGGAAGAGAATAAGAAGGAGGAGAGGAGAGAAGGGAGAAGGAGGATGAAGGGTGGAAGGAAAGGAGAAAAAACGGGAGGAAGAAAACAGAAAGGTAGAGGAAGAGGGTTGGGAGGAGGAGGAGGAGGAGGAGGAGGAGGAGGAAGATAAAGTAGGGAAGATAAGACAAGAACAAGGAGGAGGGTGAGGAGAAGATAAATCAAGTTAAAAAGATAAAAAAGAAGAAGAAGGAACAAAGTAGAAGCGAAAGTAAAATATCAACACACAAAGACCTTTTTTTTAACTCATGGGTTCACCTTTCATCACAAGTGGCCAAGATAGTTACGTTCCCGTCAACTGAACTAAACCTTTCCCAATGCACATAAGTAACGAGGAAATAACGAACACGAGGACAAAATTCATTCGATATAGCGGCTATTATTCATTATACAATCTGTTAAATATGGGTTTCACATATTACGGACTTTCATTGCCATATAATTCGTTAAATAGAGGTACTGTACTTAATTTATCGACCCAGACATACGTGAGGTACTTATTTATCGACCCAAACACACGTGTAGTCATGTGACAGATGTACCAAATATAAGATCTCTCGAGGTCAACCAATATTCCCATGGGGTTCGAATCTTTTATCCAAATGTACACTCGGCCCATATAGTGAGTGAGCCAGCAACACACGATGCAGGGGGGTTCAAACTTGAGCTTCCTAACCTAACCCAACCTGGCCATGGCGTCAGAGCTAATATCCTTAGACAAACTTTCCAACCAGATTTCACGACTCGCGATTTCTTAACTAATATTTTTTTTCTTCCCACGAACTTAAAATGGCCATTAAATTTCCTGTATTTTAACTGGTACTCGTTCTACACGGTACTCGTTCTACACGGTACACTTACTCTACACGGTACACTTACTCTACACGGTACACCTACTCTACACGGTACGCCTACTCTACACGGTACACCTACTCTACACGGTACACTTACTCTACACGGTACACTTACTCTACACGGTACGCCTACTCTACACGGTACACTTACTCTACACGGTACACCTACTCTACACGGTACACTTACTCTACACGGTACGCTTACTCTACACGGTACGCCTACTCTACACGGTACACCTACTCTACACGGTACACTTACTCTACACGGTACGCCTACTCTACACGGTACACTTACTCTACACGGTACGCTTACTCTACACGGTACACTTACTCTACACGGTACACTTACTCTACACGGTACACCTACTCTACACTTACTCTACACGGTACACCTACTCTACACGGTACACTTACTCTACACGGTACACTTACTCTACACGGTACACCTACTCTGCACGGTACACTTACTCTACACGGTACACTTACTCTACACGGTACACTTACTCTACACGGTACACCTACTCTACACGGTACACTTACTCTACACGGTACACTTACTCTACACGGTACACTTACTCTACACGGTACACCTACTCTACACGGTACACCTACTCTACACGGTACACCTACTCTACACGGTACACCTACTCTACACGGTACACTTACTCTACACGGTACACTTACTCTACACGGTACACCTACTCTACACGGTACACTTACTCTACACGGTACACTTACTCTACACGGTACACCTACTCTGCACGGTACACATACTCTACACGGTACACTTACTCTACACGGTACACCTACTCTACACGGTACACCTACTCTACACGGTACACCTACTCTACACGGTACACCTACTCTACACGGTACACCTACTCTACACGGTACGCCTACTCTACACGGTACGCTTACTCTACACGGTACACTTACTCTACACGGTACACTTACTCTACACGGTACACTTACTCTACACGGTACACTTACTCTACACGGTACGCCTACTCTACACGGTACACTTACTCTACACGGTACGCCTACTCTACACGGTACACTTACTCTACACGGTACACCTACTCTACACGGTACACTTACTCTACACGGTACACTTACTCTACACGGTACACTTACTCTACACGGTACACTTACTCTACACGGTACACTTACTCTACACGGTACACTTACTCTACACGGTACACTTACTCTACACGGTACACATACTCTACACGGTACACTTACTCTACACGGTACACTTACTCTACACGGTACACATACTCTACACGGTACACATACTCTACACGGTACGCCTACTCTACACGGTACACCTACTCTACACGGTACACCTACTCTACACGGTACACTTACTCTACACGGTACACCTACTCTACACGGTACACCTACTCTACACAGTACACTTACTCTACACGGTACACCTACTCTACACGGTACACCTACTCTACACGGTACACCTACTCTACACGGTACACTTACTCTACACGGTACACCTACTCTACACGGTACACCTACTCTACACGGTACACTTACTCTACACGGTACTACATGGTTTTAAAAAAGAGGGAAGGTGTGAGGGGGCTCCTGTGAATGGCTGGGTCATCACTACCTGTTAGTGGCCTCAGGCATCACTTTGAACCGCCCTAGCATAAGAGGTGAGGGGGAGGGGGAGGTGAGGGGGAGGGGGAGGGGGAGGGGGAGGTGAGGGGGAGGTGACGGGAAGGAAGGAGTGAGAGAGGAGGAAGGTGAAATGAGGAATGTGAGGGGGGGTGAGGGGGTGAGATGTGAGGAAGGTGAGATGTGAGGAATGTGAGGGGGGGTGAGATGTGAGGAATGTGAGGGGAGGGAGAAGGTGAAGTGAGGAAGAAGGAAGATGAGAGATGAAGTGAAGGGTGAAGTGAAGGGGGTGAAGTGAGGGTGGTGAGCGAGGGGTTAAGAGGGATGTCGGTGGCGAGGTGAGGGGTAAGAGAGAAAGTGAGGGGAGGTGAAGGAAGGAGGAAGAAAGGTAAGCCCCCCCCTCCCCTCCCTACCGAGTCAGGTAGGGAGATCTTTAAATTGGCCTTAAATTTTGTGTTGGTAGCCTTGGGATATGTGGAGAGGAGGAGGAGGAGGAGGAGGAAGAAGAGGAGGAAAAAGAAGAGGAGGAAGAAGAAGAGGAGGAGGAGGAGGAAGGGGGATACGTGAATGAACAGCAGTGTCTTAAGGTTAGTACACGTGGATAACAGCTGTGGGATACGTGTACAGCTGGAGGACACGTGAATAACAGCTGTGGGATACGTGGATAACAGCTGTGGGATACGTGGATAACAGCTGCAAGACACGTGGATAACAGCTGTGGGACATAACTCATACAGCACTAGGAGACATGAAAGGCAGTACTGTAACTTAAATATTTTAGACCAAATATTGTAACCTAACCTTAACCTAACCAAACCTAACCTAACCTAACCAAAACCGACCCAACCAAAACCGACCCAACCAAAACCGACCCCACCAAAACCGACCCAACCAAAACCGACCCAACCAAAACCGACCCCACCAAAACCGACCCCACGAAAACCGACCCAACCAAAACCGACCCCACCAAAACCGACCTCACCAAAACCGACCCAACCAAAACCGACCTCACCAAAACCGACCCAACCAAAACCGACCCCACCAAAACCGACCCAACCAAAACCGACCCAACCAAAACCGACCCAACCAAAACCTAACCAAAACCAAACCTCGCCCAACCTAACCAAAACAAACTCCCATAACAACGACCCCCCTCCTCCACTTAATCCCGTTATACGACCCCCATGGGCAGAGTAATGAGCTAATCTCGGGTCGTAACTCACGTCTTCATAAACAACAACCGTGACTCATACATTACGTAACGCCTACGTCATCATCTACGTCATTCTCAAACACGCTCCTGATTGGCTAACATACACGAACTTAAGCCTGGTGTAGCTTTCCCCAAACACGGTGTTGCTATAAACTGTACAGGTAATGCAGGTAAAAAATGCTTCCAGAACAGGTAAATCAAGTCATAATCATCAAGATACACAAACCACTTACCTACAATAAACTGGTACACCAACGAACATACAACTCACCTGCAAAGAAAGAGAAATAGAGAAAATAGAATCAGTTTTATTTATATCAAAGCAATAAACATTCTAAGGTGTAATTCACAGAGGTATTATATTTAGCCCCAACAACAGGTGAGACAAGGTAAATCACAGGTAAACTCTCTCTGTAAGATCAGGTTAACATCATTTTTGTTTCTGAAGGTTTAAATGGTTGTTATTGACTGCTGTTGTGTTCTAAGAGGGTTTATTGTTATTATCGTGGTCCTCATCACCACAACAATGATCATTAATATTCACCACCATCATTACATAATACACACACACACACACACACACACTTGACCTATCAGTGCCAGACATCAGGTGTCGGCGGTGCCACGTTATAAATGTCAACCTCCTCAACCAATGCCTTTGTGTTACATCTCATACACCTCGTAACGTAACGATACTGTACTATTAACTTGTTACACTGTGTTATTAACGTGTTACACTGTGTTATTAACTTGTAACACTGTGTTATTAACTTGTAACACTGTTATTAACTTGAAATACTGTGTTATTAACTTGTTACGCTGTGTTATAGACTTGTTACACTGTGTTATTAACATGTAACACTGTTATTAACTTGTTACACTGTTATTAACATGTTACTCTGTGCTATTAACTTGTTACACAGTGTTATTAACTTGTAACAATGTGTTATTAACGTGTTACACTGTGTTATTAACTTGTAATACTGTGTAATTAACTTGTTACGCTGTGCTATTAACATGTAACACTGTTATTAACTTGTTACACTGTTATTAACATGTTACTCTGTGCTATTAACTTGTTACACAGTGTTATTAACTTGTAACACTGTGTTATTAACGTGTTACACTGTGTTATTAACTTGTAATACTGTGTAATTAACTTGTAACACTGTGTTATTAACATGTAACACTGTTATTAACTTGTTACACTGTTATTGACATGTTACTCTGTGCTATTAACTTGTTACACAGTGTTATTAACTTGTAACACTGTGTTATTAACGTGTTACACTGTGTTATTAACTTGTAATACTGTGTTATTAACTTGTTACGCTGTGCTATTAACTTGTAACACTGTTATTAACTTGTTACACTGTGTTATAGACTTGTAACACTGTGTTATTAACGTGTTACACTGTGTTATTAACTTGTTACACTGTTATTAACTTGTTACACTGTGTTATTAACGTGTTACACTGTGTTATTAACTTGTTACACTGTTATTAACTTGTTACACTGTTATTAACTTGTTACACTGTGTTATAGACTTGTTACACTGTGTTATTAACTTGTTACACTGTGTTATTAACTTGTAATACTGTGTAATTAACTTGTTACGCTGTGCTATTAACTTGTAACACTGTTATTAACTTGTTACACTGTGTTATAGACTTGTTACACTGTGTTATTAACGTGTTACACTGTGTTATTAACTTGTTACACTGTTATTAACTTGTTACACTGTGTTATTAACGTGTTACACTGTGTTATTAACTTGTTACACTGTTATTAACTTGTTACACTGTGTTATTAACGTGTTACACTGTGTTATTAACTTGTTACACTGTTATTAACTTGTTACACTGTGTTATTAACGTGTTACACTGTGTTATTAACTTGTTACACTGTTATTAACTTGTTACACTCATTAACTTGTTACACTGTTATTAACTTGTTACACTGTTATTAACTTGTTACACTGTTATTAACTTGTTACACTGTTATTAACTTGTTACACTGTTATTAACTTGTTACACTGTGTTATTAACGTGTTACACTGTGTTATTAACTTGTTACAATGTTATTAACGTGTTACACTGTGTTATTAACTTGTTACACTGTTATTAACTTGTTACACTGTTATTAACTTGTTACACTGTTATTAACTTGTTACACTGACCATACTGTCAAGTCATCGTACTCAAGGGGTTAAAACTTAATTCAGACAGGTAAGGTAGGAAGGGTGGGGGGGGGGGGGTGAAATGACAGGTAAGTCATTAGGGTTAATTACTATGTTCACAGGTGTTTTTTTTTACGTTCTGGGGTAGTTTCGTTAACTTTACATACATTCTTCGTTAAGCATTTACTTTTTTGGTTAACCTCACATATTCTCGGTTATCCATACATATTCCCTTGTTAACCACACACATACCCTCATTAATCCCATATGCTCTCGTTAACCAAACACACCCACATCTCCCGTTAATCCTGACACACCCCTCGTTAACCACACACCTCCTTAATAGCACCTCCCTCGTTAACCGCACCCCCTTCATTAACCGCACACGCCCCTTCGTTAACCACACCCTTCTCGTTAACCGCACCTCTCTCGTTAACCACACACACACCTCTCGTTAACCCCGCACCCACCCCTCGTTAACCACATCCACCCCTCGTTAACCACATCCACCCCTCATTAACCACATCCACCCCTCATTAACCACATCCACCCCTCATTAACCACATCCACCCCTCATTAACCACATCCACCCCTCGTTAACCACATCCACCCCTCATTAACCCCACACCTCGTTAACCCCATCCACACCTCGTTAACCCCACACCTCGTTAACCACATCCACACCTCGTTAACCCCACACCTCGTTAACCCCACACCTCGTTAACCACTATCAACTTGTCACTTTTTACTTCATTATCTTCATTGTAAAACTCTGATTAATAAGCCCAGGCCAGGCACAGCACTTAACTAAGATTGGGGGTGCTGTAAAGTGCTGTTAGAGGCTGTAAGGGTGCTGTAAAGTGCTGTTAGAGGCTGTAAGGTGCTGCTAGAGGCTGTAAGGTACTGTTAGGGTGCTGCTAGAGGCTGTTAGGGTGCTGTAATATGCTGTTAAGAGGCTGTAAGGTCATCTTAGAGGGTTTAAGGTACCTTTAAAGGCTGTAAAATGCTGTTAAGAGCCGAAGATTATAATTATACAAGATGCTGTAAAATGCTGTTAGAACCTCAAGACGTGTTATAAGATGCTGTGAGATGCTGCTGTGAACGATGCTGTAAAATGACTCCTTCTAACTCACTAAAAAAATGACTCACTGACGTCATCATCCATCATAAGTCATTACAAGTTAATCCCTTGACCTTTGACGTCACGTACAGAGGTCAAGAGGTCACTAAAATATATATACCTGACTCCTGACCTTTTGACCTTACATAATGAGGTCAGTATAATAATAATATATCCTTGCCTCTTAAGTATCAGTTCAACAAATAGCGTCTATATGAGATTGGGTTGGGTTGGGTTGGGGAAGAGGAGGAGGAGGAAAAGGAGGGCGGAGGGAGAAGAGGAGGAAAGGAAGAGGAGAGGGAGAGGAGGAGGAGGATGGCGGGAGAAGAGGAAGAGGAGAGAGAAGTAAGAGGAGAGAGGAAGAGTAGGAGAGAGAGAGAGAGAGAGAGAGAGAGAGAGAGAGAGAGAGAGAGAGAGAGAGAGAGAGAGAGAGAGAGAGAGAGAGAGTGAGTGTTATTGTTAGGTACGCGAACGTTTGTTGACAGCGGAAGTTTGCGTCAACAAAAACATCAACTGGCAACTGTTTGTTATGGATGATGGCAAGAGTTGCAACGAAATGTGTTTCTCTCTCTCTCTCTCTCTCTCTCTCTCTCTCTCTCTCTCTCTCTCACAGACAGACATAAATACATATAAATACATGCATACATACATGTACACATATACACAAACATGCACACATTACACACACACAGGTACATAAAACCACACAGCATACACACCAACACACACACACACACCAACACACACACACACACTTACTCACAATGTGTTCTGCATAAGTTCGTAGTTAACCTAACCATTATGAATATTCAACCACCACCACCACGTATGCAAATATTATTCACCTAACCTTGTAAAGTCGTCCCGTCGCTGTTGTTCTACACTTTAATAATAATGATAATAATAAAACAATAAAACTATTTCATAATATTTTTGAGTTGCTTTTACGATGACGGTATGTTGGTCACTGTGGCCAGGTGGTGTGGTGATGGGGGGGTGGGGGGGGGGGGTGTGGTGGTGAGGGTGGTGGTTAGGGTGGTGGTGGGGGTGTGGAGGTGGTGGGAGTGTGGTGGTGAGGGTGGTGGTGGGGGGTGTGGAGGTGGGGAGGGTGTGGTGGTGAGGGTGGTGGGGGGTGTGGTGGTGAGGGTGGTGGGGGGGTGTGGTGGTGAGGGTGGTGGTGGGGAGTGTGGAGGTGGGGAGGGTGTGGTGGTGGGGGGTGTGGTGGTGGTGGTGTGGTGGTGGGGGGGGTGGAGGTGGGGAGGGTGTGGTGGTGGGGGGGTGTGGTGGTGGTGAGGGTGGTGGGGGGGTGTGGTGGTGAGGGTGGTGGTGGGGATGTGGTGGTGAGGGTGGTGGTGGGGGGTGTGGAGGTGGGGGTGGTGTGGTGGTGAGGGTGGTGGTGGGGGGTGTGGAGGTGGGGGGGTGTGGTGGTGGGGGTGGTGAGGGTGGTGGTGGGGGTGTGGAGGTGGGGGGGTGTGGTGGTGGGGGGTTGTGGTGGTGGGGGGGTGTGGTGGTGGGGGGGTGTGGTGGTGGTGTTGTGGTGTGGTGTTGTGGTGTGGTGGTGAGGGTGGTGGTGGGGGGTGTGGAGGTGGGGGGGTGTGGTGGTGGGGGTGGTGTGGTGGTGAGGGTGGTGGTGTGGTGGTGGGGGTGGTGTGGTGGTGAGGGTGGTGATGGGGGGTGTGGTGGTGGGGGGGGTGTGGAGGTGGGGGGTGTGGTGGTGGGGGGTGTGGTGGTGGTGTGGTGGTGAGGGTGGTGTTGTGGTGGTGTGGGTGGTGGTGTGGTGTGGTGGTGAGGGTGGTGTTGTGGTGGGGGTGGTGTTGTGGTGGGGTGTGAGGGTGACGTGTGAGTAATGGAGTGAGGAGTTATGGGTGTGTGGGGTGTTGGTGGATGACAATGGGTGATAAATAGTGAGGAGGATGAATGATGGGTATAATGAGTGATGGTGATAGGATAATGAGTGGATAATGATGATGACTTATAATGACTGACTAACAAAATACTAACACACAAACAAACTAACAAGCTTAACTAACAAATCAACAAGCTATATTACTCACTAACAAGCTTAACTAACTAATTCACAAACTAGCAAGCTTAATTAACTAACTAACTGGCAAACTTAACTACCCCGCCCCCAAAAATATGACCCCAAGTTCATAATCTATTCACTAAACACCCACTGTACACTAATTTGCATACGTAATTTCTTGTCCAAGCTTTCTCTCTCTCTCTCTCTCTCTCTCTCTCTCAGTGGTGTCTTAGATAACGATAGTAACGCTTGTAATACGTCCTCTCAACAGGTGTTTATACATACATATATACATGCATACATAATCATACATACACATGCATATAACACACACACACACGCACGCACATGAAGGCGTAAACACACACACATGCATAAAAGCAGAAACGCATATATAACACACACAGAGACATACATATAAATAAAGATATGCATAAATACACACACACACAAGCACCCCCCCCCCCACACACACACACACACATAGCAGTCTCTCCCCACGCCTCACACACACACACAAACCATGTATAAGCTCCCTCCTAAAGGTGTGTGTGTGTGTGTGTGTGTGTGTCTTAAGTATTCTGTCCAGTTCTTCAACCTCGTAAGCTATGCAAATGCGTCTTGTCACTCACTCACTTTAACTCTCACTCACTTATTCATTCACTCACTCACTCACTCACTTAGTCACTTATTCACTTATTCTCTCACTCACTTATTCTCTCTTACTTATTCTCTCTCTCACTCACTTATTCACTTATTCTCTCTCTCACTCACTTATTCACTTATTCACTCACTCACTTATTCTCTCACTCACTTATTCTCTCACTCACTCACTTATTCACTCACTCACTTATTCTCTCACTCACTTATTCTCTCTCTCACTCACTTATTCTCTCTCTCACTCACTTATTCTCTCACTCACTCACTTATTCACTCACTCACTTATTCTCTCACTCACTTATTCACTTATTCTCTCACTCACTTATTCTCTCTCTCACTCACTTATTCTCTCTCTCACTCACTTATTCTCTCACTCACTCACTTATTCACTCACTCACTTATTCTCTCACTCACTTATTCACTTATTCTCTCACTCACTTATTCTCTCTCTCACTCACTTATTCTCTCTCTCACTCACTTATTCTCTCACTCACTCACTTATTCACTCACTCAATGTACAGAGTAACATGCAAATGACTTATTTCACACATACTGCTAGCTGAATTCTCTCTCTCTCTCTCTCTTTCTCTCTCTCTCATCCCACTACCGAAAAAATATAATAATAATAATAATAAAAAAAACAGCAAAAACGACAATAACAAAAAACAACAACAGAAAACACAACAAAAACAATAGCAACAACAACAAACATCGGCCGTCACCCACATCATCACTGTCGTCGCCGCCCTGAAGCACAATTTACAACTCTATGAATAAGAAAAATATAATGCAACACGATTTGGGTCTCTCAATCATGCCTGTACCACGAGAGAGAGAGAGAGAGAGAGAGAGAGAGAGAGAGAGAGAGAGAGAGAGAGAGAGAGAGAGAGGCATTCACAATAACCTAAAGAAATAAAGAAAAGTTTAAACAAATTAACTACGTACCTAAAAATATTCTTCAAAACAAACCATAAAACATAACGACCCTAAAAAAATTAACAAATCTCAATGCATAAACGACATACACATACTCTTAAGGTTGAAATACAAGCCTAAAACCTTCTCGGAAAACGACCTTAAAGACTCTACTTCCCCCCCCCCCCCCTTCCCAAGACTACGTAGGCCTATAAAATCATGCGTGCCTAAAATATTTTCAGAAACGAGTAAAAATTATATAACACAATCCCGACATAGGCCTATATGAAAAGAAAAAAAAAACACGTGCCTACAATATTTCCAGAATCGAGCCAAAAATACTTCTAGGATCAAGCGTAAATTATTTTCAAAACTAGGCCTAATATATTTCCAAAAATAGGCCTAGAAAATTTCGAAACTAGGCCCAAAATATTAAAAACAAGCCTAAAATAGCTCCAGAATCGAGCCTAAAATAGCTCCAGAGTCGAGCCTAAAATATGTGCCAAACTAGGCCTAAAATATTAACAAAAACAGGGCTTAAAAATAAACCAACAGAGGTCTATAAAAAAGATACGAGCCTAAAAGCTCCACAGAAAACGGAACTAAAATATTGATGTCAACACAATAGGTCATAATGTTGTACTAACTTAAAGGGACAAATACTGTACATATATCTGAGTCACTTATGATAATTTTGAGGGAAGGGGGAGGAGGTAGGGGGAGGGGGAGGAGGTAGGGGGAAGGGGAGGAGGTAGGGTTGAGGGGGGGAGGAGGTAGGGGGAAGGGGAGGAGGTAGGGGAAGGGGAGGAGATAGGGGGAAGGGGAGGAGATAGGGGGAAGGGGAGGAGGTAGGGGGAAGGGGAGGAGGTAGGGGGAAGGGGAGGAGGTAGGGTTGAGGGGGAGGAGGTAGGGGGGAGAGGGGGTGAATTATATATGGGTGGTGGTAAATGGTTCATTATATCTAACAGAGACAGACACAGGGGTACAGACCTACAAGACACACAGACACAAGGCTACAGACCTACAAGACACACAGACACAGGGGTACAGACCTACAAGACACACAGACACAGGGGTACAGACCTACAAGACACACAGACACAGGGGTACAGACCTACAAGACACACAGACACAGGGGTACAGACCTACAAGACACACAGACACAGGGGTACAGACCTAC
>CAUDMG010003705.1:405000-457500 GCA_958450375.1 Homarus gammarus | reverse complement strand
CTTTGAGAGTAGTGAAGTTATATCTATACAATGGATTAAGTTCTCTTCTCTTTATTCCTCTTCTTTCTCTATATTCATTCTCCTTCTCTTCGTCTTCTCCTCCTACCTTCTCCTCTTCCACCGTCTCCACGTTCTTGCTCTACCCCTCTTCCCTTGCTCTACCCCTCCTCCCTCGCCCACCCCTCCTCCCTCGCCCACTCCTCCTCCCTCGCCCACCCCTCCTCCCTCTTCCACTCTTCCTCCCTCGCCCACCCCTCCTCCCTCGCCCACCCCTCCTCCCTCGCCCACCCCTCCTCCCTCTTCCACTCTTCCTCCCTCTTCCTCCTCCTCCTCCTTTGATCACCCAGCTGTGGATGACATTATACATTATTCAACAGCTTTAAGTTTTTCCACTTTTTATGATGGTAAAAAAAATATATGCCAAAAAACGACTTTGTTTTCCAGTCATTGATTTTTTTTTGTAAAAGTATGAAATTCTGTAATTAGCTTCAGGTGATATAATTAACTGTAGCTTCAGGTGATATAATTAACTGTTGCTTCAGGTGATATAATTAACTGTAGTTTCAGGTGATATAATTAACTGTAGCTTCAGGTGATATAATTAACTGTTGCTTCAGGTGATATAATTAACTGTTGCTTCAGGTGATATAATTAACTGTTGCTTCAGGTGATATAATTAACTGTAGCTTCAGGTGATATAATTAACTGTAGCTTCAGGTGATATAATTAACTGTTGCTTCAGGTGATATAATTAACTGTAGCTTTAGGTGATATAATTAACTGTTGCTTCAGGTGATATAATTAACTGTAGCTTCAGGTGATATAATTAACTGTAGCTTCAGGTGATATAATTAACTGTTGCTTCAGGTGATATAATTAACTGTAGCTTTAGGTGATATAATTAACTGTTGCTTCAGGTGATATAATTAACTGTAGCTTCAGGTGATATAATTAACTGTTGCTTCAGGTGATATAATTAACTGTAGCTTCAGGTGATATAATTAACTGTAGCTTCAGGTGATATAATTAACTGTTGCTTCAGGTGATATAATTAACTGTAGCTTCAGGTGATATAATTAACTGTTGCTTCAGGTGATATAATTAACTGTAGCTTCAGGTGATATAATTAACTGTAGCTTTAGGTGATATAATTAACTGTAGCTTTAGGTGATATAATTAACTGTAGCTTCAGGTTAGGTTAGGTTAGTTTTAACTTAGATAAGCATTAGTGTGGATATGTATGTATGTGTTTTATTTTTTTACTGGGATTAGACCCACCAGGCATAGGTCACTGACCCACATCGGGGCCAGAGGGGAGAAAATGTAATAATAATAATAATAATAATAATAATAATAATAATAATAATAATAATAATAATATTAATAAAATGAAAAAAAAGATCAAAAGTGAGAAACAATATATGTATGTTGTGTTGTCAATGGTAAGAGAAACAATTGAGACCCTACAATTGTGTGTAAATGAGGCAGAAAGTCAGATCAGCAACTGGGACTTGGTCACAATTTTCGTGATGCCATATGGCAGCAGGGTCTACCATTAGACAACACAGGCGGTAGTACCTCCCTGTTTGGTAGTTGCTTAGTGTGTATTTGCATGTGTGTCTAGTATACATACAGTATGTGTGTTTGGTTAGTGTGCATATGTGTGTCCACCAAACATAACAGTATGCAAATGAGTCACTCACCTCCTATGAATCAATTTGGGATAATTTGGTTCCTCCGGCGTTAACCCTCTTCCCCTGCCCCCCCTACCCCCGCCTCACCCCTCCCTACCCCCCGCCTCCCCCCTACCCCCTGCCCCTCTCCCCACAACTTCTTTTAATCTTACCATAAACTGCATCTGTGAGTCAAAATAGTCCCTGAAATTGGTCAATAGCTTCCAGAATAGCGGTCATATTGGCATTATGCAAATTACCTGAACTAGGGGAGTGGTGGCGATCTTATTAATATTAAACGATAAGACCCGGGAAGAATAGGTTGGGTTAGGTTGGGTTGGGTTGGGTTAGGTTGGGTTGGGTTGGGTTAAGGTTGGGTTGGGTTGGGTTGGGTTGGGTTAAGGTTGGGTTAAGGTTGGGTTGGGTTGGGTTGGGTTGGGTTGGGTTAAGGTTGGGTTGGGTTGGGTTGGGTTAAGGTTGGGTTGGGTTGGGTTGGGTTAAGGTTGGGTTGGGTTGGCTTGGGTTGGGTTGGCTTGGGTTGGCTTGGGTTGGGTTGGATTAAGGTTGGGTTAAGGTTGGGTTGGGTTGGGTTGGGTTAAGGTTGGGTTAAGGTTGGGTTGGGTTGGGTTGGGTTAAGGTTGGGTTGGGTTGGGTTGGGTTAATGTTGGGTTGGGTTGGCTTGGGTTGGGTTGGGTTGAGTTGGGTTGGGTTAAGGTTGGGTTGGGTTGGGTTAAGGTTGGGTTGGGTTGGGTTGGGTTAAGGTTGGGTTGGGTTGGGTTAAGGTTGGGTTGGGTTGGGTTGGGTTGGGTTGGCTTGGGTTGGGTTAAGGTTGGGGTTGGGTTAAGGTTGGGTTGGGTTGGGTTAAGGTTGGGTTGGGTTGGGTTAAGGTTGGGTTGGGTTGGGTTGGCTTGGGTTGAGTTGGGTTGGGTTAAGGTTGGGTTGGGTTGGGTTAAGGTTGGGTTGGGTTGGGTTGGGTTAAGGTTGGGTTGGGTTGGGTTGGGTTGGGTTAAGGTTGGGTTGGGTTAAGGTTGGATTGGGCTGGGTTGGGTTGGGTTTTATTATGTCCCGTCCCGTCCCGTTCTGTTATGTTCTGTTGTCCCCTTTATGTCCCGTCCCGTTCCGTCCCGTTGTCCCCTTTATGTCCCGTCCCGTTATGTTCTGTTGTCCCCTTTATGTCCCGTCCCGTCCCGTTATGTTCTGTTGTCCCCTTTATGTCCCGTCCCGTCCCGTTATGTTCTGTTGTCCCCTTTATGTCCCGTCCCGTTCCGTCCCGTTGTCCCCTTTATGTCCCGTCCCGTTCTGTTATGTTCTGTTGTCCCCTTTATGTCCCGTCCCGTTCTGTTATGTTCTGTTGTCCCCTTTATGTCCCGTCCCGTTCTGTTATGTTCTGTTGTCCCCTTTATGTCCCGTCCCGTTCTGTTATGTTCTGTTGTCCCCTTTATGTCCCATCCCGTCCCGTTGTCCCCTTTATGTCCCGTCCCGTTCCGTCCACACACACCTATCACTTAAGCCTCCCTCTCATCACCTCCAACATACGACAGTCATCTTACACTAATAACACACTTAATTCCCTTTACTTATCAAATTATTGTTATCCCTCCCCTTACCTCCCTTTCCCCCCCCCCCTTCCCTCCTCCTACGTCATCCTCTCCTCCTCCCTCTTTCCCACCTCCCCTTTCTCACTCTTACCGTCCACCACCTCCCTCTCCTCCCCCCGCCCCTCCCTCTCCTCCCCTCCCTGTCCTCCCCTCCCCCCGCCCCTCCCTGTCCTCTCTCCCCTCCCCCCCTCAGAAGTTAATTGCAGACGATGGGCAATAAAAGCTTTAGCCAAGATTATAATAGACGATAATGAGTTAAAGTTAGTGTGTGTGTGTGTGTGTGTGTGTGTGTGTGTGTGTGTGTGTGTGTGTGTGTGTGTGTGTGTGTGACAAAACAAATTAGTTGGTCCTAAAGTTTTGTGGGTTTCTTTTTTCTTTATCCCCAATAGACTAAAAACAATTCTCTCTCTCTCTCTCTCTCTCTCTCTCTCTCTCTCTCTCTCTCTCCTTCCTTTATTTCTGTATTGTCCTTTCTTCTTCTTCTTCTTGGTATTTTTGGCTTTTTTTTCTTATCTTCCTATCGCTCCTCCTCCTCTGATTCTCTTTCTTTCCTCCCTCCTCACTGTTCCTCTTCTTCCTTTTTGTTTTCTCTTTTCTTCCCCGTCCTTCCTTCCTTCTCCCCCTTTTCTATTCACTGTCCTCCTTTCCTCCTCTTCAGTCTCCTTTCTTCTCTTTCTTTTCCTCTTCCTACTTCTCCTCCCATCTTACTCCTCTTTCTTTTCTCCTCCTCCTCCCCTACTCTACCTACTCCTCTCCTCTCCTAATTCTCCTTCCATATTACTCCTCTTTCTCTTCTCCTCCTCCTCCTCCTCCTCTCCCCCCACTTCCTCTTACTTCCTCACCTCCTCTCTTCCTCCTCCAACAAGAAGCGGAAGGGAAGGGAGGGGAGGGGAAGGGAAGGGAAGGGGGAAGGGAAGGGAAGGGAGGGGAAGGGAAGGGAAGGGGAGGGAAGGGAAGGGAAGGGAAGGAGAGGGGTGGAAGGGAGGGGAAGGGAAGGGAAGGGAAGGGAAGGAGGAAGGGAAGGGGAAGGGGAAGGGGAAGGAGAAGGGAAGGGAGGGAAGGGGAAGGGGAAGGGGAGGGAAGGGAAGGGAGGGGAAGGGAAGGGAAGAGAAGGGAAGGGAAGGGAAGAGAAGGGAAGGGAAGGGAAGGGAAGGGAAGGGAAGGGAACTTAACTTAGTAACATTTCAGGATCATTATGTCATAAATTTAAAGGAACAAATTGTTTATTTTTTGTTAAGGGAATTTCTATTTTTTTTTTTTAACTTAAGAACTTTTGAGAATTAATATCCACGTCGTAACTTTGTGTTCAATGTGTAAATGACTTCTTAGATCACCAGGTAAGAACAATTAAGTCAGGTGAGATATTTAAATGCGATCTTTACGGTTGTAGTTGTGGTTGAAGGTGGTTGTGTGGTGGTTGGATTGTGTTGTGGTTAGGTTGTGTTGTGGTTGTAGGTGGTTGTGATAGTGTGTGAGTGTGGTGTGTTTGTAGGTGGTTGTGTGGTGGTTGTGTGGTGTGTTTGTAGGTGGTTGTGTTGTGGTTGTGTGGTGGTTGTGTGGTGTGTTTGTAGGTGGTTGTGTTGTGGTTGTGATAGTAGATGGTTATACGAGTAGTTATTGTTGTTGTGTGTAGTGATTATAATATGTGGGTGGTTACGTTAGTTATATAAATAGTTGAAGCAGAAATAAGTTTACCAATTACAGCAACATAAACAAACAAACAAACAAACAAAACCAAACAAAAAAATTACTCAACTACATGATGAGAGGCAATTAATGACCCAGCATGACCCTAATGACTCAGGCAATTATCCAACACCACCCTAATGAGACACACACACACACACACACACACACACACACACACACACACACACACACAGCTGTTTAGTTAATGACACATATAGGAAATTAAGGTCTGTTTCATGTCAGGTTTAAACACGAAATTTATAGGTCATTTGTGAGTTATGGTTCTGATACATCTGCATCAAGAACACACCTGTATATCAATAACACACCTGTATAACAATAACACACCTGTATATCAATAACACACCTGTACAACACTAACACACCTGTACAACAATGACACACCTGTACAACAATGACACACCTGTATATCAATAACACACCTGTACAACACTAACACACCTGTATATCAATAACACACCTGTATATCAATAACACACCTGTATATCAATAACACACCTGTACAACAATAACACACCTGTACAACAATGACACACCTGTATATCAATAACACACCTGTACAACAATGACACACCTGTATATCAATAACACACCTGTATAACAATGACACACCTGTACAACAATAACACACCTGTACATTAATAACACACCTGTACAACACTAACACACCTGTATATCAATAACACACCTGTATAACAATGACACACCTGTATATCAATAACACACCTGTACAACACTAACACACCTGTATATAAATAACACACCTGTACAACACTAACACACCTGTATATCAATAACACACCTGTATAACAATGACAAACCTGTATATCAATAACACACCTGTACAACACTAACACACCTGTATATCAATAACACACATGTACAACAATGACACACCTGTATATCAGTAACACACCTGTATAACAATGACACACCTGTACAACACTAACACACCTGTATATCAATAACACACCTGTATAACAATGACACACCTGTATATCAATAACACACCTGCATAACAATGACACACCTGTACAACACTAACACACCTGTATATCAATAACACACCTGTATAACAATGACACACCTGTATATCAGTAACACACCTGTATATCAATAACACACCTGTATATCAATAACACACCTGTATATCAATAACACACCTGTATATCAATGACACACCTGTACATCAATAGCACACCTGTACAACAATGACACACCTGTATATCAATAACACACCTGTATATCAATGACACACCTGTACATCAATAACACACCTGTATATCAATGACACACCTGTATATCAATGACACACCTGTATATCAATAACACACCTGTATATCAATGACACACCTGTATATCAATGACACACCTGTACATCAATAGCACACCTGTATATCAATGACACACCTATGTCATTAACGCCTATTAGTATGTGAAGAGATTTTTAATATTGTCGGCCAGAAATTAATATTCGGAGCTAAATTTAGACTCACGGCTGGCAATAATAGCGATGGAGACTCATAATTATCGCCAATTATCAATTATGATCATTTATCAATTATTATCAATTATCAGGACACAGCTGAATATCTCGCCCAGAAAACTTAATAATTAATAATGAAAACAAAATGAATATAACCATCTGAAACTGTGTCTGTCTATTTATGTCTATGTATGTATGTATGTATGTATGTATGTATGTATGTATACTTCGTCTGCTTACCAGCCGCCTCCACTCTCTCCTGAAGAATATATAGGAGGAGGAAATCCCACAAGCTCTTAAAGACGCCTCCATCGTCAATATTTATAAGAACAAGGGAGACCGGTCAGACTGTGGCAACTACCGTGGGATCTCGCTGCTGTCTGTAGCTGGCAAGATTATCGCCCTAGTCCTCCTAAACAGACTTCTTCCTAAGGCGGAAAACTTCCTCCCAGAATCTCAATGTGGCTTTAGACCATCACGTGGCACCACTGACATGATCTTTGCTGCCTGCCAGATACAGGAAAGGTGCAGAGAACAGCGTCGTGACCTGTACACGGCCTTCATCGACCTAACCATGGCTTTCGACTCGGTCAACAGAGAAGCCCTCTGACGGACCCTCGATCGTTTTGGCTGCCCACCAAAATTCATCGCCATTGTGAGGCAACTCCACGATGGCATGAACGGCAGAGTCCTGCACAATGGCACCCAGTCTGAGTTCTTCCCCATCCAAACGGGGGTAAAACAACGATGTGCACCGGCACCAACTCTCGCTCCCATTTTCTTGGCTGCCTTCCTTACTCGTGTCAGTGCCAATTTGGCCGGCGGGGTGGACATCCAGTACCGGGTGAAGGGATTTTTCAACATAAGACGACTCCAGGCAGGAACAAAAATGTCGGCCGCTTCCATCAATGAACTTCAGTATGCAGACGACCTCACCCTTGCAGCTCACATAACGCGACCTACAGGAGATCCTGAACACCTACGCAGATTCGTATGCGCACTTCGCCCTTGAGGTGACTGCACGAACTACTCAGATTCTCTTTCAGCCTGTCCCTGGGTCAGACACACCTCCACCAGCTTAACGGTACTACCCTCTCTAATGTTACCCACTTCCAGTATCTCGGCTCCCACCTGTCCACCACTGCGGACATCGATGAAGAGATTCAACATCGGATCAGATGTACATCTCAAGCCTTTGGCGGACTCCGTACCCGTGTCTTCAGCTGAAGGGAGCTGAAATTATCTACAAATTTGCACGTATATCGAGCAGTGGTCCTCCCCACCCTGCTATATAGCAGCAAGACATGGGTCACATACAGGAGGCACCTGAAGGCACTTGAAAACTTTCACCAACGTACAGTAGTCTACGTTCCATCCTCCGAGTTCGCTGGGAAGACAAGAGAACAAATGCCAGTATTATCGCTGACACCAACTGTAGGAGCATCGAGGCTACCATTATCCATGAACAACTACGCTGGGCTGGCAATGTTACCCGTATGGACGACAGTAGACTGCCAAAGCAGCTACTTTAGTCACCTAACGTAACGCTGGCGGACAAGGGAAAACGTATAAGGATAAGTCTTATAAGTCTTATAACGTATAAGTCTTAAGACAAACCTGAAAAGTGCCAAATCGAACCCCTCACCTGGGAGGCGATTACTCCATACCGTAACGCTTAAAGGAGCACCACACAAGAAAGTGTCAATACTTTCGATTTAGCCCAACTGCATTCCGAGTTAGACAAGCGCCAACGCTGGAAAGAAGCTGCCGTCGCCTCTCCCGCACTCTATGTAGCCCTCCACACGTATCGGCCTCTCGAGTCACCTCAGAGCTCACCAACGAAGGTGACATCCTTAATACCTCATATCATTGTATCATAGCTGGATGATCGTCATGCTCGATTCCGAGTATGTATGTATGTAATACCCTCCCAAAACACCTATTAATAATATTTCACACGACCCGTAAGCCAGCAGATATTTAATATGAGTCAAAACACAACATTAAAACATCATCACACACACACACACGTATATAAAATATTCCCTCGCTCTAGTTTGACTATGAATAGAAACTTTCACTAATTAACAAGTTAGTTACAAAGTTTGGCGCCACTAAATTTCGCACTGGTAAATTGTGTTGATGGGTATTTTATTAAGTGCGAGAGTGAAGTTCTTGGGGGGGGTGTATTGTGTATGGGGGTGTATTGTGTGTGGGGGGGTGTTGTGTGTGGGGGGGGGTGTTGTGTGGGGGGGTGTTGTGTGGGGGGGGGTGTTGTGTGGGGGGGTGTTTGTGTGTGGGGGGGGTGTTGTGTGTGTGGGGGGGGGTTGTGTGTGGGGGGGGGGGGGGTGTTTGTGTGGGGGGGGTGTTGTGTGGGGGGGTGTTGTGTGTGGTGGGGGGGTGTGTTGTGTGGGGGGGTGGTTGTGTGTTGGGGGGGGTGTTGTGTGGGGGGGGAGGTGTTGTTGTTATTGTTATTGGTGGTGTTATTATTATTGTTTTTATTGTTGTTGTTTCACTATTAATATTGTTGCTTTTGTTAATATTGTTCTTATTATTTCTTTCCCTTCCTCTCCCTCCCTCTCCCCTCCCCTCCCCTCCCCTCCCCCTCCCTCTCCCCCTCCCCTCCCTCTCCCCTCCCCTCCCTCTCCCCCTCCCCTCCCGCTCCCTCTCCCCTCCCCTCCCTCCCTCTCCCCTCCCCTCCCTCTCCCCCTCCCCTCCCCCTCCCTCTCCCTCTCCCCTCCCTCTCCCCTCCCCTCCCCTCCCCTTCCCCTCCCCTCCCCTCCATCTCCCCTCCCCGCCCCTCCCCTTCCCCTCCCCTCCCCTCCCTCTCCCCTCCCCTCTCCTCCTTGGACACATCATCACGGCTCGCTTCTCAGTTCAGAATGTGCCAGCCATTGTCCAGTGACCAGCTGCTGTTCCTGCTGCCTCCACCACCTGCAGCTGGTCCTGTCTTACCGGAGCTGGTCTTATCTCTCTCTCTCTCTCTCTCTCTCTCTCTCTCTCTCTTCAAATTGTAAAAAATCTTTCCTCAATTTACAGACGAAATTGGTCAAATTTAATTGAAATATTAAGTTATGCATAAAACACACACACACACACACACACACACACACACACACACACACACACACACCTAACCATAAATGTGTCCAACTTTTCATTATATGCAATAACCTGAATAAATATATTTCATGCATAAATGAATGTAGGGACATATGTCTGTCTGTGTGTGTGCGTGAGTGTATATGTATGTATGTATGTATTTCCGCTTACATGTTTACATACACAGGTAATCATTTATGTACGTAGTTACAGTATATCAATAGCTATGACATACATACAGATTACATATACATAAAATACATACGTTTATACACTGTTGGTGAAAGAGAGAGAGAGAGTGTGTATGTGTGTGTGTGTGTGTGTGTGTGTGTGTGTGTGAGTGTGTGTATAAACTTACATAAACACACAAAACACACATACATAACTATGCATGAATACACAGAATTACAATTTACATATCCACTATTTTCTGATATATTTTTCTTATTAAATTTTACTTAACAATAACAACAACACAAGAGTACACTATACACTAAAATACCATACACATCTATACACATTGATTAATATGTATAAAATGAAGAGGATATGTGGATGTAGAGTGGATACAACATTCGCTTCGTATATTAAAGAACACTGGATCGAGCTGGGTGTGTATGGGAGGGGGGTGAAATGACAGCCAGCCAATAAGTTAAAAAAAAAAATAGAAAAATGAAAATAAATGGAAAAAATAATTGAATAAATAAAGATGATAAAGATGAAATATATAGATAATAAATTGTTGACATGATACGTATACAATAGAATACTGTACCAACAATAACAACAACAACAATAACACACTGTACAAAACTTCACTATTTTTATGGAATATTTCTAGGTGATTGTTGGCGGTTATTGGTGATTGTTGGGGGTTGTAGGTGATTTTTAGTGATTGTTGGGGGTTGTAGGTGATTTTTAGTGATTGTTGGGGGTTGTAGGTGATTTTTTAGTGTTTGTTGGGGATTGTAGATGACTGTTGGTGATTGTAGGAGAGTGTTGGTGATCGATGGGGGGTTGTTGGTGATTGTAGGTGATAGTTGGTGATTCTCGGGGATTGTAGGTGACTGATGGTAATTGTTGGGGATTGTAGGAGATTGTAGGTGATTTTTTGTGATTATTAGGGGTTGTAGGAGATTGTTGTCGATTGTTAGGGAGGAGAACGATATATTTATGTGAAAACCCTCCTTTCCCTCCTCCTTCCTCCACGTCCCTCCCTTTCCTCCACTCCCTCCCTTCCCTCCTCCACGTCCCTCCCTTTCCTCCACTCCCTCCTTCCCCTTAAACTCTGTGTCAGCATAAATCTGACTTAAGCTCTTCCTCATCTCACCTCTTATCCCTCACCCTTTCCCCCCCCCCCTCACCCCTTCCCCCCCCTCCCCCTTCCCTCCCTCACCTAATTGTATGCGCTTCACTACCTCTTCCACCTTCTCTTTCTTCTTATCTCCCTTGTCTCTTCTCTTTCTCTTCCTTCTCCTCCTCAACCACCACCACCACTCTTCCTCTTTCCTCCACCATAACCTCCCTCTTCTTCTTCCTCCTCCACCATCACCATCTCCTCTTGCCTCCTCTCCTCCTTCTTCTTCCCCCTCCTCCTCTTCCTCTTTCCATCACCACCAAATCCCTCTTTCTCCCTTCACCTTCCTCCCATTAATTCCTACCCACTCCTGACCAATCACCATCTCCTCCTCCCTCCTCTTCCTCCTCCTGACCAATCACCATCTCCTCCTTCCTCTTCCTCCTCCTCCTGACCAATCACCATCTCCTCCTTCCTCTTCCTCCTGACCAATCACCAGTCCTCACCGTCAGCACACCGCCTCTTGGCCTCATTATAAAGGCGATGGCGGGAAATGGGCGAACCACAATCTTGTTTCTTGATGTTGACGACGAACATTGTGGCTCTCTCTCTCTCTCTCTCTCTCTCTCTTTCTGTATCTATATCTGTCTGTCTGTCCGTCTGTCTTGTCTGTCATGTCTGTCTGTCTGTCTATCTGTCTGTCTGTCTCTCCCCTTTCTTATTACCACCGCCAAAACACCAAGATAATCGTCCCTATAATAATGACTGGCCGTACAAACCTCCTACGGGATAACGTTACCAGGACTGAGTTCCCTACACCTGCCCCCAGACCAGAGTTAAGGAGGACCCACGTTACCAGGACTGAGTTCCCTACACCTGCCCCCAGACCAGAGTTAAGGAGGACCCACGTTACCAGGACTGAGTTCCCTACACCTGCCCACCCTCCCCAGACCAGAGTTAAGGAGGACCCAGGTAACAGGTCACCCTCACCCCCCCCCCACCAGAGAGAGAGAGAGAGAGAGAGAGAGAGAGAGAGAGAGAGAGAGAGAGAGAGAGAATTCTAAGGTGTCCACAACCCACATATCACTTACTACGACACTTGGAAGCCTTCAGTGTAAACACGTCTTCGTTCTGACAAACAACACCCACATACTGAAGAGGAGGAGGAGGAGGAGGAGGAGGAGGAGGAGGAGGAGGAGGGGGAGGGGGAGGGGGAGGAGGAGGAAGAGGAGGAGGAGGAAGAAGAGGAGGTGTAGATAAGGAGAAGGAAGAACAAAGGAAGAGAAGAAAAGAAGAGGAGGAGGAGGGAGAAAAAAGTGAGGAGGAAAAGCAAGAAGGGAGAAACGGAAAATTAGGAAGAAAAGAGAGAAGGAGGAGACAGAGGAAGGAGGAGAAGAAAGAGGAGGAGGAGAAACAGAAGGAAGGAAGAACAAGTAAGGAGTAAAAATGAGGAGGAAGATGAATCTCGCAATATAATTCTCCTCCAACCTTTCCTCCTCCTCTTCTTCTTTTTCCTCCTCCTCCTATTTTTCCTCTACCTGATTCACTTTACTCCCCTTCCTCTTCCTCTTCTTCATTCTATCATTTTCTGGCTCACCATATAACTCTTCTCCCCCTCCTCCCCTACCCTTCCCCCCCCTCCTCCCCTACCCTTCCCCCCCCCTCCTCCCCTACCCCTCTTCCTCTTCCTCCTCCTAACTTTATCACTTCCTCTGTCTTCATCCTTCTCCTCTTTACTTCCTCTTTACTTAAGGTTAACATGTGCTGTGTTGTTAGGCAGGGAGGAGACGTGTGTGTGTGTGTGTGTGTGTGTGTGTGTGTACCTACTCTCTCTCTCACTCTCTCTCTCTCTCTCTCTCTCTCTCTCTCTCTCTCACCAACCTTTCAAATACCTCCCTGCTGTCTTCCTCTCTTCTCCCCAAGGGTAAGGTACTGCTTGATTTTCTCTTGTCTCACTCTCTCTTGTCTCACTCTCTCACTCTTTTTCTCTCCCTCACACAAATCTCTCGTGTCCGTATGTTTCTCTGGCGGATGGGGAGGAAGTCTCAGTGCTCGCTACCTCTGTTGACTGGACTTTTAAATTTTATTCTTGTCTTTGTCTGTATTTGTTTGTTTGGTTGTTTGTATTTGTTTGTCTTTGTTTTGTGTGTGTGTGTGTGTGTGTGTGTGTTTGTGTGTTTCTTTGCTTACTTTCCTTATTTGTCTGTTTGTTTCTCTGTTTGTTTCTCTTTCTCTTTGCTTTCTCCTCGATTTATCACCTTTCCTCCTCTCCCACTTTTATTCGGGGCGATTCAAAGGGTAGAGGGAGAGAGAGAGAGAGAGAGGGGTAAAGCACACACACACACACACACACACACACACACACACACACACACACACATACACACACACACACACACATACATCTACATCTCAGTGCACAAGTCAGAGTGTATCTTACGCCCCTCTTGTCCCGAGTACGTTCAATTGCTCGTTTACATGATTCACTTTGAAGGTGTAAATTGTACCTGTCTGCTGTGTGTGTCTCTCAGGACGTGTGTGTGTGTACTCATGGCTGTGCACGATATACAGTCATACATACACCACCACGCACTAGCAGGGTTTGGCAGTGGACTACTGCACCATTCTCGTCATCGCCACCTACTGCCACCGGCAGTCCCCCGCCCACCTCGCGCAGTCCGCCACTACAAAAAAATTCAGCCCATAAGAGCCCGCACCGATAGATATAAGAACATTACCATCTCATCTATTCATCTATTGTTAAAATAATAAACAACTCCTGATTTATGTACTGTACAGCCCTGTAAATGTTTTGAATGTATATTATATCATTATGTCTAAATCACATGTAAGTCTGTATATTTTCAGCCACCGGCTGCAACTCTATTAATAAACCGTTTATTATTATTATTATTATTATTATTATTATTATTATTATTATTATTAATATGTATTAGTATTATTTTACATACATACATACATACATACACATACATACACATTACTTTCATCGTTCCCTAAATCATACACCTTCTCGGAAGGGAAATAGTAACAAAAAGCTTCTATCTTCTACCTGTTGTTGAACTCATATATACTTTCGTTGAATAAACTCTTTAGAAAGTTTGTGAAAAAAGCAGTTTATACTTTCGTCAAATTTTGCATTCATAGTAAACAAAAAGTAATTATTTTTTTTCTGAACATCTTCGTTTATAACAGTTTTTAAAAGTATTATTTCTACTTTTGTTTTAGTTTTCGTCATTAGAAAGTTTATAGAAAGTAGTTATTAAAGTATTTTTCTTCAACCACCGACAGCAACCACCACCAATGTCATTACAACCACCACTACCACCACCAACCACCACCAACGTCATTACAACCACCAACAGTCTCCATCATCACCATCACCACCACCAATTACAACCACCACTATCACTATCACCATCACAACCACAATCACCCAATACCACAACCACTACCAACTACAACAATTACCACCACTCATAACCACAACCACAACTAACAATACAATCGTGGCTTGGCGTGGAGTTGAGGCGTGGTGGCGGGTCCTGGCGTGGCTATAAGGCGTGGAGACAGGGCGTGGAGGTGGCGTGGACGAGCCCATCTCCCCTCCCCCTTCCCAACACCCCCCTTACCCCAACACCCCCCCCTTACCCCAACACCCCCCTTACCCCAACACCCCCCTTACCTCCACCACCCCCCTTACCCCAACACCCCCCTTACCCCAACACCCCCCTACCTCCACCACCCCCCTTACCCCAACACCCCCCTTACCCCAACACCCCCCTTACCCCAACACCCCCCTTACCCCAACACCCCCCTTACCCCAACACCCCCCCTACCTCCACCACCCCCCTACCTCCACCAACCCCCTACCTCCATGACGGAGAAACAAACACAATACGACACCAACTTTATACCATCATATACTCTCTCTCTCTCTCTCTCTCTCTCTCTCTCTCTCTCTCTTTTATTTCTCCTCCTCCTCTCTTTTAGTCCTCACATTCACCACCTTTTCTCTTTCTCTCCATCTTTATCTTTAATATTTTTGAGTCGTGGATCGTCGGAAATTCATCTTTGTCGGGGATTATAAACTTTAATTAATATATTTTTCCTTCACGTCCGTTTTCTCTTGGGTTGTGTGGAAGGGAGACTTAGACATTAATTTCTTTTCTTCTTCTCTCCGTAATTGAAATTGTTCCAACTATCATCTCCATCTCTTTTATCTCTCTTTCCTTGTCCCATTACGTTTCTTACCCCCAATTTTCGTTATTTCCTACACGAACATCCCAGTTGTTGGTGCACATTATTTTTTTTTTTACACCGAAAGTGATTATATATGTTCCGTCAACTATGAAATAAGTCTCCCCTGCTGTTGTTTGCCTCCGTTTTCTTTAATTAATCCCGTTTTCTTTAATCCACAAGCACTAACTATAACAATACAACCATATTTACCTCCATTTTCTATTATTACTCCCATTTTCTTTAATCCACAAGCACTAACCATAACAACACGGTCATCTTACACAACGAAGCAACCATCCCATCATTCTACTGTGTTATCTAATTCCATCCTTCCTTCCTTCCTTCCTTCCTTCTTTCCCGCCCTTCTGTGACCCACTATCGGGGGAATTTATCTGACGGAAACTGGCGAAGGAGGGATCAGGGAATAACCTCAATATTCTTTCACTGTGTTTATGGTCTACGGCGGCCACAATGTGAACCTTTTATAGCGGAGGAAATTATAGTTTTGTCACCTGCCTTCACCTGCCCTGCCCGTCGAGGTGTGTGTGTGTGTGTGTCTGTGTGTGTGTGTGTGTAAACCATCACCACCACCAAAACATTAACACCTGATCGTCTACAATTAATTAACCCCACCTGGACACACTACCACCATCCACACACCTCCTTCATCATCTGGGTTTATGTGACTAAAATAAACCACATATTAAAACCTGAAGAATAAATTACCTTATAAAAATCCCTTTCCCTCCCCCCTCCCTCCTTCCTTCCCTCTCTCCCTCCTTCCTTCCCTCCCCCCACCCCCCTTCCTTCCCTCTCTCCTCCTTCCTTCCCTCTCTCCCTCCCTCCTTCCTTCAATCCCTCCCACGTCTTTTCTGGAGGGATTGAAGGAATTGACACAAAAGTCGAAGAGTTATAAAAAACCAAAGTTCCTTTCCTCCCTCGCTTCCCTGACACACGAGGATCTGTCTGTGGGTTTGTGGTATTTTATTGTCGGATTGGATTATCAACTGAGATAAAAGTTTAAGGAAGATATGAAAATAAAAGAACTAGTATCTTTGTTTGGTGTGTGTGTGTGTGTGTGTGTGTGTGTGTGTGTGTGTGTGTGTGTGTGTGTGTGTGTGTGTGGCAATAAAACCATGCAAATAACACAGCCAAAAATTTAACAAGCTACATGTAAAAAAAAATATCTGACGTAACGAGAGTTTTTAAAAGACTATGTTACATGTGAGTTTTATATGACAAGAGAGAGAGAGAGAGAGAGAGAGAGAGAGAGAGAGAGAGAGAGAGAGTGTGTAAATCCTATACCGTTTCAGGTGGCACTGTGCCTGGCCCCTGGATATAGAGCGAGAGGTGTGAGGGCCAGGCTGGCATACAGAGTGCCACCCGCCCCCTCACCCACAACGCCTCAAATTCAACTCTGTTAAGATTTTTCCTTCTGTAACAACACTGTGAGAGAGAGAGAGGGAGGGGGAGACGCTCACATAAATTTGAAGGGGTTGGTACATGGTCAGGGTTACTCACAGTGACCCGCGGCGTGTGGCACAGAGGGTGGGTGAATGGGTGTAGAGATTGGGAGACAGATAAGATTAAAGATAGTGGCCCCTAGTGTGTTGTACAGAAGATGGTGTGTGTGTGTGTGTGTAGGGTGGTGTAATGCGTCTAGAGTGGCAGCATTATGTTAGTGTTAAGGTGCAAGCACTGTTTGCTTCCTCTCGCCTTCAGCTACCGCCGCTGGATAGCCCTCGTTATGAACAGGGAGGCAACATTGCCAGTACACAACCTTTTCACCATCAAGAATCCTGCTGTGCTTCCTCGTGGCAACACACGTTAACTAGCCCAGGCTAGATCAACAGGGGATCTCGGAGTGTGGGCCCCAGAGGGACGGCGCATAGGCCCACTGGCATGTGGACACGTCCTGGCGCCTACCAACCACTACCCCGCTTCCTTGCGTATTAAACTTGGTAGGTATAAGGTTACGGGAGTAAACACAGAACGAAAAATCTGCTGTGGAGCCCCGCATCAGGCAGACATGCTTACAGAGCTCCAAAAAGACCCCAACGGTGGTATAGGCGAAACATAAGAACATAAGAATGGAGGAAACTGCAGCGGGCCTATTGGCCCACACTGCGCAGTCTCATTTACACCCAACCCCTATTGCTCATATAGCCATCCAACCTATGTTTGAAGCTATCCAGCGTATTCGAGCTCATGATGATGTTTGGTAACTTGTTCCACGCATCCACTACTCTATTTCCAAACCAATGTTTACCTATTTCGCGCCTAATTCTAAATTTGTCTAATTTAAAACTATTGTTACGAGTTCGCTCCTGGTTGGATAGTTTGAGTACCTTTGTAATGTCCCCTTTGTTTAACCCTGACTTCCATTTATACACCTCAATCATATACTGTAGCCTCTCTCTCTACGTCTCTCGATGGAGTGCAAATTAAGAAGCTTTAACCTGTTTGTGTACTTAAGGTTCTAAATGCCCGGGATTAATCTTGTCATTCTCCTCTGAATTCTTTCCAAGGATTCTATATCCATTCTGTAGTACGGTGACCAGAACTGAACTGTGTAATCCAAGTGAGGTCTCATAAGCGCAAGATAAAGTTTAACAATAACCTGTCTAGTCTTGTAACTAACACTCCTTTGTATGAACCCAAGTACATTGTTAGCCTTGTTTCGAGCAAATACACATTGTTGACTTGGTTTAAGTTTCCTAATTACCATTACTCCTAGATCTTTCTCACAGTCGGATTTTTCTTTAGCATCGTTGACCAACATGGAAATCTATCGACTACACTGACGGATGAAGGCAATAAAAGATGAACAGGCTACTAAGGCGAAAGCCAACAAACTGGGCTATCGGCAGTCCATTGCAACTCCCCCTCTCCCCAGTTGTTGCAACACTTGCACCAAGATGTGTGGTTGAAGTCTGCGCTCCTGCCTCACCAAATAAATCAACTCACGCGCAGCCATCATCCAACTCATCATACTTTTCGTCATCAAAACCCCTAAACCCCAAAAGTCCTGTGGCGACGGACGAGTGGCGACGGGTACAGGCAGAGGTGACTACCGGGAGTCTCTAGTCACAACTCTGCACATGGGCGGCATAGATAAGATGATCGTTTATTCACTGGGATCTAGGCAGCAGTGCAATCCGGTCCTGTCTGTGCGACTGAGCAGCCCTTTCCAGAAGCCATTCAGGTCATCCCACAAGGGTAGGGGGCTAGAAAAGGTGCCCTAAACCTCTTATGGTCGCTGCATGAAATGTCAGGACCCTTCTGGATACTGGCACAAATGAGCATCCTGAAAGAAGAACCGCCCTTGTGGCCAAAGAGCTGGCTAGGTATAATATCGACATAGCAGCCATTAGTGAGTCCCGGCTCCCAGACGAGGGTCGACTCACAGAACGGGGGTCTGGCTATACCTTCTTCTGGAAGGGTAAGGCTGCTGTGGAGGGAAACCGCATTTACGGAATTGGCTTTGCCATTCGCCAATCCATCCTACATAGATTAACCGAAATACCAGTTGGGATCAACGAGCGCCTCCTGACAAGCCGAGTCCCAATGAATCACTCACGTCATACCTTCTTCATCAGTGCATATGCCCCAACACTGGATGCAGAGGATGACATCAAGGAGGTCCTTTTACGTCGACCTTGACAGAGTGCTAATCTCTATCCCCAGAGAATTGTGCTTCTAGGTGACTTCAATGCCAGAGATGCTGACATATGGCAGGGAACCATAGGGAGAAACAGAGTAGGCAAATGTAATCCAACGGCCTACTCCTTCTCAGCAAGTGTGCTGCACACAACCTCACTATCACCAATATCTTGTCATGCAGGCCGACAAGTTCAATGAGTCGTGGCAACACCCAAGATCCAAACACGGGCATCTCATTGACTACATCTTTGTCAGAGAAAGAGATCGCCGAGGTGTCCTCACCTGAGTTATACGTGGCTCAAACCACTGTGACACCGATAATCGGCTCGTCAGAGCCAAACTCTCACTTCTCGTTTCCCCAAAACGGCGAAGGCAACAACCCTCCAGAAGAGGTTTTACACTAAAGCGTCCGGAGGATCAAGAGGTAGCCCATGCTTTCAGAGAGCAGCTCGAACATGGGATGATAAACAACCAAAATCATAGTGAAGAATGGGGTCCCATCAAAGCTGTCATCATAAAAACCTGCAACGAGACACTCGGCCTGATCAAAATAAAACGCCAGGATTGGTTTCATAAAAACGACCCGAAAATCGAAGTACTCGTCAACAGTAAACGTGCTGCTCTCACTGACTGGCAGAACAATCCTCAATCTCGCACCAAAGCTGATACCTTCCACGAGAAGGAAGCGGTGGTCCAGCGCGAACTTCACAAACTAATAACCGGATGGTGGAAAAACAAAGAGTGTGAAATGCAAAAATTTGAGGATCAACACAATTTTTTAATTCTGTTAAAACAATAAATTGGTCAACTACTCATGGCGTGGCTCCCTCCGCTCACCCGACGGTAAGTGCCTAATTGAAGACGAAGAAGGCATCCTTCAGTGCTGGAAAAAGCACTATCATTCATTGGTCAATTGAAACACCGATGCGGATGTCCTGACTACCCAGCAGGTCCCTCAGCATCCAGAGCTGACCCACCTCAGCTATCCTCCATCCCTGGATGAGGTAGCTACTGCCATCAAACAGATGAAAAGTAACAAAGCCTCAGGGTCTGATGGAATCCCAGCCAAGGTGTATAAAGCAGGAGGACCTCTGCTTATCAGCCGTTTCTATTCTCTCCTGGAGAATATATGGGAGAAGAAGAAAATCCTCCAAGGTCTTAAAGACGCCTCAATTGTCAAAATTTATAAGAACAAGGGACACCGGTCAAACTGTGGCAGACCTTCAGCCGTTTTGGCTGCCCACCAAAATTCATCGCCATTGTGAGGCAACTCCACGATGGCATGAACGGCAGAGTCCTGCACAATGGCACCCAGTCTGAGTTCTTCCCCATTCAAACTGGGGTAAAACAAGGGTGTGTACTGGCACCAACTCTCTTTTCCACTTTCTTCGCTGGCTTCCTTACTCGTGCCAGTGCCAATTAGCCAGCAGGGTGGACATCCAATACCGGATGAAGGGTCTTTTCATAAGACGACTCCAGGCAGGAAAGACGGTTGTCGGCCGCTTTCATAAAATAATAATAATAATAATTAACGGTTTATTGAAAGAGCTTGGCAGCCAGAAGGCTGAAAATATACAGTTACATATTTGGGGAATGGGTTTCGAATTATAAATAATATACAAGTAACATAAGTGATACAAATAAGATATATAAAAACTAGATGGGGAAAAGCTCAAACTACGGGGCATTTCAACACAGTGACAGAACTTCAGTATGCAGACGACCTCACCCTTGTTGCTCACACTGAACGCGACCTACAGGAGATCCTGAACACCTACGCAGATGCGTATGCACACTTCGCCCTTGAGGTGAATGTGCGTAAGAATCAGATACTCTTTCAGCCTGCCCCTGGTTCAGACACACCTCCACCAGCTTAACGGTACTACCCTCTCTAATGTTACCCACTTTCAGTAGCTCGGCTCCCACCTGTCCACCACTGCGGACATCGATGAAGAGATTCAACATCGAATCAGCTGTGCATCTCAAGCCTTTGGCGGATGTATATCGAGCAGTGGTCCTCCCCACCCTGCTATATGGCACTTGTAAATTTTCACCAACGTAGTCTACGTTGGGAAGACAAGAGAACAAATGCCAGTATTATCGCTGACACCAACTGTAGAAGTATCGAGGCTACCATTATCCATGAACAACTACGTTGGACTGGCCATGTTACCCATATGGACGACAGTAGACTGCCAAAGCAGCTACTTTAGTCACCTCACGAATGGTAAACTTAACGAAGGCGGACAAGGAGAGAAGTATAAGGATAGTCTTAAGACAAGCCTGAAAAAGTAACAAACCGACCCCCTCACCTGGGAGGAGCACCACACGAGAAGGTGTCCATACTTTCGAGTTAGCCCGACTGCATACCGAGGCAGACAAGCGCCAGCGCCGGAAAGAAGCTACCGCTGCCCCTCCCGCACTAGATGTAGTCCTCCACACGTGCAACACCTGTAGACGACTCAGCCGGTCCCGTATCGGCCTCTCGAGTCACCTCAGAGCTCACCAACTAAGGTGACATCTTTAATACCTTATATCATTGTATCATAGCTGGATGATCGTCATACTTGATTACGAGTGACAGCAAAGTAGTAGTAGTAGTAGTATCTGTGTGTGTGTTTATTGTGAACTATGTAAACAAACTATCCGTACATAACCATTGGACATAATAGCATCGCCTTATAGTTCCATCAGAAATATCTTACTATAGCATAAAATTGTACTGTAAAGAAAACGGAGGTGGATAAATAAACGTCACACACACACACACACACACACACAGCCAATATGTTGTCTGGTTCAAGGAGTTACACTATATTTGGAAAAGCATTTATTCTCTCTCTCTCTCTCTCTCTCTCTCTCTCTCTCTCTACCTGCACCAATCGTAACCCAACGTTGCCTTCCGCCTCACCTACCACTCCCAGTACAGCAGGTAGGGTCATGACTTCCTATCTGACAGGTGTGCTGGGGGGTTCGAATCCTGTTGGTGTAGTGGGGTGTTTGTGGGTGTTTGTGGGTGTTTGTGTATGTTTGTGGGTGTTTGTTTAGTGGGGTGTTTGTGTATGTTTGTGTAGTACTATGTTTATGTGTGTGTGTGTGTATGTTTGTATTTTGGAATAGTAACTTGTGATATATTTTTCCACTGTTAAGGTTAGATAGATAAATAAATAGATAGATAGATAGATAGATAAATAAACAAACAAACAAACACATATACAAACACACACACACACCAACTCCAATGACCAATTAAACAAAGAAAACCCCCCCAAAAAATAAGACGCCAGTAACCAGCCAATTAACTGGCCTCGTTCAACAACTGCCCGACCCGACCAATCAGACGTCGAGAACTTCCTGGATGACCTACACACACACACACAATTGGTCATAATTAGTTGAAGGCCGGCTATTGTTCCGGCAAACATTAACCGGGGATAATTATAGTAACCAATATGGTGCCCGGTTATTGGTGTGTGTGTGTGTGTGTGTGTGTGTGTGTGTGTGCGGGAGGGAAGGAGGGAGGTAGGGAGGGAGGAAGGGTAGATGTGAGAAAGAGAGGGGAGGGGTAGTGATGGAAGGAAGTAAGGGAGGAGAGAGAGAGAGAGAGAGAGAGAGAGAGAGAGAGAGAGAGAGAGAGGTGAGGATTTCTCCCCCATAACTCAGGTAAATGGTGACAGACCAAACACTACAGCTTCCAGGTCACCCCCTATCTCTGCTCCCCACGCCGCCACTAACACCACTATATACTACCACCATATGTTACCTACCACCACTACCACCATATGTTACCTACCACTACTACCACCATCTGTTACCTACCACTACTACCACCATATGTTAACCTACCACTACTACCACCATCTGTTACCTACCACTACTACCACCATCTGTTACCTACCACTACTACCACCATCTGTTACCTACCACTACTACCACCATCTGTTACCTACCACTACTACCACCATATGTTACCTACCACTACTACCACCATCTGTTACCTACCACTACTACCACCATCTGTTACCTACCACTACTACCACCATCTGTTACCTACCACTACTACCACCATCTGTTACCTACCACTACTACCACCATCTGTTACCTACCACTACTACCACCATCTGTTACCTACCACCATCTGTTACCTACCACTACTACCACCATATGTTACCTACCACTACTACCACCATCTGTTACCTACCACTACTACCACCATCTGTTACCTACCACCACTACCACCATCTGTTACCTACCACTACTACCACCATCTGTTACCTACCACTACTACCACCATCTGTTACCTACCACTACTACCACCATCTGTTACCTACCACTACTACCACCATCTGTTACCTACCACTACTACCACCATCTGTTACCTACCACTACTACCACCATCTGTTACCTACCACTACTACCACCATCTGTTACCTACCACCACTACCACCATCTGTTACCTACCACTACTACCACCATCTGTTACCTACCACTACTACCACCATCTGTTACCTACCACTACTACCACCATCTGTTACCTACCACCATATGTTACCTACCACTACTACCACCATATGTTACCTACCACTACTACCACCATCTGTTACCTACCACTACTACCACCATCTGTTACCTACCACCACTACCACCATCTGTTACCTACCACTACTACCACCATCTGTTACCTACCACTACTACCACCATCTGTTACCTACCACTACTACCACCATCTGTTACCTACCACCATATGTTACCTACCACTACTACCACCATATGTTACCTACCACTACTACCACCATCTGTTGCCTACCACTACTACCACCATCTGTTACCTACCACTACTACCACCATATGTTACCTACCACTACTACCACCATCTGTTACCTACCACCACTACCACCATCTGTTACCTACCACTACTACCACCATCTGTTACCTACCACTACTACCACCATCTGTTACCTACCACTACTACCACCATCTGTTACCTACCACCATATGTTACCTACCACTACTACCACCATATGTTACCTACCACTACTACCACCATATGTTACCTACCACTACTACCACCATATGTTACCTACCACTACTACCAACATCTGTTACCTACCACTACTACCACCATCTGTTACCTACCACCACTACCACAATATGTTATCTACCACTACTACCACCATGTGTTACCTACCACTACTACCATCATATGTTACCTACCAATACTACCACCATGTGTTACCTACCACTACTACCATCATATGTTACCTACCAATACTACCACAATATGTTACCTACCACCACTACCACCATCTGTTACCTACCACTACTACCACCATCTGTTACCTACCACCATATGTTACCTACCACTACTACCACCATATGTTACCTACCACTACTACCACCATCTGTTGCCTACCACTACTACCATCTGTTACCTACCACTACTACCACCATATGTTACCTACCACTACTACCACCATCTGTTACCTACCACCACTACCACCATCTGTTACCTACCACTACTACCACAATCTGTCAATCACGACCTGAAGAAAAAATTTTCTTCCCAAGGATAAAAATCTTCATGAAGTAAAAATTTTCCTCCTGAGTTTTATCCCAAAAACAAAAATTATCCCCAAAATTTTTCCCTAAAGCAAAAAAAAAAAAAAAAAAAAAAAAAATCCCTAAATATTTTCCCTAAACAAAAAAAAATCCCCAACTTTTTTCCCTCAACCCCAAAAAATTCTTCCAGAGTAAAAAAAAAAAAAAAAAAAAAAAAAAAAAAAAAAAAAAACGAAGTAAAAAAATTTCCTCCGGGTCTTTTTTCCCCCCTCACCAAAAGTGCAATTAGGAGGGCGGATATTCTGGCTGGGTCGCCTTGAAGATGTTGCCCAGAATTAAATGTTTCCCTATGGCTAATTTCCTTTCGTTTCTTCTATTTTCTTCAATATATTTTATTTAGTTTATTGTTTTAATTTTTTTTTTCCGTGTGAAATTGAATTGGTTTTCTCTTACGTTAACACCTGTACTGAGAGAGAGAGAGAGAGAGAGAGAGAGAGAGAGAGTCAATCCTTTTATCTCACCCTCAAAAACCACCACCACCACCACCTGCCCCTCCACCACCACCACCTCACCCTCCACCCCCACCACTTCACCCTCCACCACCTGATCCTCGAACACCACCACCTGCCCCTCCACCACCACCACCTCACCCTCCACCCCCACCACTTCACCCTCCACCACCTGATCCTCCAACACCACCACCTCACCCTCCACCACCTGCCCCTCCAACACTACCATCAAACCCTCCACCCCCACCACCTCACCCTCCACCACCTGATCCTCCACCCCCACCACCTCACCGTCCACCACCTGATCCTCCAACACCACCACCTCAACCTTCAACATATAATCATCTAACACCTGACCCTCCACCACCACCATGACGTCACTCAGGTAACTCAACACCAAGTTACTCCTCCTCCTCTTCTTCCTTACGTTACTTAATGCACTCCTCTTCCTTCCTTCGTTACGTCTTCCTCCTCCTCCTCCTGCTTTTAATGCTAATGTACTCACACACACACACACACACACACACACACATCAACACGACAGAGGAACCCAGGAGACACGACAGAAGGACCCAGGAGACACGACAGAAGGACCCAGGAGACACGACAGAAGAACCCAGGAGACACGACTGAGGGACCCAGGAGACACGACAGAGGAACCCAGGAGACACGACTGAGGAACCCGGGAGACACGACTGAGGGACCCAGGAGACACGACAGAAGGACCCAGAAGACACGACAGAAGGAACCCAGGAGACACGACAGAAGGACCCAGGAGATACGACAGAGGGGCCCAGGAGACACGATAGAAGGGCCCAGGAGATACGACAGAGGAACCCAGGAGATACGACAGAGGAACCCAGGAGACACGACAGAGGAACCCAGGAGACACGACAGATGCCACATAGGAGACAGAGAACACAAAGGAGATGAAGTGAAAATAATGTATACAGACAGACAGACAGACAGACAGACAGACAGGTAAACAAACCAACTCAGACAGATAGACGCATAAATAATATAAATTACTAAGAAATACATACATACATACATACATGCATACATACATATATACACACTACTGGACATACCTGACCGCTTATCTCCGCCTCACTGAACGAGTTTGTGAGGCATATTGACTGTGTGTGTGTGTGTGTGTGTGTGTGTGAGAGAGAGAGAGAGAGAGAGAGAGAGAGAGAGAGAGAGAGAGAGAGAGAGAGAGAGAGAGAGAGGCTTAACACTTCAGTAATCATCATTATCATCATACAAAATATTATTCACTGTGGCTGAAAATTATATCAGAAAAAACATAATATATATGTATAGACACACACACACACACACACACACACACACACACACACACACACACACACACACACACACACACACACACATATATCAGTTTGCATATATATTTAATAAAAGTAAAACTGTCTTTTTGTTGTGGGAATAAATTAACAGTTATGATTGATGACTTTAAGTGAAGTTGAAGTTAGTGGACGGTTGTTGTGGTGTTTTACCTGTGTGGTTCCTTAATTGGGTGTAATAAAGGGTTATGTGTGTGTGTGTGTGTGCGTGTGTGTGTGTGTGTGCGTGTGTGTGTGTGCGCGTGTGTTTCATCTGTTAACGTCCAGGGCTCGTCCAACCTCGTGTAATTGATGGCACGGTGGTGAAGATTATACCAGTATGCAACACTAACGTACTTACATACATACATACATACATATATTAATAAACAAACACGCATACAAACACTAACATGTACATGCAATAACACACACACACACATATATATATATACTCACCTATGCCTCCCCTGCCTGGTCTTCCTCCCTAAATGCCACACACGTAAACACCTATAAAAAGTGCAGAAGAAGGCGGGCAAGATTATTCTCTCCCCTCCGACTCCACATACCAAGAACCTATCAACACACTGACCCTCTCGCTATTGGACACCACAACCACATCCAGCCCATACGACCACGTAATTGATCGCTATAACAACACCCCAGTCCTAACCATCGTAAAAATTATCAACAACTCGTAATCAAACAGCCAATCTTACCTTTTTGCCCTGTAGTAAGACCCCACCTAGTTATTGGATATCATATTTGTATTACTTACGTTACTTGTACATCACTATTATTATTATTATTATTATTATCTTCTTCCTCCTCCTTCTCTCCTCCTCCTTAATCAGGTGTGTTTACTTAAGTCATTACCTGTGTTTATCTTGTCGCTGTTGTCCAATAATAACATATGTAATTAGATTCCTTCACTGAGAGAGAGAGAGGGAGAGAGAGAGAGAGAGAGAGAGAGAGAGAGAGAGAGAGAGAGAGAGAGAGAGAGAGAGAGAGAGAGAGAGAGAGAGATATGAGTGAACAAGGGAAGAAGGAAGAGAAAACGTGGGAGGGGGGAGAAGAAGGGAGGGATAGGGAAGAATGATGAGAGAGAGTGGAGGAAGAGGAGGAGAAGAGTGAGAGAAAAGAGGAGAGGAGGAAAGAAGAGATGGAGGAGAAGAAAGGAAAATAATCTCTCTCTCTCTCTCTCTCTCTCTCTCTCTCTCTCACCAAGGTAACCCCGACAAGAACCTGCATCACCCCCTCTCCAACTCCCCCTCCTTCCCTCCCACCCTCCAACTCCCTCTCCCTCCCTCCAACTCCCCCTCCTTCTCTACCTTCCCTCCCACCTTCCAACTCCCTCCCCCTCCTTCCAACTCCCCCTCCTTCCCTACCTTCCCTCCCACCCTCCAACTCCCTCTCCCTCCCTCCAACTCCCCCTCCTTCCCTCCATTCCCTCCCAGCCGCTGTGACAGGTACATATTTCGGTCAGGTTAGGTTAGGTTAGACTAAACCAGGTTAGGTTAGGTTAGACTAGAACAGGTTAGGTTAGGTTAGACTAGAACAGGTTAGGTTAGGTTAGGTTAGGTTAGACTAGAACAGGTTAGGTTAGGTTAGACTAGAACAGGTTAGGTTAGGTTAGACTAGACCAGGTTAGGTTAGGTTAGACTAGAACAGGTTAGGTTAGGTTAGACTAGAACAGGTTAGGTTAGGTTAGACTAGAACAGGTTAGGTTAGGTTAGACTAGAACAGGTTAGGTTAGGTTAGACTAGAACAGGTTAGGTTAGGTTAGACTAGAACAGGTTAGGTTAGGTTAGACTAGAACAGGTTAGGTTAGGTTAGACTAGAACAGGTTAGGTTAGGTTAGACTAGAACAGGTTAGGTTAGGTTAGACTAGAACAGGTTAGGTTAGGTTAGACTAGAACAGGTTAGGTTAGGTTAGACTAGAACAGGTTAGGTTAGGTTAGGTTAGGTTAGGTTAGACTAGAACAGGTTAGGTTAGGTTATGTTAGGTTATGGTACTCGTCCAGCCAGCGCCGCCCCCCACCCCCCTAACCATTAAGCTGAGACCATTACTGTTACCCAATGGTCATTACCTCAACGTTACGAGCGTGGTGATGACGTATTAGTGCCTGTGTCCTGCCTGTGTCCTGCCTGTGCCTCCTTTATCCATTGTCAACTTTTGGGACCAAGAATGGAAGGGAGAAATGGTCATTATGTTGTATATGCCCTACCAACCAACAAATCGACCAATCACAAACAACCATATTCCCTACCAACCAACAAATCGACCAATCAGAAAATAATGGTATTCTGGTGAGAGCCAATCAGACTGTGCGGTCAGTGTCGGGTTAGGGTGCCGACTAGTGACACAGGATTTATTGCCATACATCACTGGCAGAGTTTTCCCTGATGTATTGAGTGGGAACAAGACGTGTGAGAGAGAGAGAGAGAGAGAGAGAGAGAGAGAGAGAGAGAGAGAGAGAGAGAGAGCCGAAACTTGATGACGTTATCTGGAGGTAAAGAACGGTTTAATCCCTTGATATCATGACAGATAATATCTTGATCGCTTGAGGGCAAGGGGGGTTAGGAGAGGGGTGAGGAGGGGGTGAGGAGGGGGTGAGGAGGGGGGTTAGGAGGGGGGTTAGGAGGGGGTGAGGAGGGGGTTTAGGAGGGGGGTGAGGAGGGGGGTGAGGAGGGGGGGGAGGAGGGGTGAGGAGGGGGTGAGGAGGGGGGTGAGGAGGGGGGTTAGGAGAGGGGTGAGGAGGGGGTTAGGAGGGGTTAGGAGGGGGTTAGGAGGGGGTGAGGAGGGGGTGAGGAGAGGGGGTTTGGAGGGGGGTGAGGAGGGGGTGAGGGGGGGGGTTAGGAGGGGGGTGAGGAGGGGGTGAGGAGGGGGGTGAGGAGGGGGGTGAGGAGGGGGTGAGAGGGGGGGTGCGGAGGGGGTGAGGAGGGGGGTGAGGAGGGGGGTGAGGAGGGGGGGGAGGAGGGGGTGAGGAGGGGGTTAGGAGGGGGGTGAGGAGGGGGTGAGGAGGGGGGTTAGGAGGGGGTTAGGAGGGGGGTGAGGAGGGGGTGAGGAGAGGGGGTTAGGAGGGGGGTGAGGAGGGGGGTGAGGAGGGGGTGAGGAGGGGGGTTAGGAGGGGGGTGTGATGGTGATTGGAGGATGAAGGGGAGTGAAAGGTGTGGGGGTGAAATGGTAATCGAGTGGGAGGGGAGGGGAGGATGAGAGGTGAGGGCTGGCCGGTGAGGGGCAGGTGAGAAGTGAGGGCTGGCCGGTGAGGGGTGAGGGACAGGTGAGAGGTGAGGGCTGGCCGGTGAGGGGTGAGGGGCAGGTGAGAGGTGAGGGCTGGCCGGTGAGGGGTGAGGGACAGGTGAGAGGTGAGGGCTGGCCGGTGAGGGGTGAGGGGCAGGTGAGAGGTGAGGGCTGGCCGGTGAGGGGTGAAGAACAGGTGAGAGGTGAGGGCTGGCCGGTGAGGGGTGAGGGGCAGGTGAGAGGTGAGGGCTGGCCGGTGAGGGGTGAGGACAGGTGAGAGGTGAGGGCTGGCCGGTGAGGGGTGAGGAACAGGTGAGAGGTGAGGGCTGGCCGGTGAGGGGTGAGGGATAGTTTTTTATGGCCACTAAGCCTCTGTTTCCATCAAAGATCACCGAGCTAGTGTGGTGAGATGTGAGGTGATGAGGAGTGAGGTGTGAGGTGTGAGATGACTGATCCTTATTCATCATTATATAAAGTACATATATTTTTTAATGGCTGATATTAGTCAGAGAGAGAGAGAGAGAGAGAGAGAGAGAGAGAGAGAGAGAGAGAGAGAGAGAGAGAGGAAATAAGGAAGGAAGGAGGGAAGAGAAGAGGGGAGGAGGGAGGGAAGACGGGAATAAAAAAGAGAGAGAGAGGGAGGGCATAGGAAAAGATAGAAAGAAAGGATGAAGGAAGGGAAGAAAAGAGGGAGAGAAGGAAGAAAAGAGAGAGGGGGAAGAAATGGAAAGGGTGAAGAAGTAAGGGAGAGAAGTAGGAAAGAAAAGTGTGAGAGAGAGAGAAGGAAGGAAGGAAGGTAAGGGAGGGAGAAAGGGAAGAAATGAGAGAGGGAAGGAGGAAGGGAAGAAAAGAGGGAGAGAGAGGGAAAGAGGGAGGGAAAGAAGAAGAAAAGAGAGAGGGAGGGAGAGAAGAAGAAAAGAGGGAGGGAGAGAGGAAAGGAAGAGGGCAGGGGGGGGGGGAGGGAAGCAGGTTACGGAGGCTTAATACCATAATTGAATTGGGTCAGTGAAATATTGGCACCGGGATGGGAACTGCCAGCTGACCCGAGCAGTGATGAATATTATTAAGTTATGTATTGTGGTGGTGGGTAATTCTTCTAACATGACCTGACCTCTATTGACCTGATCTGACCCTTTATGACTTGACTTGACCGCTCCTGACCTGACTGACCCTCCCTGATGCCTTTTGACTTGACCTGACCACCCAGACCTGACTTGACCCCTCCTGACCTGACCTCTCTTGATCTGATCTGACCCCCCAATGACCTGCCTGACCCTCCCTTATGCCTTTTGACTTGACCTGACCACCCAGACCTGACTTGACCCCTAATGACCTGACCTCAAGTGACTAAACTAGGTCAACCCTCTCCCTCCCTCCTAACCCCTTTTAGTGTGTGTGTGTGTGTGTGTGTGTGTGAAACCAGACAGACATAACCTAATTATACATTACCCCCCCCTCCCCGTTAATCGTGTTGTGCTGTACCTGTTCAATTGCACACCTGTTGATCGTACTGTTATGACCGCTCCTGTGTGTTGGGCCAGCTGTTGTTTCATTTACTGTTGCACTTGTTATCGTGTGCATCTGTTGTGTTACAGATGTTTCCTGCTATACTAGTTGAACAAAACCCTAATAAACTCATTGAACACCTGTAATTATAATGTACCCCCATTGAACACCTGTAATTACACTGTACCCCGTTGAACACTTGCATTACACAAGTCCCATTGAACAAAAAGTAAAACAAGTGTTCAACCGTGCACTCATTCCCGTATTTCTCCCCTGAACTTTTGTTGAACATGTGTGGTGTGCAGGTGTTTCCCCCATTGAACACTTGTCACACCTATGTTTTAGTGCTCTGGTTGAACACGGTGAACCTCTCTCTCTCTCTCTCTCTCTCTCTCTCTCTCTCTTAGTAAGTGAAATATGGATACACAAACCCGTAGAGTTTATCCCACTTTCTCTAATAAAAATAATACTAATAATACACAATGCTCCCTCCCTCTTTCCCTCCCCCTTCCACGTCCTTCCCTCCCCTCCCATCCACTTCATTCTCTCCCTCCCCACCCCTCCCTCCCTCCTTCCTACAACCCACTTTCTCCTCTCCCCCCCCTCCCCCTCCAATACCATTCCTCCCACCCCTCCTTCCAGCCCAGGTGTTCACAAGCAGGTAGATATAAACAATAAGCCGCCACCTGTTGACTCCCTAATGCCCAGGTAATGAGGCGTGACGTCATAGTTTTCACACCTTGTTTTTATTCCCGCGTATTTTTTTTTTTAGTTTCTTTGTTTTTCTTTATATTTATCTCACCCACGAGTTGTGTGTGTGTGTGTGTGTGTGTGTGTGTGTGTGTGTGTGTGTGTGTTGAAGTAAGGAGCAAAATTATTATCATAGGGGGTGTACTATAAATACCTACTGAGCACGTAATATTAAGCATGTATTGAGCATATACTGAGCATATACTGAGCATGTACCACCACCACCACTACCACCATTACTACTACCACCACTACAACCACTATCACTACAACTACTCCAACTATCACTACCACCATTATTACCATTTACATTACTACTACTACTAATACTACCACTAATATTACTACCACTACAACTACCACCACCAATACCACTACCATCACCACTACTACCACCTCTACTACCAGCCTAGGAGACCTCACTGGGAGACCACAAATATCATCCTCACCATCACTATTGCTTCCTCCTCCTCCTCCTCTTTTTAGCGGAGACATAACCTGGAGATCATTACTCAAGTCTCCTCTTCCTTTCCTGTCTCCTCCCCCCCCCCCCCCCCCCCCCCCCGTGGAGACTTGACCGGGAGACCATTACATAAGGGAGGGAGGGAGGGAGGGAGTAAAGGAGTGAGCATTAGGGAGGAGGTGAAGGCCAGTACCCAATTCAGTCCAAAGTAAACATGTACATTCCACCCACCCACCCACCCGCACCAGCCTCCACCCACCCACCCACCCACTAACACCCTCTCACCCACACACCCACCTACACCCTCTCACCCACTCCACACTCTACTAATATCCACCCACCCACATATCCACTTATATCAACCAATCTACATCCAACCGCACCCACATATACTCTTCCATCTACACCCACCCATACACACACACACACACACGTAGGTTACACACCCATCCACATCCAATTATACTCACCCACCTACCCACCTATATTTCACCCACCCACCCACCCACCTACACCGACTCAAACACACACCCATCCACCTACCCACCCACACCCACACACCCACTTACACCCAACCTACACAAAATTTATCATTATTACTATAAAATTCCAATCTAAAACTCATCAAAAAATATCTGGGAAATGTTGTTAAGAAAATACAAATAAAATTGAGTTTATTCTTGCCCCGAAAATTTGTATCTTAAACTAGTAGTGCTGCAAGGGGAGGGGGAGGGGGGAGATTGTAACGTAGTCTGGTTTCCTGACTAGTAGTGATGTGTGGAGCCTAGGAGAATTATCATCATCATTATTATTATTATTATTATTATTATTATTATTATTATTATATATGCTCTCTATAATATCTGATTTTATACCAATTTCAATTTCAACACCATTTTTAAACCCTATTAAAAAAAAAACCCTACAAACCTATTTCATATTTTTTATAGATCCAAGTCAAGAAAAAAAAATTAAAAAGATAAAATTTGGTACGAATTTTTTTTGAGGATGTGAAGCTTGCAGCGGCCGGTAACGGAATGTAAACAAAAGACTGAGTTGCCAACCCTGCCGGCAAGATAAACTGAGAGAGAGAGAGAGAGAGAGAGAGAGAGAGAGAGAGAGAGAGAGAGAGAGAGAGAGAGAGAGAGAGAGAGAGAGAGCCAGCCGGGAATCTCCACCTGCAGGGCCGCCAATTCCTACTTTTGGACTCCAGGTAATTACCCCTAAAACTCACCTGAGGGATCAAGATGTAATTAATGCAGTGAACTAACAAGGTACTGCGGCGTGCTGGGTAGCTTGTTGGAGGTTGGTAATGGTGGTAGTAGTGGTGGTATGTAATGGTGGTAGTGGTGATATGTAGTAGTAGTGGTGGTTGTGTGTAATGGTGGTAGTGGTGATGTGTAGTTGTAGTGGTGGTTGTGGTTGTGTGTAATGGTGGTAGTGGTGATGTGTAGTAGTAGTGATAGTTGTGGTTGTGTGTAATGGTGGTAGTGGTGTGGTGTGGTATATGGTGGTGTATAATGGTGATGTGTTGTGATGGTGTGGTGTGATGGATGATAGTGGTATATGGTGGTAGTGAAGAGAGAGAGAGAGAGAGAGAGAGAGAGAGAGAGAGAGAGAGAGAGAGAGAGAGAGAGAGAGAGAGAGAGAGAGAGAGAGAGAGAGAAAAAAAACTGAGAAAAGAAGGACAGAGATAAATATACACACAAACAAACAAACAAACACAAAGAATGACAGACAGACACCTAATGATCCCTGATGACGTCACTACACCATAATCCCAGGAGGTCTAAACGAGGCAGTTGCAGTTATCGTTCACATCTTAATGAAGGATTTATTTTTTCGCCTAATGCAAAAAAAAAACACAGTTGCATCAGTCGACCAGACCAGACCAGACCAGACCAGACCAGAATATACCGATATAGACCAGACTAGACCAGAATATACCAGCCTAGACCACATTAGACCAGAATATACCAGCTTAGACCAGACTAGACCAGAATATGTCAGCTTAGACCAGGCTAGACCAGAATATGTCAGCTTAGACCAGGCTAGACCAGAATATACCAACTTAGACCAGAAAATACCAGAATATGCTAGATTAGACCAGACCATACCAGACCAGACTAGACCCAGAATATACCAGACTAGACCAAGATATACCAGAATATACCAGTCTAGACCAGAATATACCAGCCTAGACCACCTTAGACCAGAATATACCAGCTTCGACCAAACTAGACCAGAATATACCAGTCTAGACCAGGATATACCAGAATATACCAGTCTAGACCAGAATATACCAGCTAAGACCAAACTAGACCAGAATATACCAGTCTAAACCAAATATAATCAGATTAGACCATATCAGTCCACCGTCAACCAAGGTACACCAGCCCAGCCCTGACCAGCCTCGACCACGTCAGATCGGACCAGAGCAGACAAGACCAGCGTAGCCCTGCTCACCATTCGCCCGTCCCGTGAATAATGCAAATCCTGTTTTGATATATTATACATTTACAATAAATGATCCTTTGTTTCATTTTCATATCTAGACGGCCAGATTTATACACCCAGCGCTTGTATCTCAGCTGTATATATAGCAGAAGATTTATATACACAAAACACGTATCTTGAAATATGTATATTGGACACATCAACGTCGTTCGCTCGGACAATTTAATCTTCTACTTGGTTTTAAAATTCGTACCAAGATTTTTCACATTTTCTGATATAACTTTTCTTCATAATTTCTCTATGTTAAAATATCACCCAAGTTACATCATTTATAACTCTATGGATTAAAATTACGATATATATTCTCTTATAAAGTTACATAAATGAGGTATAAAACATCGTCTGGGATAATATTTACATTATTTTACAATGTGGTGGTGTTTTTGTTCAAGTCTCCCCTCCTGATCACGACGACGTATTCTGTTTTCGCTGCATATTACACCTCCCTCCCTGCCAGACGCACGATCATAAAGGCTATTTGATCGAAAATTGAACCCCGTCTCAATCTCTTTCGTGGAGGGGGGAGAGAGGGATGGGGAGAGGGAGGATAGGATGGGGAGAGGGAGGGATGGGATGGGGAGAGGGAGGATGGGAAGGGGTGAGTGTTTAATATGGTTATTTAAATGTTTATATATGTCTGTGTGTGTGTGTGTGTGTGTGTGTGTGTGTGTGCAATAGTTTAGTTGTATGTCAATTGTTGAAACACATTAATAAGTTATAACATTCACCAACAACAGCAACACAAACAATAACCACAACACATTATAAACACAACATATAACATCACCAACAACAGCAACACAAACAATAACAACAACACATTATAAACACAACATATAACATCACCAACAACAGCAACACAAACAATAACAACAACACATTATAACAACAGAGGCCATGACGTCATACACCTGTTGACGGGACAGCCACACTAAACCTCATTACAGAGAACCATAAGACGTAAACATTTTCATTACCTTAATTACTTTCTTGAACGTCTTGAAGAGGCTCGTTATCTCACCTATTTACGCTCAATTAAGTAGTTATTTGGGACACTTAAGTGCAACGATGCCTGCTGTTGGTGGCTAACGAGGTGGAGAGATGAAACGACTTGGGTTATACATTGTGTGTGTGCGTGTGTGTGTGTATATGTGTGCGCGTGCGCGTGTGTGTGTGTGTGTGTGTGTGTGTGTGTGTGTTCCTTGGTATATCGGAGGTTATACTGTCATTTAAAGTCAACTGGTATATACTAAGACACAGGTATACTTAGGAATGAGTATAACCGAGGCAATATACTGGGAGATACCTGTCTAATTGTTGTAGAGTCTCGGTGTAACTTCGACGCCATTTTTGTGTACGCCCTTTCTCTCCCGCAACGTGACGTCATCAGAGGTAATGTTCGCTTTACGGTGGTCTGGGTTCTTTTTCAGAGACAGAGAGAAGTGAGAGAGACAGAGAGAAGTGAGAGAGAGAGAGAGAAGTGAGAGAGAGAGAGAGAGAGAGAGAGAGAGAGAGAGAGAGAGAGAGAGAGCTATATAAATTACTAACTACCATATAAATCCACCATTAATTAACTGGGAAAAGCTATTCAAGGTAATCCAGGTAATTGTTTGGCTAATACTAAACTTTAATTGGTCATCATAATGCGAGTGGTTACCTGTCTTCACCTCGTCTCCTTCATTCTTTAAAAGGTAAAAATGACCTAACTACTGTAATGAGAGTAGTTAAGAGTGATAATTGTACGTCAGTTTCCCCTCAAAAAGATATCTGTCTGTAATAGTTTCTCCTTCAATTTAAAAAGAAGAAAATTTATCAGTTCCCCCCAAAAATAAAAATAATTTTGTTTCCCCTCAAAAAGTAAAAACATAATTCCAGTTCCCAAAAAAAAAAAATAAATAATAATAATAATAATAAAAATAAAAATAATAATAATAAATAAATAAAAGATAAAATAAATAAATAAATAAATAAATAAATAAAATCTTCATTCCCAATAAAATAATTATGTAAAAAAAAAAATACTATCAACTTCCTCTTTACAAAAACACCTAAATAACTTGTCCGCCAGAAATTTGTGTGTAAGAATTATTCAAAGTCACTGAAAGCAATCTAGTTAATACTTAATTAAGAGATAAAATTATTTAAATAAAAAATTACAATAAAGGTCCCGTTATTTGCTTTGTGTGTTCGGGAAATAGAATAATAATGGCGGCATTTATTTTATTTTAGTTACCTTACCTGCACACACACACACACACACACACACACACACACAGAGGGCATTTCAGAAGTTAAAGAAAACGAAAACAAGTGACAGTTTCCAGCAGTGACTAAACTAACTCACAATAACTATTTACAATTCAGGGACGATGTTCAACTTTTTCTTCACCGCTAAATAATTCTTCTCTCGACCAACGCCACTGCTGGTGTTGGGTTCTGCCAGACGCTCAACATTTAGGCTCAATACAAAACGTTCATTACAATAACTTAGGGCAATTAGGTGTCGAGTTAGTCGCTCTCTTTGTGTGTGTCTGTCTGTCTAAATAATAATAATAATAATAATTAACGGTTTATTGAAAGAGCTTGGCAGCCAGAAGGCTGAAAATATACAGTTACATATTTGGGGAGTGGGTTACGAATTACAAATAATATACAAGTAACATAAGTGACACAAATAAGACATATAACAACTTAGATGGGGAAAAGCTCAAACTACAGTTCAATTCAACATAGTGACAGTGTTACAGTATTACAAGTTATTGATAATTTTTACAATGGTTGGGACTGGGCTGTTCTTATAGCGATCAGTTCGTGCACGTATGGGCTGGATGCGGTTGTGGTGTCGAACAGCAATTCTCGGACAAGGGACCTCGGGTGGTAGTAGGAGCCGGTGTCGGGGATGGTGTAGAAGCTTCTTACCAAATTTGCAGATGAGGTCGTGGTGATGGTCAGTGAGAGTCGAAAGGGTCAGTGTGTTGAGCGCTTCTTGATATGTGGAGTAGGAGGAGGAGAGAATAATCTTGCATGCCCTCTTTTGCACTTTTTCTAGGTGTTTACGTTGTGTGGCATTTAGGGAGGAAGACCAGGTGGGGGAGGCATAGGTGAGCTTGGGAAGTATGAATGTTGTGTAAACACTGAGGAGCTCGTGTGCAGGAACTCCGAGGGACTTGAGTCGGCGGAGGAGGTGGAGACGGAAACTGGAGGATTTGACAACTTCATTGACGTGTGGTTTCCAATTTAGTTTGTTGTCTATGGTGACGCCGAGGAGCTTCGTGGAATCTACGACCTGGAGTGTGTTCGGACCTAGAGTAATGGAAGGAGGTGGGACAATGTCGGAGGAGAGGTTGATGTGCATAACCATGGTCTTGGTATGGTTGATGGTGACATGGTTGTTGGTAGCCCAGTTTTGGAGACTGTTCAATAAATCCTGAAGGGCGGTATAGTTGGGAGCAGAATTGTTGACGCTGATCCCAATGGTGGAGTCGTCGACATATTTCCAGCGAGCAGGGGTTTCTCTTAGGGCATCATTGATGAGCATAAGGAAGCAGAGTGGTCCCATCTTGGTGCCTTGGGGGACGCCACAGGTGAGTGACTGAAAGGTGGAGACAGCCCCTCGGAAGCGTACAGCTTGGCGTCGGTCACTGAGGAAGTCTGTAAGCCATGGTATGAGGCTTCTTCGAAGCCCGAGGTCAATAGCTTTGTGGTCTATCTGTGTTTGGTCTGTCTGTCTGTCTGTCTGTCTCTTTCCCTCTCTACATGCATTGGAAGTCACGGAGAGGGGAGAGGGAAGAGAGAGGGGCGAAAGGGACGTGATCTCAGGTCCCTCTCTCTACACACACAGAACAAGTTAGAGGTTTCCGATACGCGCCTGGATGGGTGTATGGTGTATATGGGGGGGGGGGATGATGGGCATTTAACATGGGGGCGTGTTTTTATAATGGTTACTGTTGGATCTGAGAGAGAGAGAGAGAGAGAGAGAGAGAGAGAGAGAGAGAGAGAGAGAGATAACACACACACACACACACACACACACACACACACACACACACACACACACACACACTAAATAAAAACACCTCTTCTTCAACAAATTACCGGTATTTTCTTATCAACAAACACTATATACGAGTCAGCATGTATAACAGTATGAATGTATGTATTTGTATGTGCTAGTATACATGAGCAAACGTATTTAATGTATGAAAACTGTAATTGAAAAAGATGTGATGTTTTGTATATGGCGTTAAGCAGGGACGATACTTGGACCCCTTGTGTAAAATAAATATATACGTCATCAAACATTCTCACTCCCTCCTCCTATTACTACTCCTTCTCACTCCCTCCTCCTATTACTACTCCTTCTCACTCCCTCCTCCTATTACTACTCCTTCTCACTCCCTCCTCCTATTACTACTCCTTCTCACTCCCTCCTCCTATTACTACTCCTTCTCACTCCCTCCTCCTATTACTACTCCTTCTCACTCCCTCCTCCTATTACTACTCCTTCTCACTCCCTCCTCCTATTACTACTCCTTCTCACTCCCTCCTCCTATTACTACTCCTTCTCACTCCCTCCTCCTATTACTACTCCTTCTCACTCCCTCCTCCTATTACTACTCCTTCTCACTCCCTCCTCCTATTACTACTCCTCACTCACTCCCTCCTCCTATTACTACTCCTTCTCACTCCCTCCTCCTATTACTACTCCTTCTCACTCCCTCCTCCTATTACTACTCCTTCTCACTCCCTCCTCCTATTACTACTCCTTCTCACTCCCTCCTCCTATTACTACTCCTCACTCACTCCCTCCTCCTATTACTACTCCTTCTCACTCCCTCCTCCTATTACTACTCCTTCTCACTCCCTCCTCCTATTACTACTCCTTCTCACTCCCTCCTCCTATTACTACTCCTTCTCACTCCCTCCTCCTATTACTACTCCTTCTCACTTACTCCTCCTATTACTACTCCTTCTCACTCCCTCCTCCTATTACTACTCCTTCTCACTCCCTCCTCCTATTACTACTCCTTCTCACTCCCTCCTCCTATTACTACTCTCCCCCTTTCCCTCACAGCTAACTGCTTCCCCTCCCAACTTCCTCCATTCCTTCCTTCCTTCCTTCCTTCCTTCCTTTCTTTCTCTGTCTCTCTCATCCCTCATCCAAAACTACCTCTCCATCTCCATATTCCACAAACACTCTCACCAGCCTCCTCTTCCTTCCCTTCCCATTCTCTCTCATTTTTCTCCCTCCTCCCTCATCCGAAATTGCCTTCCAACCTCCCATCCCTTCCCCTCTCATCTCTCCCTCCTCCTCATCTCTCCCTCCTCTCACCTCACCCCACCCTCTCCTCAGTATAGCACTTTACCCTCCCTCACATCCGCTTCTCGCCGTCATCCACATGGTTGTTGATCATGTTAGTCAGTACATATACTCGCCGTCCGTATGAGAAAACCCTTTTAAGATGTTCTCCTTAAGACGCAATGTACAGCCTGCCTCTCTCTCTCTCTCTCTCTCTCTCTCTCTCTCTCTCTCTCTCGCTCCGTTATATTGATGTGTCTCTCTATTATAGTCAAAATATCATATAGCGACCATTAACTGTGTTGTGTACGTTCGTTAGGCAGCTGTGGGTGTCAATGTTTGTTTACTGTCGCTGTTCTCTTGGTAACATTATACACAATGTTGGAGATGTACCGCGAACACGATGGCTGAACCTTTTTTAATGTTTTTTTTTTTTTTTTGGATATAACTTAATTTAACCCAATCTGTAATAATCTATTTAAGTTAAGTGATCTTTGGGTTAAGTTAGGTTAGGTTAGGTAAGATTAAGTTAAGCTAGATTAAGTTAAGTTATGTTAAGTTAGGTTAGATTAAGTTAGGTTAGATTAAGTTAAGTCAGATTAAGCTAGGTTAGATTAAGTTAGGTTAGATTAAGTTAGGTTAGATTAAGTTAGGTTAAATTCCCATCATCTCCTCCCTGTCAACGTTCGAGGTATTTCCCCAACACTGTACCTCTCCCCGGGGTTATGTTGACAGCGGCGGGGCGGAGGGCTGAGTAGACCCTGAGTGTAAAGTCTTGCCAGTTGAGGCTGTCATTAGGGGCTGTCATGGGCGGTGGGCTGACGGTAAAACGCACGATAACATATAATGAGGGTGGGTGGGTAGGTGGGTGGGTGGGTGTAAGGGTGGGTGTAGGGTGGGTGGGTGTTTGTGTATATATGTGTTGTGTATGTATATGTGTATGCATGTATATGTGTACTGAATATGTATGTATATGTGTACTGAACATGTATGTATATGTGTTGTGTATATATGTATGTATTGAATGTATGTTTATATGCGTAAGTATGCAAGAAAGTGTATGTGTAAGTATATATGTATGTAAGAGTTTATGTGTAATTAATTGTGTATGTATGTATGTATGTATGTATGTATGGGTGGGTGAGTGTAAGTGGGGGTTCCGCCTCTCTGCCTTTCCTCCATCACGGGTTATTGTTTGGGAATCTTTAATATATATTCCTCCTCACGTTTTCTCCACCATAAACATTCAACTAAGCCACTACAACCATCTACCACCCCCCAAGCCACTATAACCATCTGCTACCACCACCCCCAGAACCTGACCAAGCCACTACAACCATCTACCACCCCCCAAGCCACTATAACCATCTGCTACCACCACCCCCAGAACCTGACGAAGCCACCACAACCATCTCCCACCCCCCCCCCAAGCCACTATAACCATCTGCTACCACCACCCCCAGAACCTGACCAAGCCACTACAACCATCTACCACCTCCCAAGAAACCACAACCACCTACCACCCCCAAGAAACTATAACCATCTGCTACCACCACCCCAGAACCTGACCAGGCCACTACAACCATCTCCCACCCCCCAAGCCACTACAACCATCTCCCCCCCCCCCCCCCCCAGACCACAACACACTTACACAACCTTCAGTAACTGTTAAGTGTTTATGTAGAATATTTTTTCTTATATAATTTTCAAACTATAGAAAGTAGTTAATTATACTTTGATTTGAAATATAAACTGTACTTTATATTTTTTTTTCTTTGAACGATATATCTATTAACAGGTTATAATACTTTGACTTTACGTAAACTTTATAAACTTTTAATTTTCCTAAAGTCAAACTATCCAAAATACCTACACAAATTTACAAATCAAAAAACTTTCAAAAACTTTCCCTACAACATCAAAAATATATCTAATAACTTGTCAAACTTTTACTTCACCCAAATTATAAAACTTTCAAATACTTTCTCTTACGACAACAAAAGAACAATAACAAAAACTTAAACATTGGATAAACTTTTCGTAAACTTTCTTCCAGAACTTTCACCATCTAATGATACCACAAGGGGCGGAGGGGTGAAGAAAGGGTTGTGTGAGGTAACGACACGACACAGTTTGTTGACAGCTTAAGACACAACCAAATAGTAAGATGGTGTGGGTTTATGACAGACAGATTGACAGACAGACAGACAATGTACCCAGACAGTGCAGGTATATAAACAACGGTAAACAGTCAGGCCAGGGAGAGCAAACAAAGCCATCAGATGGTTATTGACAGCTTAGTGTGTTGATTCCTATTGTGGGTTAAAACAATGGTAAGGCTTTTATCTCCCTCATCCCCCCCCCCCCCTGACCTCCCTCCCTGACCTCCCTCCCTTCCTGCTTCTTTTCCCGATATCTTTTCCTTTTCCTTCCCCCTCTTCATTCATTTCTTCCTTCACTCCCCCTCTTCCACTTTCCTTCTTCCCCCCCCCTCTCTCTTTTTTCTTCTCCCCCCTCTTCCTTCTTCCTCTTCCTTAACTCCCTCCCCCTCTTCCTTCTTCCTCTTCCTTAACTCCCTCCCCCTCTTCCTTCTTCCTCTTACTATGTCTTGATCAGTAAATCACCAAAATATTTTCTGCCTCTCAGCCTGACGTCACTCATCCTGGGGTAAGAACTGCCTCCCTCTCCCCATCTCTCTCTTCCTCTCCTCCCTCCCTCTCTCCCACCCCTTCTTCCTTCTTCTCTGTTTCTCTCTGCTCTCATTCATCCCCTTCTCTCCCCTCCCTCCCCCCCCCCTACATCAGTCGAGGGAGGTTAGCGGCCCCTCCTCCTTCTCTCCATCATTTATTATCATCTGTGCCTCCTGTGTCCCAGCTTTTACCGCCTTAAACCCACTTTACCGCCATCATCTGTTTTCCCCCACGTCTGCCTTTTTAAACATCTTTATTCTTTTTAAAATTTTCATATATTTTTCTATTCTATATAATTTTTTTAATTTCGTTCACGTATGATTTTTTCGTTCACTTTCTTTATAGTTTAGTTATATTTGAATTAATTTTCATATTTGAGGGTTAATTTTTATTTTTCTTTCATAATTTTCTTCATATTTTAAAGTTTATTTGATTTATTCTCATTTATTTTCGTTTACTTTTTTCATGAAGTTGTTTAAAAAAAATCAATATAATTTAGTTGGTAATTTTAAGTTATCTGAGTATTTTTATTATTTTTTGTTCATTTCAAATATTTTAAATTATAACTGGGGTCTATTAGAACTGGGGTCTATTAGAACTGGGGTCCATTAGAACTGGGGTCTATTAGAACTGGGAACTATTAGAACTGGCCTCTAACAATTCCAAGTCAACAGAGGCCACACTACTGTCGGCCTCACGAGAAACAAGTAGGTCAAGACAGTAGTGTGTGTGTGTGTGTGTGTGTGTGTGTGTGTGTGTGTGTGTGTGTGTGTGTGTGTGTGTGTTTCAAGTCAGTAGATATTTTCAATCGTAAATTCCAACATACTTTACAGACAGACATAGACACAGACACACAGACACACTTAACACACCAACACTTACCTACCCTCCTTCCCTCCCTCCCTCACTTACTTACTTACCCTCCTTCCCTCCCTCCCTCACTTACCTACCTTCCCTCCCTCCCTCCTTCACTTACCTACCCTCCCTCCCTCCCTCACTTACCTACCCTGCCTCCCTCCCTCCCTCACTTACCTACCCTCCCTCCCTCCCTCCCTCACTTACCTACCCTCCTTCCCTCCCTCCCTCCCTCCTTCACTTACCTACCCTCCTTCCCTCCCTCCTTCACTTACCTACCCTCCTCCCTCCCTCCCTTACGACCGTTATAATAGAGGCATAAAACGACATATAACTTCCCATGATGATTGTTGATGGCCCTGTTGTTGTTATTAATGTCTTCTTCTTCTTCATCTTCTTCCTTTTCTTTCTCTTCCTCTTTCTTCTTCTTCTTCTTATTATTATTTTCTTATTATTATTGTTATTATTATTATTTTCTTATTATTTTTTCTTCTTCCCTTCTTTGTCCTTCTTCTCCACACTCTTTACATCAACCTATTCTCTTCCTCCTCCTCCTCTTCTTATTCTTCCTTCTTTTTCTCTACCTCTTTTTTTCCTTTTCCTTCTTCTTCTTCCCAACACCTGTAAATCCCCTCCCATTAAATCATCGCAATCTCCTCTTCCTCCTTCTTCCCTCTCCCTTTCTTCTTCCTCCTCTTCCTCTTTCTTCTTCCTCCTCTTCCTCTTTCTTCTTCCTCCTCCTTCTTCCCTCGTACCTGCAAATGGCTTAAGACACCCACGAAATTTGCAAGAACCCATTCAGTACATCACCTCCTCCCCCTCCTCCTCCTCCTCTTCCATCATCACCTCCTCCCCCTCCTCCTCCTCCTCTTCCATCATCACCACCTCCTCCTCCTCCTCTTCCTCCACCACCACCTCATACTCTTCTTCCTACTCCACCACCTCCTCCCCTTCTTCCTTCATTATCACCACCTCCTCTTCCACGTCCACTAATACCACCACCAGCTCCTCCACCACCAGCTCCTCCACCACCAGCTCCACCACCACCACCACCAGCTCCTCCACCACCAGCTCCACCACCACCAGCTCCACCACCACCACCACCAGCTCCACCACCACCAGCTCCACCACCACCAGCTCCACCACCACCACCCACCACCAGCTCCACCACCATCATCACCACCATCACCTCCACCACCACCACCACCACCAGCTCCACCACCATCAGCTCCACCACCACCAGCTCCACCACCACCACCACCACCAGCTCCACCACCATCATCACCACCATCACCTCCACCACCACCACCACCTCCACCACCACCAGCTCCACCACCACCAGCTCCACCACCACCAGCTCCACCACCACCACCAGCTCCACCACCACCAGCTCCACCACCATCACCTCCACCACCACCAGCTCCACCACCACCACCTCCTCCACCACCACCTCCACCACCACCAGCTCCTCCACCATCACCACCACCATCACCTCCACCACCACCTCCACCTGTAAATGACCAGGTAATCACCACCAGACGAGAACTATAGAGAAGGAAATTTACGAGGCACTCATATCACGGCACTCAGGTAAACGCGTTAACTTGGCACCTCCCCTCCCCTCCCCTCCTGAATGTGGCACCCCTTCCCCTGGATATGGCACCCCCTCCTTCCCCCTTTAATGTGACACCCTCTCCCTCCCTCCTGGATATGACACCCCTCTCCCTCACCTTCAATCCCCCCCCACCCCCTCCCCTCCCCTCCTGAATGTGGCACCCCCTCCCCCCCCCCCCAGCCGTGTCGTTTGTCCCGGGTTTATTGCAAGTGGCGACCATAATAAGGCGATACAGTGGTCTTCCCCCTCCATCATATCTTCGTTTCAAACTGTCATTATGAGGAGGGAGGGAGGGAGGAGGGAGGGCGGGAGGGAGGGGGGAGGGAAGGGGGAGGGAGGGAGGGAGGGAGGGGGGAGGGAGGGAGGGAGGGAGGGGGCAGGGAGGGAGGGGGGAAGGAGGGAGGGAGGGAGGAGGGAGGGGTCACCACCACTACTACTACTAACAATAATAATATAAATAATGATGATGATGATGATAGTAGTAGTACCCCCTAAGACATTGCCCACTTCCTCCTCCCCCTCCTCCTCCTTCTCTTATTCTTCCTTCCTCATACTCCTCCTTCTTCCCCCTTCTCTTCCTATTCCTTATTCGTCTTCCTCCTTATTCTCCTCTACCACTTTCCTTATTTTTTTTCTTAGATGATTAAACTCCAAAGTGAATATGGAGAGAGAGAGAGAAAGAGAGAGAGAGAGAGAGAGAGAGAGAGAGAGAGAGAGAGAGAGAGAGAGAGAGAGTGTTATGTGATGATCCTTGTGGTTGGCAGCCCTGTATTTAGACCAATAACTACACGGTTAAGTTGGTACGCCTTAATACCTGTACTGTGTGTGTGTGGCGGGTCTTGTTTTGAGCAGAATCCACGCGTTTGCGGACATGACGCTCGCTGATTGGACCCTGCCAACCGTGAAGTTCCCACCTACCCCCCCTCCCCCCACCCCATTGTGTATCCTCCGATATTTGGTTAGGTTAGGTTTGGTTAAGGTGAGATTAAGGTAAGGTTAGGTTAATGTATGTACGAGTGTATGAGAGTGTGTGTGTATGTATGAGCGCTTGTGTATGTATATGCATCTGTGTGTATGTATGAGTGTATGAGCGTCTGTGTGTATGTGTTTTGCACGGTACAGGTATGAGCGAGGCGGGGCTGTGTACCTGACGTAATATAATTAATTACCTCCCTATCATTATCGTATGTCGGACTGACCCAACAACCTGTCACAAACTTCATGTACTATATAAAAACACCTACACTCTGTTTTTTTTTATAATTGATCACCTTTTTTGTGTTTTTTGTATAAATTATTCTTTTTTATAATTGATTGCCAGTTAAGTGTTTTTTTATGATCATTTACAAGTTTTTAATATATAATAATTAAAAGTTTTGTATTTTTTTATATTTGATTACTAGTTTTGTGGGTTTTTTTATAATAAATCCCAAGTTTATACAAAAGATATTCAATAAAACACTGTGATATACTCTAGTCTTTAAGAAAAATACTTGGGTGTTTTAGTTATTTTTTTTACAAATACGTGTGTAAGTTTGTAAATGACTCAGCCACGCAGTAAACAAATAAGAAAACACTGAGTCATAATGATTACTTTATCACACCAGTAAGTAGGTGTAGGTGGGTGGTGCTGGCAGAGGGGAGGGAACCGTGGCAGAGTAGGAAGACGTGGCAGAGGGGAGGGAACCGTGGCAGAGTAGGGAGACGTGGCAGAGTAGGGGGCTGTGACAGAGTAGGGGGCTGTGGCAGAGTAGGGAGCCGTGGCAGAGTAGGGAGCCGTGGCGGAGTAGGGAGCCGTGGCAGAGTAGGGAGCCGTGGCGGAGTAGGGAGCCGTGGCAGAGTAAGCGGCTGTGGCAGAGTAAGGGGCTGTGGCAGAGTAGGAAGACGTGGCAGAATAGGGGGTTGTGGCAGAGTAGGGGGCTGTGGAAGAGTAGGGAGCCGTGGCGGAGTAGGGAGCCGTGGCAGAGTAGGGAGCCGTGGCTGAGTAGGGAGCCGTGGCAGAGTAAGCGGCTGTGGCAGAGTAAGGGGCTGTGGCAGAGTAGGGAGACGTGGCAGAGTAGGGGGCTGTGGCAGAGTAAGGGTCTGTGGCAGAGTAGGGGGCTGTGGCAGAGTAGGGGGCTGTGGCAGAGTAGGGAGCCGTGGCAGAGTAGGGGGCTGTGGCAGAGTAGGGGGCTGTGGCAGAGTAAGGGTCTGTGGCAGAGTAGGGGGCTGTGGCAGAGTAGGGGGCTGTGGCAGAGTAGGGGGCTGTGGCAGAGTAGGGGGCTGTGGCAGAGTAGGGGGCTGTGGCAGAGTAGGGGGCTGTGGCAGAATAGGAAGACGTGGCAGAGTAGGGAGACGTGGCAGAGTAGGGAGCTGTGGCAGAGTAGGGAGACGTGGCAGAGTAGGGAGACGTGGCAGAGTAGGGAGACGTGGCAGAGTAGGGAGACGTGGCAGAGTAGGGAGCCGTGGCAGAGTAGGGAGACGTGGCAGAGTAGGGAGCTGTGGCAGAGTAGGGAGACGTGGCAGAGTAGGGAGCTGTGGCAGAGTAGGGAGACGTGGCAGAGTAGGGAGCTGTGGCGGCTTAGGGAGCCGTGGCAGAGTAGGGGGCCGTGGCAGAGTAGGGAGCCGTGGCAGAGTAGGGAGACGTGGCGGAGTAGGGAGCCGTGGCGGAGTAGGGAGCCGTGGCAGAGTAGGGAGCCGTGGCAGAGTAGGGAGACGTGGCGGAGTAGGGAGCCGTGGCGGAGTAGGGAGCCGTGGCGGAGTAGGGAGCCGTGGCGGAGTAGAGAGCCGTGGCGGAGTAGGGAGCCGTGGCAGAGTAGGGAGCCGTGGCGGAGTAGGGAGCCGTGGCAGAGTGTGAAACCCGGGATTGACGCGGTAAATCAAGGGTGTTAGTTCGATAAACGCGCCGCCGAACAATCAGAATACCAGAACACGGGATACATACGCCTTCCTGGCCATCACAGAAGAGAGGAAACCGTCACACACACACACACACACACACACACACACATTAAAGCGAGGAACATGTCTTGTTATTATTAATTGTTAACATTAATTCCGACACAAATCACAATGTTACAACACTACCACCAACATCTGTCCTACATCCCATCATTCCTACCTCATTTCTTTCGTTCTCCCTCCCCTCCCCCTCCATCCCCTCCCCCCCTCCCCCATCTCTCTAACTTACCCTCATCTCCTCCCTCTCCCACCTATCCGCATTCCTCCCTCCCTCTCTCTTCTACCCACCCAACCATCATTCCTCCCTCCCTCTCTCTCTCCTACTTAACCACCATCCCTCTCAACCACCATCTCTCCTTCCCTATAACCCCCCCCCCCCCCCCGGTACTGACGGAGGCGGCGACGGCGGCTAGCGCAGGAGGAGGAGGTGGGTGTCCAGCTGATGGCCTCTGTGTTCACTATAACTCTGTATTAATACGTGGTGGCGTGGTGAGAGGGGCTAGGGGTGGGTCTAGATCTGAATATTGGGGTCTAGATGGGAATATTGGGGTCTAGATGGGAATATTTGGGGTCTAGATGGGAATATTGGGGTCTAGATGGGAATATTTGGGGTCTAGATGGGAATATTTGGGGTCTAGATGGGAATATTGGGGTCTAGATGGGAGTATTGGGGTCTAAATGGGAATATTGGGGTCTAGATGGGAATATTGGGGTCTAGATGGGAATATTTGGGGTCTAGATGGAAATATTGGGGTCTAGATGGGAACATTGGGGTCTAGATGGGAATATTAGGGTCTAGATGGAAAATTACCCGCATATACCCCATAGTTTGATTCCCCCCTCCCCACACACACACACACACACACACACACACACACACCACTCTGGTCCAACTGAACTTGATGTATCCATTTACTGTCAGGCTCAGAGGAGTCGTCATCATCATCATCATCAACCTCTATCTGTCCTGTCCACAGCTCTCTCTCTCTCTCTCTCTCTCTCTCTCTCTCTCTGTGGGAAATGTTCACCTTACCTCTGTCACTTTAACTCATATATTATAGTCATCAGTTACTCAAATTATTCTTCCTATCTCTCTTTCACTTCCTACTTTCATTCCTGTTATTCCTATTCTTTATGTCCTTCTTAGCTTTATCATTTCCTTCCCATAAACCCTTTCTTGTGCTTGTTCTTCATCACATTCTTTCTCCCTATCTTTCATCTGTTTATTGTTTACATTACTTCATCATTCTCTTAGCATATTTATCAGTCAGTCTTTCTCTCAATTTCTAGTATTCCATGTTTATCAATTATCCCATCCACATCTTTATCATGTTTATCTCTCAGCACATCACTTTATCCTATTATTTCCCTTCCTCCTCAAGATTCATCAACACAGGTCTCAACCAGCACAGTCTACCGTTTAAGCTGATCTATAATGATCATGACCTCATTATAATTCAATCACATATCACTTTTGGGCTTTTGGGGTTTTTTATTTGACTTTATGCCCTTCACCTGTCGCCAAGCATTGCATAGCTATTCCCTGACTTTATGCCCTTCACCTGTCGCCAAGCATTGCATAGCTATTCCCTGACTTTATGCCCTTCACCTGTCCCCAAGCATTGCATAGCTATTCCCTGACTTTATGCCCTTCACCTGTCGCCAAGCATTGCATAGCTATTCCCTGACTTTATGCCCTTCACCTGTCGCCAAGCATTGCATAGCTATTCCCTGACTTTATGCCCTTCACCTGTCCCCAAGCATATCTTCCATTAGTCTTTTAGTTTTTAATACAAGACTACCAAGTCTAATAGCTCTTGGAAGGGTGTAGGTGGATCTATCTATCTACCTATCTATCCATCTACCTATCTATCCTTTCTCTCCACATATAAATACACCATTAGTAAAACAGCAATCGGGATAAACACAAAATCCCATAATACAAAAGGTGTGCATTAAAGGATTATAATAAGCTGTGTGAGGTTTTATGCACTGTTATATTTCATCCCCACAAAGCCAGAAGGCGTTGCTTGTATTGTGGTAAATATAAGCCCCCCCCCCCCTCCCGCTACGTATATGATACCAGGCTCATACACACCACCACATTCCACCACACGCCGCCATATTCACACACTCTCTACCACATGCCACCACACTCACACACTCTACCATAATAATGGTTGCCCTTCGTGTAACGAGGATGCCCGGCCCTAGGGCCACCTAGGCGTAAATTTGTTTTATATGTAGAAGCTGTCGCCAACACAACAACCACACCTTAAGTTAACGAGCTGCATGACCCAGTGTCAAGGAATAGTCCGAGAAGACCGGACAACTCGCCAACTGCACTGGCTAACCATTACTCCGGAACACGATCCACAAATCGATTAACATCCAGGTCCCCAATTACTGCTGGGTAGACAGAGGCAAATGGCGTAAAGAAACTTACCCATTGTTTCATCCTCCCCGGGGATCGAACACGGGTCCGCTCGCTTGCGAGGCGAGCATGCTGACCATTACACCACAGGTCGCCAAACACTACCACATGCCACTACATTCACACACCATCTTATGCCCCACGCGCGCACACACACACACACACACACACACACGCGCGCGCGCAGACAGACAGACAGACAGACACACACACACACACACACACACACACACACACGCGCGCGCAGACAGACACACACACACACACACACACACACACACACACACACACCACCACATTCCAGCACTCATATTTCATACCGTATATATACATCCTCGTATATACCTCCCACGTCATAACTATTTGCATCAACTATGCAAACACGGAACATTGAATATCTCTATTTTTGGGGGTGAAGCGGTGGGGGGTGGGGGTGAGGGTGGGGGGTGAGGGTGGGGTGTGGGGTGAGGGTGGGGGTGGGGAGTGGGGGGTGGGGGGTGTGGGTGGGGGGATTAATGTTATGTAGGTGAGGAAGGTGGGGGATAGTAGGTAGGGGGAGGGAAGGGGGAGTTAGAGAAGGGGTTTTGGAGGGTGGGGGAGGGAAGCAGTATTGGGGAGGGGTTTTTTTTAAGGGTAGTGGGTGGGGGGTAATAGGTGAAGGACGGAAGGGGGTTTGGGGGCAGTGGGTGAGTGGGGAGTTGAGGAGGGTAGGTTTGGGGGGTTAGTGGGTGGGGGAGGAATAGGGGATGGTGAGGGGGAAGGAGAGGGGGGGGGTAGGTCTTTAATCCTCAGCTCCACGTCAAAGGAACATGAAAATTGCGATTAATGATCAAATGAGCGAAGTCAAGACGGATTTGCTTTCCAATTTGGTAACTCTGACAAATTTAGGTTAGGTTTAGGTTTATGTTCAGGTATGGTCCAGGTTTAGGTTAGGTTAAGTTTAGGTTTATGTTCAGGTACAGGTTTGGTCCAGGTTTAGGTTCAAGTTCTGGTTTAGGTAAGGTTTAGGTTCAGGTACAGGTATGGTCCAGGTTTAGGTTAGGTTAGGTTTAGGTAAGGTTTAAGTACAGGTTTGGTCCACGTTTAGGTTCAAGTTCTGGTTTAAGTAAGGTTTAGGTACAGGTTTGACCCAGGTTTAGGTAAGGTTTAGGTTCAGGTAAGGTTCAGGTACAGGTTTAGGTTCTGGTTTAGGTTCAAGTCGTTTCCTCATAATAATATCATGATGGTGTGGTCTTCCAAGTCCGCATCTTTTTAGGTGAGTTAAGATGATTAGCCCACCAGCTTATTTCACCTGGTAATTAAACACCCGAACGCTAACCTAACCTAACCTAACTTCACCTAATCAAACCTAGTCAAACTTAACCTAATCTAACCTCACCTAATTTAATCTAACCAAGCTTAACCTAATTAAATCTAATCTAACATAACGTAACGTATCTTAACCTAAGGTAACAAAACGTAACATAACCTACCCTGACTTGATATAACCTAACCTAACCTAACCAAACATAACATAACATAACATAATCTAATCAAAATTAACTTGATCTAACCTAACTTAACATAACACAACAAACCTAATCTAACCGAATTTCACATAACCTAAACTAACCTCCCACAACAAAACCTAACCTAACCTAACCTAACCTAGCCTAAACTAACCTCCCACAACCTAACCTAACCTAAACTAACCTCCCACAACAAAACCTAACCTAACCTAACCTAACCTAAACTAACCTCCCACAACAAAACCTAACCTAACCTAACCTAACCTAACCTAACCTAACCTAATCTAACCTAACCTAAACTAACCTCCCACAACAAAACCTAACCTAACCTCCCACAACAAAACCTAACCTAACCTAACCTAATCTAACCTAACCTAAACTAACCTCCCACAACAAAACCTAACCTAACCTAACCTAATCTAACCTAACCTAAACTAACCTCCCACAACAAAACCTAACCTAACCTAACC
>CAUDMG010003705.1:397500-402500 GCA_958450375.1 Homarus gammarus | reverse complement strand
GTTGTATTAAGTCGTGGTTGTATTAAAATAAGTCATGGTTGTATTAAGTCGTGGTTGTATTAAAATAAGTCGTGGTTGTATTAAGTCGTGGTTGTATTAAGTCGTGGTTGTATTAAAATAAGTCGTGGTTGTATTAAGTCGTGGTAGTATTAAAATAAGTCGTGGTTGTATTAAGTCGTGGTTGTATTAAGTCGTGGTTGTATTAAAATAAGTCATGGTTGTATTAAGTCGTGGTTGTATTAAAATAAGTCATGGTTGTAATAAGTCGTGGTTGTATTCAGTCGTGGTTGTATTAAAATAAGTCATGGTTGTATTAAAATAAGTCGTTGTTGTATTAAGTCGTGGTAGTATTAAAATAAGTCGTGGTTGTATTAAGTCGTGGTTGTATTAAGTCGTGGTAGTATTAAAATAAGTCGTGGTTGTATTAAGTCGTGGTTGTATTAAGTCGTGGTTGTATTAAAATAAGTAGTGGTTGTATTAAAATAAGTCGTGGTAGTATTAAAATAAGTCATGGTTGTATTAAGTCGTGGTTGTATTAAGTCGTGGTTGTATTAAAATAAGTAGTGGTTGTATTAAAATAAGTCGTGGTAGTATTAAAATAAGTCATTGTTGTATTAAGTCGTGGTTGTATTAAAATAAGTCGTGGTTGTATTAAGTCGTGGTAGTATTAAAATAAGTCGTGGTTGTATTAAGTCGTGGTTGTAGTAAGTCGTGGTAGTATTAAAACAAGTCGTGGTTGTATTAAGTCGTGGTTGTATTAAGTCGTGGTTGTATTAAAATAAGTAGTGGTTGTATTAAAATAAGTCGTGGTAGTATTAAAATAAGTCATGGTTGTATTAAGTCGTGGTTGTATTAAAATAAGTCGTGGTAGTATTAAAATAAGTCATGGTTGTATTAAGTCGTGGTTGTATTAAGTCGTGGTTGTATTAAAATAAGTCGTGGTTGTATTAAGTCGTGGTTGTATTAAAATAAGTCGTGGTTGTATTAAAACAAGTCGTGGTTGTATTAAGTCGTGGTTGTATTAAAATAAGTCGTGGTTGTATTAAAATAAGTCGTGGTTGTATTAAAACAAGTCGTGGTTGTATTAAGTCGTGGTTGTATTAAAATAAGTCGTGGTTGTATTAAAATAAGTCATGGTTGTATTAAGTCGTGGTTGTATTAAAATAAGTCGTGGTTGTATTAAAATAAGTCGTGGTTGTATTAAAACAAGTCGTGGTTGTATTAAGTCGTGGTTGTATTAAAATAAGTCGTGGTTGTATTAAAATAAGTCATGGTTGTATTAAGTCGTGGTTGTATTAAAATAAGTCGTGGTTGTATTAAAATAAGTCGTGGTTGTATTAAAACAAGTCGTGGTTGTATTAAGTCGTGGTTGTATTAAAATAAGTCGTGGTTGTATTAAGTCGTGGTTGTATTAAGTCGTGGTTGTATTAAAATAAGTCGTGGTTGTATTAAGTCGTGGTTGTATTAAGTCGTGGTAGTATTAAAATAAGTCGTGGTTGTATTAAGTCGTGGTTGTATTAAGTCGTGGTTGTATTAAAATAAGTCGTGGTTGTATTAAGTCGTGGTTGTATTAAGTCGTGGTTGTATTAAAATAAGTCGTGGTTGTATTAAGTCGTGGTTGTATTAAGTCGTGGTTGTATTAAGTCGTGGTAGTATTAAAATAAGTCGTGGTTGTATTAAGTCGTGGTTGTATTAAGTCGTGGTAGTATTAAAATAAGTCGTGGTTGTATTAAAATAAGTCGTGGTTGTATTAAAATAAGTCGTGGTTGTATTAAAATAAGTCATGGTTGTATTAAGTCGTGGTTGTATTAAAATAAGTCGTGGTTGTATTAAAATAAGTCGTGGTTGTATTAAAATAAGTCGTAGTTGTATTAAGTCGTGGTTGTATTAAGTCGTGGTTGTATTAAAATAAGTCGTGGTTGTATTAAGTCGTGGTAGTATTAAAACAAGTCGTGGTTGTATTAAGTCATGGTTGTATTAAGTCGTGGTTGTATTAAAATAAGTCGTGGTTGTATTAAGTCATGGTTGTAATAAAATAAGTCGTGGTTGTATTAAGTCGTGGTTGTATTAAGTCGTGGTTGTATTAAAATAAGTCGTGGTTGTATTAAGTCATGGTTGTATTAAAATAAGTCGTGGTTGTATTAAAATAAGTCGTGGTTGTAGTAAGTCATGGTTGTATTAAAATAAGTCGTGGTTGTATTAAAATAAGTCGTGGTAGTATTAAGTCATGGTTGTATTAATATAAGTCGTGGTTGTATTAAGTCATAGTTGAACTAAGTCGTGGTTGTATTAAGTCATGGTTGTATTAAAATAAGTCGTGGTTGTATTAAATCATGGTTGTATTAAGTAATGGTTGTATGTTGTGATGCGTTATAACAAAACAACATACAAGGGTTGAAGGAGAGGCTCTTCCAGACCAGCCAACATATTGCATCCTGTTCGGAGCTGTGGCTGGCTGGCTGGCTCAGTGGCTACGGACGGTGCGGCTATAATAATTTTTGTTTTAAAGTTCTAAGCACTAAATCTCACTAAAGGACTTATATAACTATACATCTATAACAAAAACAGGAAAAAATAACAACAATAAAAACAAAACACACACAGACAAACAGAATCTGAAGCACGTGAGGTAAACAAACAAACAACGCCAGTACGAGCAATGAACACCGCCTGGCGTTCTCCTGCACCAAGGGTTTTCTTTTTTTTTTATGGGCAATGTGAGATTAATGTTACGTCGTCTGGTGGCTGTAGGAGCGAGTCGTCCCCCATCAGGAGACACAGAGAGCGAGGTGCTGTAAAGTGGGTGGTGGTGGTGGAGGCGAGTGAGTCTTGCCTAGTGTGATGTAAAAATAATGGGATTTTTTTTTTTAATGTTTGTGTGTGTGTGTTTGTGTGTGTGTGTGTGTGTGTGTTTCTCTCGGGTTGACCATACAGAACACACGTAAACCAAGCAAATCAAAACAAACATACAAACAGACGCAAAACAAGCACAGCACACTAGCAATTGTATCGTCATTAACTCTATCCACTACGGGGCATAATAACGTTAAGGAACTACAAAACAAGCAATGGAAGGAAGGAAGGAAGGAAGGAAGGAAGGAAGGAGAGAAGAGGAAGTGGTGGAGGAATAGGAGGAAGGGATGGGTGAGGAGAGGAGGGAAAGATAGAGGAAAATGAATAAAGGAAGGGGAAAGAAGAGAGCTTAGAAGGAGGGAGAGAGGAGATGAAGGAAAAGGTGGGAGAGAGGCTACATTTAGAAGGAGGAATTGGAGGAGGGGGGAAGTGGGGGAGTAAAAAAGAGAGGAGGGAGGGAGGAAGAAAGGTAGACATGGAGGGGAAGGGAAAGAAGAGAGAGAAAGGAAGAGAGCAGGAGAGGAGAGAGAGAGCGAAGGGTGGTAGAGGAGAACGAGATGGAAGGAGAGGGAGGAAGAAAGGGAGACGAGAAGGGGGGGGAAAGGGGAAGGGAGAGAGGGAGGGAGGGAGGACTACACAGTGCACTTCCAAAATGAAACAACTACACCATTTTGACACCCAAGGGAAATGTTTTTTGTTTTGTTTTCGTTGTTTGTTTGTTTTTCTTACTGTGGGAAACAATGAACGTGTTTATGTGAGGTGGCCTTGTTTACATTACCTCCCTACAGCAGCTGGGGGACACCTACTACAGTACTGCACCGAGAGAGAGAGAGAGAGAGAGAGAGAGAGAGAGAGAGAGAGAGGTTAGTCTACGGTTTCGTTCCTTCAATCTTTACTTACTATGACACAGATACAGACAGATACAGACAGACAGACAGACACACACACACACAGAAAACCTTAACACCCACCTCATATAAAATACAACAAAACGTCACAGGAATAAAACTTAAACCATCCTAATATTACAACGAAAAAAACAAAAACAAAACCCACATAATATAATAATTAGTTTTAACCCTCACGTCACCCAACCTGTGTCGCACCTTACCCAGAAGAAAAAAAGTCTTTAAAAATATAACAGAATTACTATTAAACTTCTTTTTTTTTTTAAGACTGTAAATAAGTGTAAGACAGACGGTGTATTTTCGTCATGGCCAAATATCTACTTTGAGGAGAAAATTCATTAAAAGTTTGGCGTTTATTCTGTATAAGATGGATGATGTGGGTGATGAAGGTGGTGTGTGGGTGATGAAGATGGTGTGTGGGTGATGAAGATGGTGTGTGGGTGATGAAGATGGTGTGTGGGTGATGAAGATGGTGTGTGGGTGATGAAGATGGTGTGTGGGTGATGAAGATGGTGTGTGGGTGATGAAGGTGGTGTGTGGGTGATGAAAGTGGTGTGTGGGTGATGAAGATGGTGTGTGGGTGATGAAGATGGTGTGTGGGTGATGAAGATGGTGTGTGGGTGATGAAGGTGGTGTGTGGGTGATGAAGATGGTGTGTGGGTGATGAAGGTGGTGTGTGGGTGATGAAGGTGGTGTGTGGGTGATGAAGATGGTGTGTGGGTGATGAAGATGGTGTGTGGGTGATGAAGATGGTGTGTGGGTGATGAAGATGGTGTGTGGGTGATGAAGATGGTGTGTGGGTGATGAAGGTGGTGTGTGGGTGATGAAAGTGGTGTGTGGGTGATGAAGATGGTGTGTGGGTGATGAAGATGGTGTGTGGGTGATGAAGGTGGTGTGTGGGTGATGAAGGTGGTGTGTGGGTGATGAAGATGGTGTGTGGGTGATGAAGATGGTGTGTGGGTGATGAAGGTGGTGTGTGGGTGATGAAGATGGTGTGTGGGTGATGAAGATGGTGTGGGTGATGAAGATGGTGTGTGGGTGATGAAGATGGTGTGTGGGTGATGAAGATGGTGTGTGGGTGATGAAGATGGTGTGGGTGACGAAGTTGAAGACGTGGGCAATCAAAACACAACAATAACTGGATACCTTCATCTCCCTCCATTCCCTTCACCCTACCCTCCCTCATCCCTCTCGCCCTCCCTACTACCCCCCATCACCCCTCTCCCTCACCCTCCCCTC
>CAUDMG010003705.1:367500-392500 GCA_958450375.1 Homarus gammarus | reverse complement strand
TCTCTACCTCTCTCCCTCATTCTCTCTATCCCACCACCTTCCTTCCCTCTCTCTCTCCCTCTCAGTCTCCTTCACTCTACCCTTCTCTACCTCTCTCCCTCATTCCCTCTATCCCACCATCTTCCCCCTCCCCCCCTCCCTTTCAGTCTCCTTCTCTCACTCACTCCCCCTCCCCCCCCTCCGCCGCCTCCACATCTCGAGCCTGATATAGCACCTTCAGGAGAGCGGTGTCCTTAACGTTGCCGAGAACGAGTAATGTCTTGGTATATTTCATCTCACTTACCTTAAATACAGGTTAATTATATACGAGATTACATGTTTGATTAGATACACCCTAATGCGAACCTAATCTAACCTCAGCTTAATATGCCCTAATCTAGTCTAACTTAACCTAACCTAACCTCACCTCTGAGTAATGCTTCACCTGGCCAAAAAAAAAGACTACATAGAAATTCCGTTCGGTACCTGTATCAATTAAGCCTTGTTACCTGTGTTTTCATGCCCAGGTAGAGAGAGAGAGAGAGAGAGAGAGAGAGAGAGAGTGTGAGAGAGAGTGTGTGTGTGTGTGTGTGTGTGTGTGTGTAGGAATTATATTGTTTAAAACTAACTTTTTATCAACAACGACTAAATTACACTCACGATACAGATTGATGGCCAAAAATACAGTCGAACAAAAAATAAATACAATAAAAATGTAACTCACCAAACAATTACGAAAAAACTATTTAATTATCAGAATAACGTATAATTAAATATATACCGCATAGTTTAATAATAAAAGTACAATATAACAACTACCATTCAATTAGTTAGAAATACACAAGTAATTAATGTAAAAATTACAATTATATTAAAAACTAATAATTAATCGTAAAAATAATAATTACCAAAAAAAATTAATTAATTATAATAAAATATAACCAGGCATCATTTTTAAACGTCCGTGAATGCGTCCGTGCGTGAATGTGAGTCCGTGCGTGAATGTGAGTCCGTGCGTGTATGTGTGTGTGTGTGTGTGTGTGTGTATACGTGAGTCCGGTTCATTTTTTTAGGTTGGCGGAAGTAAGTGCTTTTAACGGGTATTGTAGTCAGAGTATTATTTCCTTACTGTACTTTAACCTGTCCTTGTACTTGTTTATGGAACCCGTCCTTGTACTTAATGTTGTACTTGTACTTAAATCTGACATCGCCTTTAAATCTTCCTCCCTTGTCTTCACTGTAAGAAGCTGTACCCTCCTCCCCACACGCTCACTGTAACCCACTGTAACTTACTCCCCCATCCCCGGCACTCACTGTAACCCCTGCAACATACTCTCCCACCCCCGGCACTCACTGTAACCCCCTGTAACTTACTCTCCCATCCCCGGCACTCACTGTAACCCCCTGTAACATACTCTCCCACCCCCGGCACTCACTGTAACCCCTGTAACATACTCTCCCACCCCCGGCACTCACTGTAACCCCCTGTAACTTACTCTCCCATCCCCGGCACTCACTGTAACCCCCTGTAACTTACTCTCCCATCCCCGGCACTCACTGTAACCCCCTGTAACATACTCTCCCACCCCCGGCACTCACTGTAACCCCCTGTAACATACTCTCCCACCCTCGGCACTCACTGTAACCCCCTGTAACTTACTCTCCCATCCCCGGCACTCACTGTAACCCCCTGTAACATCCTCCCCCAACCCCGGCGATCGCTGTAACCCACTGTATCCTCAACTCAAACCCCCCGGCGATCGCTGTAAGATGCTGTAACCTCCTCCTGCCTGCCACATGGCCCACTAAGATGATAAATTACGACAGAAAAAGTTTAAGACTGCAGGTCGTTTCAAGGTGTAGTTCCCTCGTGCACTACAGCCGAGTGTGTGTGTGTGTGTGTGTGTGTGTGTGTGTGTGGTAATACTAATAATAATAGTACTGATAGTGTATTGACTGACTGACTGACTGACTGACTGACTGACTAACTGACAAACTGACGGACAAACTGACTAAACTGAATGACTAGGACCTAACATCACCTTTACACACCTGATTTAATTAAGGTAAGTGAACAAGGTAAAATTTGTATATCCGGCAGAGGACCTTTTACCTAACACTGTACTCTCTCTCTCTCTCTCTCTCTCTCTCTCTCTCTCTCTCACCTCAGACAGAAACATAATAGCCAGAATCGAGTCGAGACAGGATCGTACCAGTGAGGCTCTGACGTAAGTGTGACGTAACTATGACGTAACTGGAGGCTGTGTCTGACGTAACTATGACGTAACTGGAGGCTGTGTCTGACGTAACTATGACGTAACTGGAGGCTGTGTCTGACGTAACTATGACGTAACTGGAGGCTGTGTCTGACGTAACTATGACGTAACTGGAGGCTGTGTCTGACGTAACTATGACGTAACTGGAGGCTGTGTCTGACGTAACTATGACGTAACTGGAAGCGAATGTCAACAGTATCAACACAAACAAGTAAATAAAATCAGGTCATCTAATTTCCACGCCAAATTCTCCTGCGTATGCCCCACCTCTCTACTCTGACCCATGCCTCCTACTATGTCCCGCCCCTTTACTATGCCCCCACTCCCCTACTATGCCCCGCCCCTTTACTATGCCCCCCAACCCTATTACGTCCAGCCCCATAACTATACCCCGCCCTCTAACTATGCCTCTCCTCCTCCTACTATGCCCCTCCCCCCCTTTACCATGCCCCCTTACTACTGTATACGAGGTTAAGTAAGGGTCATGTTCAGATTGGATACCACTTGTAAGCTGTTTACTCTCAGCCAGCAGTCAACGCACACAACTGGTAACAAGTTTCATCCAATCAGACCCGTGGTGACTGTGATCAGACGGCATTAGTTTGGTGAGAGAGAGAGAGAGAGAGAGAGAGAGAGAGAGAGAGAGAGAGAGAGAGACCATACACCTCCTTCCCTCCATAAATCATACCCCTACCTACCACCTCGGGATCACCTGAAGATTAACCACTTTACCTTATTTCAACCTAATCTAACCTAACCTAATCCAACTTAACGTAATCTAATCTAATAATAACCTAACCTAACGTAGTGTAACCTAACCTAACCCTAACCAAACCTAACCTAACCTAATCCAAACCCCCCAATCCAATCAAGGTGTTACAATCATCAGGTGAAATAAGATTGGGACGCCTAATCTTCACATAACCCCTTACACCCCCCCCCCACCCCCCTCCCCCCTCCTCCGACTTCCGTAATTGCACTTTTCCCTCGGGCCAGGTGAGAGCAAAGCGACAGGTGTTAACAGGTGATCATAATGACTCAGAGAGAGAGAGAGAGAGAGAGAGAGAGAGAGAGAGAGAGAGCTTTTGATTATTTCTTGGGCACAGTCAGTACTTGTGAGCATTGGGGGGAGGGGGGGGAGGGGGACCCATCTACCTGTGTTAAGTTGATTGAGGTTTATATAGTGAAATAGGTAAATGTTTTGATGTTGAAATAGTTGTCTTGGGAACAAATTAGACTAGTTTATATAGAGCAATAGCTTGATGATTATATACTGAAATACACTGACGTTTATATAGTAAAATATATCAATGTTTATATAGTAAAATAGATAATTATAGTCAAATCATCACAAGTTTACATGGGTCCAGTATGTATATAACCCCTACAGCTATATAATGTACTGTACAGGTGCAGGTAATTAATCAGAGGTCAGCCAGAGTCAACGCTTACCCCTGAACACGATAACAAGAATAGGTTTTATAAATAGATAGGAAATAATTAGTTTTAAGTTATTTATCCTTCTTATCGTGTTTGAGGGTAAGCGTTGACCATGGTTGACCACTGATTAATTACCTGGTTTGTGTGTTTCTGGAGGGAGGGAGGGAGGGAGGGAGGGAGGAGGGAGGGAGGAAGGATGGAGGGAGGGAGGGAGGGAGGGAAGGATGGAGGGAGGGAGGGAGGGAGGGAGGGAGGGAGGGAGGGAGGGAGGGAGGGAGAAAGGGAGGGAGGGAGGGAGGGAGGGAGGGAGGGAAGCTGATGACTAGGCCGCCAGACTGTGTGGCTTATAAGTGACGTGAACTACATACATTACACTGAGCACGTAAGACCTTAGTCACTGAAGCGAAGTAATACATAATAACAACACCAACTATAGGCCCAATAATACAACAACAACCACCATCAAGCATAACAACCACTAAACTGTTGTGGGTTGTGAAAGAGCCATAAATGACCTCAAGGTTGCAATAGAATTTAATGATGACGTTTATGGGTATATATCATAGTTTTGCAGGAGGGACACCGAGGCGCCCCCTCGTCGACCCTCCTGAGATAAGGTGCCGCCACTCACAATACTTACTGCCCCCAAGTGACCAACCACCACAATGTTGCCAGTTTCAGATTAATTAAGATATTTCGTTCTTAATTTTATACCTGAAGTCCTGGAAAACATTGTATAAATAAATAAATAAATAAATAAATTAAGACTAAAACAATATAAAATAACAAAGTCTTCATAATATGTCAGGACACCAAAAACGTAAACAACCATCAAGTCAAAACAAAGTTATCCCACGTATCCCAAACACAGCACTTAAGGTTGATTCCCCGATGAATTGAAACTCAAAAGATCGACCATAACATCAACCCTTAGCCAGACAAATATTGCCAACACGGCCCTCAAACTATTTTCTCGATTTTTTCTTCATAAATCTCAAAGTAAATGATTCCTTCACGTCAGGGGTTGATCAGGTTAAAGGGGAAGGTCGTCTCCAGAGGTCGTTGGTGACGATTTAAGACACAGACGATATTAGTAGGAAAAAAAATAAAAAAAATCGGGGAACACCAAACTGTCAACACCGTTTTGAGTTTTGCCATCGAGAGGGTCTTGTATTTGTTTTTGTTTTTCAATAATATGTATCGTTTTGTGTATTTGTTGGGTATATATCCTGTATTTGTCGGGTGTAAACTGTGTATTTGTCGGGTATATATTATGTATTTGTAATGTTAGCCATTCAGTTTATATCACCTGAAGATTAATCACTCCAACGTTACCTGGCGGATTAGGTTAGGTTAGGTCCTGGGTGAAATTCTAGATATATTCGCGAATAAAAACAAACTATTTATTTTATCTCACACAAACATCCAACTATAAATCCTTAGAACTACAGCAAAACACACACACACACACACACCAAAAAAATAAGTTATCTCGCAAAAACAAACACACTAAACATATTCCACTCACAGTAATCGTGTTTGTGATTACACCGACCATGAAGCGCTAGCCAGAACAGACGCCAGGGAGTGTTCGACGGATAGGCCACTACTCTCATACACTTCATACACACTAAAGTACTCAGTCATACAAAAAAAAAACATATTGTATGATTAAAAAACGTGATGTATGGTTAAAAAACGTGATGTATGGTTAAAAAACGTGATGTATGGTTAAAAAAACGTGATGTATGGTTAAAAAACGTGATGTATGGTTAAAAAACGTGATGTATGGTTAAAAAACGTGATGTATGGTTAAAAAACGTGATGTATGGTTAAAAAACGTGATGTATGGTTAAAAAACGTGATGTATGGTTAAAAAAACGTGATGTATGGTTAAAAAACGTGATGTATGGTTAAAAAACGTGAAGTATGGTTAAAAAACGTGAAGTATGGTTAAAAAACGTGATGTATGGTTAAAAAACGTGAAGTATGGTTAAAAAACGTGATGTATGGTTAAAAAACGTGATGTATGGTTAAAAAACGTGATGTATGGTTAAAAAACGTGATGTATGGTTAAAAAACGTGATGTATGGTTAAAAAACGTGATGTATGGTTAAAAAACGTGATGTATGGTTAAAAAAACGTGATGTATGGTTAAAAAACGTGATGTATGGTTAAAAAAAACTGAATAAAAAAAAACTTGTATGATAAAAAAATGTATAAATTACAGAAAAAAAAACACTTATTATCCCGTATTAGACATAGATTAATATAAAGGTAATCTGAAGTGAAGGGTGGGTGGTGTGGGTGGGTGGTGTGGGTGGGTGGTGAGGGTGGGTGGTGTGGGTGGATGGTGAGGGTGGGTGGTGTGGGTGGGTGGTGAGGGTGGGTGGTGAGGGTGGGTGGTGTGGGTGGGTGGTGTGGGTGGGTGGGTGGTGAGGGTGGGTGGTGTGGGTGGGTGGTGAGGGTGGGTGGTGAGGGTGGGTGGTGGGGGGGGGTGTGGGTGGGTGGTGTGGGTGGGTGGTGTGGGGGGTGGTGAGGGTGGATGGTGAGGGTGGGTGGGTGGTGAGGGTGGGTGGGTGGTGGGGGTGGATGGTGAGGGTGGGTGTTGAGGGTGGGTGGTGTGGGTGGGTGGTGTGGGTGGGTGGTGAGGGTGGGTGGTGAGGGTGGGTGGGTGGTGAGGGTGGGTGGTGTGGGTGGGTGGTGAGGGTGGGTGTTGAGGGTGGGTGGTGTGGGTGGGGGGTGTGGGTGGGTGGTGTGGGTGGGTGGTGTGGGTAGGTGGGTGGTGTGGGTGGGTGGATGGTGAGGGTGGGTGGTGTGGGTGGGTGGTGAGGATGGGTGGGTGGTGAGGGTGGGTGGTGAGGATGGGTGGTGAGGGTGGATGGTGTGGGTGGGTGGTGAGGGTGGGTGGTGAGGGTGGGTGGTGTGGGTGGGTGGTGAGGGCGGGTGGTGTGGGTGGATGGTGAGGGTGGATGGTGAGGGTGGGTGGTGAGGGTGGGACAAACAGGGTACATCAGCCACCCATCTCCTCACATCAACCAATACTTTGACAATTATCTGAACTTAAACCCAGCGCTTATGTTTCAAGTTAAGGGTTGGTTTAAGTTAGGTTTAAGGGTGGGTTTAAGGGTGGGTTTAGGTTAGGTTTAGGGGTAGATTAAGTTAGGTTAGATAAGGACCGCCGGAGTTCATCCTTGTAGAAATATTTACCCAAGGCTGCTCCAAACACTCCCTCTCTTCCTTCTCCTTCCTCTCTTCCTTCTCCTTCCTCTCTCTTCCTTCCTCTTCCTCTCTCTCCTCCTTTTAGTTTTTCTCTTCCTCCCCCCCTCTCTCACCTTTCCTTCCATCCCCTCTTCCTCCATCCCCTCTCTCTCACCTCTCCCTCTACCCCCTCTCTCTCACCTCTCCTTCTCACCCCTCTCTCCTCCCCTCTCTCTCACCTCTCCCTCTCACCCCTCTCTCCTCCCCTCTCCCTCCCGCCATGCTCTCACCACCACCACTCATTATCTCTGTTGATTCACTCACGACGGTGGGGAGAAGGGCAGCTGGGACAGTGTTGAGCTGGGAGGCTGGGAGAGGCAGCTGAGACAGTGTTGAGCTGGGAGGGGCAGCTGGGACAGTGTTGAGCTGGGAGGCTGGGAGAGGCAGCTGGGACAGTGTTGAGCTGGGAGGCTGGGAGAGGCAGCTGGGACAGTGTTGAGCTGGGAGGCTGGGAGAGGCAGCTGGGACAGTGTTGAGCTGGGAGGCTGGGAGAGGCAGCTGGGACAGTGTTGAGCTGGGAGGCTGGGAGAGGCAGCTGGGACAGTGTTGAGCTGGGAGGCTGGGAGAGGCAGCTGAGACAGTGTTGAGCTGGGAGGGGCAGCTGGGACAGTGTTGAGCTGGGAGGCTGGGAGAGGCAGCTGGGACAGTGTTGAGCTGGGAGGCTGGGAGAGGCAGCTGGGACAGTGTTGAGCTGGGAGGCTGGGAGAGGCAGCTGGGACAGTGGTTGAGCTGGGAGGCTGGGAGAGGCAGCTGGGACAGTGTTGAGCTGGGAGGCTGGGAGAGGCAGCTGGGACAGTGTTGAGCTGGGAGGCTGGGAGAGGCAGCTGGGACAGTGTTGAGCTGGGAGGCTGGGAGAGGCAGCTGGGAGGCTGGGAGAGTCAGCTGGGACAGTGTTGAGCTGGGAGGCTGGGAGAGGCAGCTGGGACAGTGTTGAGCTGGGAGGCTGGGAGAAGGGCAGCTGGGACAGTGTTCAGCTGGGAGGCTGGGAGAGGCAGCTGGGACAGTGTTCAGCTGGGAGGCTGGGAGAGGCAGCTGGGACAGTGTTGAGCTGGGAGGCTGGGAGAGGCAGCTGGGACAGTGTTGAGCTGGGAGGCTGGGAGAGGCAGCTGGGACAGTGTTGAGCTAGGAGGCTGGGAGAGGCAGCTGGGACAGTGTTGAGTTGGGAGGCTGGGAGAGGCAGCTGGAACAGTGTTGAGCTGGGAGGCTGGGAGAGGCAGCTGGGACAGTGTTGAGCTGGGAGGCTGGGAGAGGCAGCTGGGACAGTGTTGAGCTAGGAGGTTGGGAGAGGCAGCTGGGACAGGACTGAGTTGGGAGGCTGGGAGAGGCAGGGTAAGGCTGGGAGGATCAGGGTTGAGCTGGGAGGCTGAGAGAGGCAGCTGGGACAGGACTGAGTTGGGAGGGAGAGAACGGAGAGGCTGAGAGAGAGGGTGGGAAGATCAGGGTTGAGCTGGGAGGATCAGGGTTGAGCTGGGAGGCAGCGTGTGGAGGGATAACCAGGAGGAACAGGGAGGCGAGGGAGGCGAGGGAGAAGCTGGGAGGCGAGGGAGAGGCTGGGAGGCGAGGGAGCGGCTGGGAGGCGAGGGAGAGGCTGGGAGGCGAGGGAGAAGCTGGGAGGCGAGGGAGAGGCTGGGAGAGGAAGAGAAAGATAGATATTGTGAGAGGGTTTGATACATATTGTAAGAGGGAGGGAGAGAGGGAGGAGCGGTGTGAGAGGGAGAGAGGGAGGAGCGGTGTGAGAGGGAGAGAGAGAGGAGTGGTGTGAGAGGGAGAGAGGGAGGAGTGGTGTGAGAGGGAGAGAGAGAGGAGCGGTGTGAGAGGGAGAGAGGGAGGAGCGGTGTGAGAGGGAGAGAGGGAGGAGCGGTGTGAGAGGGAGAGAGGGAGGAGTGGTGTGAGAGGGAGAGAGGGAGGAGCGGTGTGAGAGGGAGAGAGGGAGGAGTGGTGTGAGAGGGAGGGAGGAGCGGTGTGAGAGGGAGAGAGAGAGAGGGAGGTACTCTTATATCACTCTACAAGGCCCCAGGGTGAGGCCTAGTGTGATTCACCTGGACTCTCATGGACCTTCTTGGACTCACCTGGACTCTCATGAACCCTCTTGGACTCACCTGGACTCTCCTGAACCTTCTTGGACTCACCTGGACTCTTATGGACTCACCTGGACTCTCCTGAACCTTCTTGGACTCACCTGGACTCTCATGAACCCTCTTGGACTCACCTGGACTCTTATGGACTCACCTGGACTCTCATGAAACCTCTTGGACTCACCTGGACTCTCCTGAACCCTCTTGGACACTGACTCCATGACCCATGGCTCACTGACCTCCTGAATCGGACTACTGCTCGACCCTGGACTCACCTGGACTCTCATGAACCTTCTTGGACTCACCTGGACTCTCATTAACCCTCTTGGACTCACCTGGACTCTCCTGTACTCTTTTGGACTCACCTGGACTCTCATGAACCCTCTTGGACTCACCTGGACTCTTATGGACTCACCTGGACTCTCATGAAACCTCTTGGACTCACCTGGACTCTCCTGAACCCTCTTGGACTCACCTGGACTCTCATGAACCTCATGGACTCACCTGGACTCTCATGAAACCTCTTGGACTCACCTGGACTCTCCTGAACCCTCTTGGACTCACCTGGACTCTCATGAACCCTCTTGGACTCACCTGGACTCTCATGAACCTTCTTGGACTCACCTGGACTCTCCTGAACCCTCTTGGACTCACCTGGACTCTCATGAACCTTCTTGGACTCATCTGGACTCTCATTAACCCTCTTGGACTCACCTGGACTCTCCTGAACCTTCATGGACTCACCTGGACTCTCATGAACCTTCTTGGACTCACCTGGACTCTCCTGAACCTTCTTGGACTCACCTGGACTCTCCTGAACCTTCTTGGACTCACCTGGACTCTCATGAACCTTCTTGGACTCACCTGGACTCTCATGAACCCTCTTGGACTCACCTGGACTCTCATGAACCCTCTTGGACTCACCCGGACTCTCCTGAACCCTCTTGGACTCACCTGGACTCTCCTGAACCTTCTTGGACTCATCTGGACTCTCATTAACCCTCTTGGACTCACCTGGACTCTCCTGAACCTTCTTGGACTCACCTGGACTCTCATGAACCTTCTTGGACTCACCTGGACTCTCATGAACCCTCTTGGACTCACCTGGACTCTTATGGACTCACCTGGACTCTCATGAACCTTCTTGGACTCACCTGGACTCTCATGAACCCTCTTGGACTCACCTGGACTCTTATGGACTCACCTGGACTCTCATGAAACCTTCTGGCGTCCACCGGAGACTTCAGGAAGCCTCTTGACTCACCTGGACTCTTATGGACTCACTGGACTCTCATGAACCTCTCTTGACTCACCTGCTCTACGGTCTACATATCTGGTCCGAAGAAGAGACACTCTAAGCGTCTCTCTGAGATAGAGCTCTCTCTATCTCTCTCTCTCTATCTCTCTCTCTCTCTCTCTCTCTCTCTCTCTCTCTCTGTGCACCAAGATCTCTAAGGTCTCCAATATACACACACACACACACACACACACGCCCCCTCCACACATACCTTCCACACACACACACACTTTCCACCCCTACACAACACACCCTCTCCACACACCCCATCCAAGCACCGTACACACGCCCCCTTTTACACACACTTTCCACTCCTACACACACCCCCTCCACACGCCCCCATACACACGCCCCCTTCACACACACACTTTCCACTCCTACACACGCCCTCCAAACTCCCTACACACGCCCCCCCCCCCTCCAAGCCCCCACGCCCCCACACGCCCCCTACACACGCCCCCTTCACACACACACTTTCCACTCCTACACACGCCCTCCAAACTCCCTACACACGCCCCCTTCAAGCCCCCACACGCCCCCTACACACGCCAGGGAATCGCTTCAATTTCCAGACATTATGTTCCAATACGGGAGAATTACCCAACCCGCCGCCACATTAATAACCCGACGCACCTCTGGGAGTGACTGGTTAAATGTTCCTAAAAGTACCACCGTCTGAGGTTGTAGGAACGTCTATAACTGGGGTTGTGAGGATTAGGACAGGTTGTGAGGTCTATAACTGGGGTTGTGAGGACTAGGACAGGTTGTGAGGTCTATAACTGGGGTTGTGAGGACTAGGACAGGTTGTGAGGTCTATAACTGGGGTTGTGAGGACTAGAACAGGTTGTGAGGTCTATAACTGGGGTTGTGAGGACTAGGACAGGTTGTGAGGTCTATAACTGGGGTTGTGGGGGTTTATATTACCGAGGTTGTGAGATCTATAACTGGGGTTGTGGGGGGTTTATATTACCGAGGTTGTGAGGTCTATAACCAGGACTGTACTCTCTCTAACTTGTGTTGTGAAGTATATAACTGGGGTTGTAAAAACGTGTCTACACTGGGGGTTCAAGAACGTATCATTATTAACTACTATTATTATTATTACCCTGCCTACAACTGCGGCTCGGGATATTGTTTTAGGTGTGTCTGTCTGTCTGTCTGTCTTTGTCTGGGGGTCTGTGTCTGTCTGTCTATCTGTCTGTTTATCGATCTATCGGTCTGTCGGGATTGCAGATTTACACCAAACTTAGCAAATATTTATTAACGTTGGTCAAAGTTCACATGATTAAATTTGGGTGTCAATCCCGCCAAAATTGACCAAGTTGTCATGGTAACTGTCCACAACAACAACAACACATGGGGGTATTTGTTTTTTCCTCCAGATGTTAAAGAAAACGGCGATATGAGACAGTTTCCAGCAGTGACTACATTAATTTACCGTAATAGTGCCAGTAGTACGATTTTTTTTTTTTACCCTGTCGTGGCACCGGTTCTTGGGGATTAATTTCATCATCATCATTATCATCATCATCATTATCATCATTTATCCTTCTCTCCTTCATGTTATTAGTAATAGTATTAGTATTACCAGTATCATTATCAATACGGTATCTACCTCACCTGGCTACACTAACCCACCTTCCAGACACCCCTCTTACCTGTTCTGGTGTTGACGAGGCTAAATGAGGTGACGCAGGTGTGGTTTAATGACTCTCTCTCTCTCTCTCTCTCTCTCTCTCTCTCTCTCCTTCCCTGTCTTTCTTTTATTATTATAATGTTATTTTTCATGTTATTTACGTTATTCTTCGGTTATTTGTTACTATTGTTCTTGTTGGTGTTATTTGTGTTGTTGTTATTTTTTATGTTGTTATTGTGTTATTTGTGTAATTGTTCTGTTTTATATTAGTTATGTTATTATTGTTATTTTTATGTGATTTGTGCTATTTTTTTGTGATTTGTTATTATCTGTTATTTATGTTATTTTTTTATCTTTGTTGTTATTTTGATGTTGGTTATGTAATTGTTGCGTAACTTACCATCGTTACTTGCAGGTGTAATGACAGGTGTAATTACAGGTGTACTGAGAGGTGTAATGACAGGTGTAATAACAGGTATGACAGGCGTAGTGACATATGACAAGTGTAATGACAGGTGTAATGCCAGGTGTAATGCCAGATGTAATACCAAGTGTAATGCCAGGTGTAATGCCAGGTGTACTGACAAGTGTAATGACAGGTGTAAAGCCAGGTGTACTGACAAGTGTAATGACAGGTGTAATGCCAGATGTAATACCAGGTGTAATGCCAAGTGCAATGCCAGATGTAATGAGAGCTGTAATGACAGGTATATACGTAAAATATACACACCGGAAATGTATACATATTTACTTAACATTTCTAAACATTACATATTCATATATACGTCACATTAGTTAAACATATATTAACACAAAATAATTAACAAAAATATTATATCATTGTACCCGGAAAGAGATATGATTCAGAAATGCGTTCAAAACTACATGGGCGTTAGGTATACACACACACACACACACACACACACACACACACACGTACACACACACACACACCAACCAAAACACACACACACACATACGTACACAAATACACCTATACTGCACACACACACACACACACACACACTTAAGATAGAAAAAATGCTAAAAATATACTTCTTTCATCAACTGGGACTCCTCTTGAATGCGTAATAAGGGAAAAAAATGTCGATGAGTCTGGAGGAGGGGGAGAGGGGGGAGGGGGAGAGGGGGGAGGGGGAGGGGAAGAGGGGGGAAGACGGGAGGGAGGAGAGAGATATATTAAGAAAGGGATAGGGTGTGGGGATGAAGGAGAGAGAGGAGGAAGAGAGGAGGAGAGAGAGAGAGGAGGAGAGAGGAGCGAGGGAAGACGGGGGGGGGGGAGACGGGGGGGGAAGGAAGGGAAGGAAGGGGGAAGGGAGCCATGTGGGGTTAAGGGAGAGACAGAGAGAGGGTGAGGGTAAGATAGGGGTGGGGAGAATGAGAAGAGAGGATGAGGAAAGAGGAAGAAGGAAGAGAGGGGAAGGAGGAAGAGAGGGGAAGGAGGAAGAGAGGGAGAGACTGGAGTAATAATATGAGATGAGGAGGGGGAAGAAGAGAGAGGGGGGAAGAGGGGGGAAGAGGAGGGGCGACGCTGGGGGGAGACATATATGAATATTATAACAGGTATGACTGAAGGTAAACTGAGTATTAATGTACAGGTGAACAATATTACCACACCTGTTATTAGTTGTTCTCAAGGTGTGTATGTATGTATGTATGTATGTATGTATGTATGTGTGTGTGTGTGTGTGTGTGTATAAAATTTACGCGTACACAATCATATGTACACAAGAGCGTTTATGCATGATATAATATACACACACACACACACACGTCCACACGAGGGTTTGTACATGGTCTTTTGTACACAGAACCATTGGTGAACGTGAGTCAATGTATATATGAACAACATGTACACATTATCGTACACTCACGGTGAAACGCACACAAAGATTAACGTACACACGCCCGTCGGTACACACACGAACACGAATACCAATAGATGTACGCAAGTCCATCAGTACACACACACACACACACACACACACACACACGCGCGAACAATTACAAATGTTAACGACTACAGCGCCATGAGTGCCCTGGATTATATGTAAACAGAGTCACACGTGTACTTGCTGTATATATAGACACATATGTATTGACACAGTATCGTATGTACACACTGTGATCATTACTGGTGTGTGTGTGTGTGTGTGTGTGTGTGTGTGTGTGTGTGGGAGGCACTAGACACTCACCCTGGCACTCTCTAAGACCAGACGTGGCTCTCCTGACCGTGTCCCGGGTAATCTTGTCCACGGCAGGTTACGTTTGGGCTTCCTTTGGTTGGTCAGAGACGCCTTGGGAGGATATATTGGACCACCTGAAGATTACACCCACCCACCCATCCATCCATCCACCCACCCATCCATCCATCCACTCATCCACCCATCCACCCACTCACCCACCCACCCCCCTTTGCTTCTTTCACCTGGAGGGGTTAGGTTAGGTTAATGTAAAACAGGCTGAAGGTCTAATCTTCATGTGATCAAGATATAAATGTATAAATAATATGTGTCCACATTCGAGAGAGAGAAAGAGAGAGAGAGAGAGAGAGAGAGAGAGAGAGAGAGAGAGAGAGAGAGAGAGAGAGAGAGAGAGAGATCAGAAGCAATAAGTTTTTATCAATAATCCAGCCCCTGATATGCAGCTTCCCTCCCTCTCTCGCTCCCTCCCTCCTTCCCTCTCTTCCTCCTTCTGTCACTCAGCCTCCTCCTACTCCCCCCCCTCTCTTTACTGCACGTTGCTCACATGAATTTCTCAACCATCTTCTCACTCACACACACACACACACACACACCTGACATTTAAGAATTATTGTCAATGTAACTTTACCTAACCTAACCTAACCTACCCACACAGGTAGCGTTTGGTTAGGTTAAATGAAGTTCGGTTAGGTTAAAGTTAAGATAGGTTCAATAAAGTTAAGTTAGGTTAGGTTTGGTTAGGTTAGTTAATCTTCAGACAAAATAACCCTCAGGAAGTTCTAACCTAACGTCAGCTACAGTGTGTGTTGAGCAGTATAGTGTGTTTCATTACTGACGGAGGTCAGCAGTATACGGCCTAGTGTTGACAGGAGAGGTGGAGAAAGACCTGCCAGTGTGTGTGTTGCGGTGCCCGAGGCGTCGCTGTTACCATGGTGACCACAGCTTATGCCAGGCAGATGACAGTCCAGGTGTATAAAGTAGACACACACACATATATAGACGAATACACACACACATAGACAGACGTACACACCCATATATACGTATACACAACACACACACACACACACATTATAGAATCTAGTCTCATTAAACATACCGAAGCAGTCAACACGAATTTGAGTAATGGTATGTACAAACTGGACAATTTTGTAATTATTATTATTATTATTATTATTATTATCATTACATACATACATCTATACATACACACACAAAATATACAATGACAGACAAACACGACCAGTATAACACAAACAATATTTTTACCAACAGCCCAAACTATTTTTTTTTACTCCACAATATTTAAGAAGAAAACCGATATAATTTCAATCGTATTTTTTGACCATAAAGTTTAGTTAGTTTTCTGCTTCTATTTTTCTTCTCACGTTTCTCTCATTAACGGCAAATTTTATTTCTAGTTCAATTATTAATAGTTCATTAATTACTGCAAACGAAATTCAAGTGGTTAGGTTAGGCTTAGGGGTGGTCTGGTTAGGTTAGTTTATGTAATCTTGAGTTAAGATAAACACGAGTTAATACACAAAGTTAGTTTTTAGTTAAAGCTTATCAACAGATCCAAAACTTCAGCTTAATTCTCATAACATTATTTACAAAGTTCACCTGAACACATCAAGCCCGGAGCGATTAAACCTGCTTAAATATATTGCTCTTAATTGCTATTCAGAGTTTAGTTAGTTCCGGTCTGGTCGTCAGAGTGTAAATTTAGATAATACACACAAAGTGAAAGTGGTGTTCCATACAGACACTGAACTTGACTGCCTTCAATTCCCAAGCTACAAAGTCAGGCACCCATTAACAACTTACTAAACTGGGTGGTATGGGAGGGGGCGGGCGGGCAAGGGATCGAACCAACGACTCATAGTACAAGAGGCGAGCGCTGTAACCACTCAGCCACAGCCCACCTAAAATATAGACAGTAAAAAAAACCGGTTAAACTCTCCACTCAACCTGACACACAATTGGGGGTGGGAGGAAAGGGGGGTAGAAATCCTACCCTATGTGTACCGGAAACCTGTCGTCATATTTTTTTTTTATTCACACACGGATTCTTGCGCTCAGATGTGTATGTGTGTGTGTGTGTGTGTGTGTGTCCCCTCAACAGCTGACGACCACAACAACACACCGAGTACAGTACTTCCCCATAACCACTGCCGTGTTTTGCAACTGTCCTCCCCCAAAATTGGTCTAGCAGATGGGACCCCAATACTGAGCTTACCTGTGGTCTTACCTGCTCAACACACCTGGATATATTTATTTATTGTATTTATTTATTTAGTTATTTATTTACACCTGTATCTCCAAACATCCAGGTATATTGGTTTCCACTTGAAGAAAACTTTCAATTTTAACAAGAAAGATACGTGGGAAAAGGAGGTATATTTTATATATATATATATATTGATGTTTTATGATTAAGACTCTTCAACCCCGATATAAGGACCACAGTGGATATTAGGGCTAGGTTAGGCTATTCAGGGGTAAACTGACTTACTGTTTACCATTGTTTGTATACCTGCACTGTATATACATTGTTTATATACCTACACTACATATATATACATTGTTTACGCACCTACATAATTAACCAACAGCAAACACAGGTCGCGAGTTAAGATCAGGTCAACAAACTCATATAAAAAAAAAAACATTATTGGAACACCTATGACGTAACACAACCGGTATATAAATAAGTTAAGTAAATAATTAACAAAACAAAGGTTACATTGTTGTGAAGTGAAGTTATTATGTTAACCCGTTTTAAAAGAGGCAAAACGCGTGTAAACAATGAGTGTAAACAATGAGTGTGTGTGTTATTGGAACGTTGGGTAAACAAGAACGGTAAGGCGTGTACGGGCGAGGTGATGCAAACAAAAACGAATGATAATGGAAGAGACAAAGAGAGAGAGAATGGAATAAACAAGGATAAAAGAGACAGACAGACACAGAGAGACATGAACCAAGGGAAGGGCGCGGCGGGGAGGGGGTGGTGAGGGAAGGTACCATAGGGAGAGGTGATAGATGACTCCCTGTCCTGCCATACACCCCCAGAGAGAGAGAGAGAGAGAGAGAGAGAGAGAGAGAGAGAGAGAGAGAGAGAGATACAACTCACATTACACCTCTAGAACTTTCCTGTTGCGTTTGTTTGTGTATGTATATATATATGTATGTATGAGTGTATGTATGAATATAAGTGTGTGTGTATGTGTGTGTGCGTGTGTGTGTATGATTGACTGGCCCAGGTAATAATAAGTGTTGGGTCACCTGCCTCACCTGACCACCCAACATTAAACCAATCAACGACTTTACTTATGTTTCTTGTTGTCTGTCTGTCTGTGTTTATGTTTGTTGTTGTTGTTTGTCTGTGTTTGTTTATGGCAAGTATTTTCTCGTGTTTTTCCTTGATTATATTTATTGATTTATTATTATTATTATTATTATTATTATTATTATTATTATTATTATTGTATCTCCATGTAAGGTTAAATTACTCAGAGTATTACACATATGAATCAGCATTATGTATGGATAATGTATATTTTATGTATTGTTATATAAGAATTATACATGTACAGTATACGTTGCATGTATATAAAACGGTATATGTAAGTTTTTTATGCACACATGTATGTATAATGTTATGTTTGGGAGTGCCATTATGTATGTATATGTATGTATTACGTATGTATGTTTATTTTGAATTTATTTATCAATATTTACTGTAGTGTGTGTGTGTGTGTGTGTGTGTGTGTGTGTGTGGAGAGAGAGTGAGGGGCCAGACACTGGAAAATGACACCACTCATTATGTCTATTGTGTTGCTGAGTGTGGCTGTCTGTCTGTCTGTCTTTGTCTGTGTCTGTCTTTATCTGTCTGTCTGTCTTTATCTGTCTGTTTTGGCCGGTCTCTCTCTGAGTATCTCATTGTCTGTCTGTCTGTGTTTTGTGGACGTACTCAACTTCAAACTAACAAATGCAGTGTTGATCATTACAAACACACACACACACACACACCTGGAGACATCAAAACACATCACAACACAAACACCCCGATTATTACTTCTCGTACACCTTGGCGACGTGTGTGCGTGTGTGTGTGTGTGTGTGTGTGTGTGTGTGGACCACGTGACCCGCCTGGTAACAACAGCTGTACTTCCGGTTCCATTTCCTCTGTATTTCCGCTACAAGACTTTGGCGTGCGTTGTCACATTTATTGCCTTGTGTGTGTGTGTGTGTGTATGTGTGTGTGTGTGTGTGAGCACCACACAAGAAGGTGTCAATACTTTCGAGTTAGCCCGACTGCAAAACGAGGCAGACAAGCGCCAACGCGGGAAAGAAGCTGCCGCCGCCCCTCCCGCACTAGATGTAGGCCCCCACAAGTGCAAAATCTGTGGACGACCCAGCCAGTCCCGTATCGGCCTCTCTAGTCACCTCAAAACTCACCAACTAAGGTGACATCCTTAATAACTCATGTCATTGTATCATAGCTGGATAATCGTCACACTCGATTCCGAGTGACAGCAAAGTAGTAGTAGTAGTAGTAGTAGTGTCTGTGTGTGTGTGTTTAAAAGACTGTCTCGCCCTCACTACAAACTTATATTACAGTTGATATATAAACAAGAGTGTGTACCAATGCATATAGACAGTTTTTAATATATATATATATATATATATATATATATATATATATATATATATATATATATATATATATATATATATATATATATTGCCACAGGTACAGTTTATATTACACATTTCATAACCCGAATAAATCAGAGGATATTAATATACATTTACCTAAATATAACGAAATGTAAATATATGGAGTTGATTTATTATTATTATACCGGTGTTACAGTGATATTAATTAAAATAGTATATATACACGCAGACATACATACATACATTCATTCGCACACACACGCACATACCCACCTTTCAAACAAAAGCACAAACACCTAACTCTTTCCAAATTCACACACACAAACTCAAAATAATAATGGTTGCCCCTCGTGTAACGAGGATGGCCGGCCCAAGGGCCACCTAGGCGTGAATTTGTTTAAGGTGTAGAAGCTGTCGCCAACACCACAACCACACGCTAAGTTAACGAGCTGCATGACCCAGTGTCGAGGAATAGTCCGAGAAGACCGGACAACTCGCCAACTGCACTGGCTAACCATTACCCCGGAATACGATCCGCAAATCCTTTAACATCCAGGTTCTCAATTACTGCTGGGCAGACAGAGGCAAATGGCGTAAAGAAACCCGGGGATCGAACCCGGGTCCGCTCGCTTGCGAGGCGAGCATGCTAACCATTACACCACACACACACACACAAAACAAACAGCATAACATTACCCAAACATTGTACTAAAACAAATCACACCACACTACAAACACGTAATAAACATTCACCTTCACCGGACAATGTTAAAAAAAGCCAAGACAAGAAACTATATTTTTTTACCAGTGGGTTGCGAGTCACGTGGTAAATAATAGTAATAACAATAATAATAATAATAATAGTAATAATAATAATAGTAATAATAATAATAATAGTAATAACACCAACAACAACAACAATAACAATAACAATAACAATAATAATAATAATAATAATAATAATAATAATTTCTAATAACAATAACGATAACGATAATAATAATAATAATAATAATAATAATAATAATAATAATAATCATAACACACCTTAAATTACGTCAATATAGATATCCAGGTAAGACTTTTGGGTGACTGGATGACGGGTTCAGCTTGGATGGGGGGTCAGGTGGGGTTAGGCTAGGCTTGGTGAAGTTTAGTTAGGTCAGGTTAGGTTACTTTACGTTAGCCAGCATGACGACCTCCTCTTCCTCTTCCACCATCTTTCATTCCTCCTCCGCCTCCTTCCCCACCACCACCTCTTCTCTTCCACCACCACCACCACCACCACCACCACCACCTCCTCCTCCTCCTCCTCCTCCTCCTCTTCCTCTTCCACCATCTTTCATTCCTCCTCCTCCTCCTTCCCCACCACCACCTCTTCTCTTCCACCACCACCACCACCACCACCTCCTCCTCCTCCTCCTCCTCCTCCTCCTCTTCTTCCTCTTCCACCATCTTTCATTCCTCCTCCTCCTCCTTCCCCACCACCACCTCTTCTCTTCCACCACCACCGCAACCACCACCACCACCACCACCACCTCCTCCTCCTCCTCCTCCTCTTCTTCCTCTTCCACCATCTTTCATTCCTCCTCCTCCTCCTTCCCCACCACCACCTCTTCTCTTCCACCACCACCACCACCACCACCACCACCTCCTCCTCCTCCTCCTCCTCTTCCTCTTCCACCATCTTTCATTCCTCCTCCTCCTCCTTCCCCACCACCACCTCTTCTCTTCCACCACCACCACCACCACCACCTCCTCCTCCTCCTCCTCCTCCTCCTCCTCTTCCTCTTCCTCTTCCACCATCTTTCATTCCTCCTCCTCCTCCTTCCCCACCACCACCTCTTCTCTTCCACCACCACCAATACCACCACCACCTCCTCCTCCTCCTCCTCTTCCTCCTCCTCCTCCTCAGGTAACCACAGGTGTACATAATACAACAGGTGCCCTGCAGGCCTCACACCCAGTCGCTTGTGACCCCCTGAGATATGTACCAAAACCTGTGTCTACCTGAGGTTCCGTGCACACGCTACCTGCCTGCCAACACCTCACCAGCCTGCCAGCACCTCACCAGCCTGCCAACACCTCACCAGCCTGCCAGCACCTCACCAGCCTGCCAACACTTCACCAGCCTGCCAACACCTCACCAGCCTGCCAGCACCTCACCTGCCTGCCAACACCTACCAGCCTGCCAGCACCTCACCAGCCTGCCAACACCTCACCAGCCTGCCAGCACCTCACCAGCCTGCCAACACCTCACCAGCCTGCCAACACCTCACCAGCCTGCCAGCACCTCACCAGCCTGCCAACACCTCACCAGCCTGCCAACACCTCACCAGCCTGCCAACACCTCACCAGCCTGCCAGCACCTCACCAGCCTGCCAGCACCTCACCAGCCTGCCAACACCTCACCAGCCTGCCAGCACCTCACCAGCCTGCCAGCACCTCACCAGCCTGCCAGCACCTCACCAGCCTGCCAGCACCTCACCAGCCTGCCAACACCTCACCAGCCTGCCAGCACCTCACCAGCCTGCCAACACCTCACCAGCCTGCCAGCACCTCACCAGCCTGCCAGCACCTCACCAGCCTGCCAACACCTCACCAGCCTGCCAGCACCTCACCAGCCTGCCAGCACCTCACCAGCCTGCCAGCACCTCACCAGCCTGCCAGCACCTCACCAGCCTGCCAACACCTCACCAGCCTGCCAGCACCTCACCAGCCTGCCAACACCTCACCAGCCTGCCATCACCTCACCAGCCTGCCAGCACCTCACCAGCCTGCCAGCACCTCACCAGCCTGCCAGCACCTCACCAGCCTGCCAACACCTCACCAGCCTGCCAACACCTCACCAGCCTGCCAACACCTCACCAGCCTGCCAGCACCTCACCAGCCTGCCAGCACCTCACCAGCCTGCCAACACCTCACCAGCCTGCCAACACCTCACCAGCCTGCCAACACCTCACCAGCCTGCCAACACCTCACCAGCCTGCCAACACCTCACCAGCCTGCCAACACCTCACCAGCCTGCCAACACCTCACCAGCCTGCCAACACCTCACCTGCCTGCCAACACCTCACCAGCCTGCCAGCACCTCACCAGCCTGCCAACACCTCACCAGCCTGCCAACACCTCACCAGCCTGCCAGCACCTCACCAGCCTGCCAGCACCTCACCAGCCTGCCAACACCTCACCAGCCTGCCAACACCTCACCAGCCTGCCAGCACCTCACCTGCCTGCCAGCACCTCACCTGCCTGCCAGCACCTCACCAGCCTGCCAGCACCTCACCAGCCTGCCAACACCTCACCAGCCTGCCAACACCTCACCAGCCTGCCAACACCTCACCAGCCTGCCAACACCTCACCAGCCTGCCAACACCTCACCAGCCTGCCAGCACCTCACCAGCCTGCCAGCACCTCACCAGCCTGCCAGCACCTCACCAGCCTGCCAGCACCTCACCAGCCTGCCAACACCTCACCAGCCTGCCAACACCTCACCAGCCTGCCAACACCTCACCAGCCTGCCAGCACCTCACCAGCCTGCCAGCACCTCACCAGCCTGCCAGCACCTCACCAGCCTGCCAGCACCTCACCAGCCTGCCAGCACCTCACCAGCCTGCCAACACCTCACCAGCCTGCCAACACCTCACCAGCCTGCCAACACCTCACCAGCCTGCCAACACCTCACCAGCCTGCCAGCACCTCACCAGCCTGCCAACACCTCACCAGCCTGCCAACACCTCACCAGCCTGCCAACACCTCACCAGCCTGCCAACACCTCACCAGCCTGCCAACACCTCACCAGCCTGCCAACACCTCACCAGCCTGCCAACACCTCACCAGCCTGCCAACACCTCACCAGCCTGCCAGCACCTCACCAGCCTGCCAGCACCTCACCAGCCTGCCAACACCTCACCAGCCTGCCAACACCTCACCAGCCTGCCAACACCTCACCAGCCTGCCAACACCTCACCAGCCTGCCAACACCTCACCAGCCTGCCAACACCTCACCAGCCTGCCAACACCTCACCAGCCTGCCAACACCTCACCAGCCTGCCAACACCTCACCAGCCTGCCAACACCTCACCAGCCTGCCACACCTCACCGCCTGCCAACACCTCACGCCTGCCAGCACCTCACCAGCCTGCCAGCACCTCACCTGCCTGCAACACCACACCGCCTGCCAACACCTCACCAGCCTGCCAACACCTCACCAGCCTGCCAACACCTCACCAGCCTGCCAACACCTCACCAGCCTGCCAACACCTCACCAGCCTGCCAACACCTCACCAGCCTGCCAACACCTCACCAGCCTGCCAACACCTCACCAGCCTGCCATCACCTCACCAGCCTGCCAACACCTCACCTGCCTGCCAACACCTCACCAGCCTGCCAACACCTCACCAGCCTGCCAACACCTCACCAGCCTGCCAACACCTCACCAGCCTGCCAACACCTCACCAGCCTGCCAACACCTCACCAGCCTGCCAACACCTCACCGGACTGCCAACACCTCACCAGCCTGCCAACACCTCACCAGCCTGCCAACACCTCACCAGCCTGCCAACACCTCACCTGCCTGCCAACACCTCACCAGCCTGCCAGCACCTCACCAGCCTGCCAACACCTCACCAGCCTGCCAACACCTCACCAGCCTGCCAACACCTCACCAGCCTGCCAACACCTCACCTGCCTGCCAACACCTCACCAGCCTGCCAACACCTCACCAGCCTGCCAACACCTCACCAGCCTGCCAACACCTCACCAGCCTGCCAGCACCTCACCTGCCTGCCAACACCTCACCAGCCTGCCAGCACCTCACCAGCCTGCCAGCACCTCACCAGCCTGCCAACACCTCACCAGCCTGCCAACACCTCACCAGCCTGCCAACACCTCACCAGCCTGCCAACACCTAACTACTTCCTGAACCGTCTTATTGTCAGTGTTAAATCTGTTTATTAATGATTGTCTACCTTACCTTAGACTTCTTATCTTGTTTACCGGTGATTGTCTACCCTATAGTAAACTACCAACAGGACCTTGTTTACCGGTCATTGTCTACCCTATAGTAAACTACCAACAGGACCTTGTTTACCGGTCATTGTCTACCCTATAGTAAACTACCAACAGGACCTTGTTTACCGGTGATTGTCTACCCTATAGTAAACTACCAACAGGACCTTGTTTACCGGTGATTGTCTACCCTATAGTAAACTACCAACAGGACCTTGTTTACCGGTGATTGTCTACCCTATAGTAAACTACCAACAGGACCTTGTTTACCGGTGATTGTCTACCCTATAGTAAACTACCAACAGGACCTTGTTTACCGGTGATTGTCTACCCTATAGTAAACTACCAACAGGACCTTGTTTACCGGTGATTGTCTACCCTATAGTAAACTACCAACAGGACCTTGTCTACCGGTGATTGTCTACCCTATAGTAAACTACCAACAGGACCTTGTCTACCGGTGATTGTCTACCCTATAGTAAACTACCAACAGGACCTTGTCTACCGGTGATTGTCTACCCTATAGTAAACTACCAACAGGACCTTGTCTACCGGTGATTGTCTACCCTATAGTAAACTACCAACAGGACCTTGTCTACCGGTGATTGTCTACCCTAGTAGTATAAACTACCACAGGACCTTGTCTACCGGTGATGTCTACCCTATAGTAACTACAAACCTATCACGGTATCACTAGCACCACAGACCTTGTCTATACCGGTACTGTCTACCCTATAGTAACTACCAACAGACCTTGTCACCGGTCATTGTCTACCTATAGTAAACTACCAACAGGACCTTGTCTACCGGTCATTGTCTACCCTATAGTAAACTACCAACAGGACCTTGTCTACCGGTCATTGTCTACCCTATAGTAAACTACCAACAGGACCTTGTCTACCGGTCATTGTCTACCCTATAGTAAACTACCAACAGGACCTTGTCTACCGGTCATTGTCTACCCTATAGTAAACTACCAACAGGACCTTGTTTACCGGTCATTGTCTACCCTATAGTAAACTACCAACAGGACCTTGTTTACAAATTAACATAAGACAAACGAACATACAGCAATTAATTCCCATAATCTCCATTTCCTCTGTGTTTGTTTTTATGAC